>VDFB02271358.1:842875215-843002023 GCA_007258455.2 Sequoia sempervirens
CAATTTGAATTCTAATTTTAAAGTTAGAATTACAATTTGAATTCTAATTTTTAGAATTAGAATTTGGAGTGCATTCAGGTTAGTTAATTTTCTTTTTTTAAATTAGTTTTTAACTTAATTTTGATATTCAAATGGTCATTCCAAAACTATTTTTAGATGGTTGCATTGGCTTTCTTATGATTGTAGAACATTTTGAATGCTAAACTGGCATCTAATGGTCCAATATAGTTCGTTGGATATATACTAAATTAGTAAAAATGCTCATGCCTAAATTTTATGCCTGCACTATATTTGAAGACCATACACTATGGTCATGGCTATACATGTTGGATTAGTTTTACCAAATGAATTTCTAATTAGAGTCTCCCTATAACTACATTATGTATCTTTCTCTTCATTCTTACATTGTCTTTAAAATTGCGCTTGGTGTTGATTTTCTAGCTTGAAAGGTGGGATGTGGAGTTGTTGGATTTTCAGCAACAACGAATTTTTTATTCTTTAGTAGAATGTTTTCAAGTTTGTGAGGTTGGAATAAAACCAAGAGTGATTTTATGTGTGGTTTAAAGCCAAAGAATGCAAGGAAAGTTTCTTTTCTTGCATGCTAAGTAAAGAAGTTGGGCTCTATATATGTAAGATTGTTGTAACAAACTTGTATTGTATTTTAAAAGAAAATTTTGTTGTTAGGCTGAATAGAAAATCCAACATTTGAAGGTTTTTCCCTACACTGGTGTTTCTTGGGTATATCTGTGTTATTGTCTATTTTTTATTAGCTTCTTGTAATTTTTGCTTCCACTATTATTAGTTGTTAATTAACCCAGTTGTATTAATTGTTATAAATCAATTTTTTTTTTGTGATTTTATTGTGCAATTAATCTATTGTTGGGTTATAATAAATTAACATGGTATCAGAGCTCTAAACTTTGAATACGAAGCCAAGATTTGTGATACAGATTTCTAGAAAAAAAAATCAAAATTTTGTCTATAGTTTCTTCTGTGACTATGGCAACCAGTGTTCGATATGAAGATAGGCTTGAGGGTGCTTCTAACTTCTTGCAGTGGAAGGTTCAGATTACATATGTTCTTAAGGAGAATAGGTTATGGATCTATGCTAGTACAAAAGTGACACCACTAACAAATGATCTTGTTGCCTTAGATTCGCATGAAGTCAAAGAGGCCAAGGCTCAGAGGATTATCTTGGATGGAGTAAGAAATCATTTAATTCCTCATTTATTAGGGAAAGAGACTACCAAGGAGATGTGGGATACACTCACAAGACTTTACCAAAGTGACTATCAGAGTCGTAAGATGATGCTCAAGGACAAATTGCATAATACCAAGATGTCCAAAGGTGAGAGTGTGACCTCTTACTTTTCCAAGCTAACACAAGTCAAGGTTGAGTTGGCTATTGTTGGAGAGATGATTGATGAAGATGAGTTGGTGCATATAGCCTTGAATGGTTTTTTGAAGCATTGGGAAGTGTTTTTCAAGTGTGTTGTCGACAGAGATTGGCTACCTGATTGGGCGAGGCTTTGGGATGATTTTTTTCAAGAGGAGATCCGTGAAAGTGCTCATCGAGGAGATCAAACAAAGAAGGGTCAAGACAAAGAAAATATTGCTCTTGTAAGCAAGGGTAAGCAGAAGTCTAATAAAAGGAAAACGAAAGGTTATTCTTCCAAGAGTGGGAAGAAGAAAGATTTGAGCAAGATAAAATGTTTTTGCTTCCATAAGATGGATCATTATGCCAGTCAATGTATGAATAAGAAAAATAAGGACAAGCAAAAGAAGCAAGTTGCTGCTATAGCAAAGGTGGACGAGTTTGCATCACGATTTGAGAATGAGTTTTCACTCATTGTTTATGTCTCAAGTTCAATTGCCAACAGGGTATGGTATATTGATAATGGGGCTTCTTGCCACATGACAGGAGCTGGAGAATGTTTCACCAAGTTAGAGGAGAAGAAGCTGGATTTCTATATTGAGCTCAAAGACAATGCCAAGTACCATGCAACTAGTATTGGCATTGTCAAGTTTCAAAGGGAGTCTGGAAAACCCTTGTTTTGTATGCCCCTGACATGACAAAGAATTTAATCTCAGTTTCTACTTTAGAAGACAAGGGTTACATCATGATTTTTGAGAGGGGAAAAGTCTATATTCGCCCCAAGGATTCCAAGGTTGTAAAAGTGATTGGCGTCGGGTATGACAACTTGTTTAGGTTACAGTTTAAGCCAACACATGCATTAGTAAGTAGTTGTAGAGGGCTAAGAGAATTGTGGCATAAGAGGATGGCTCATCTTCACCATGGAGCACTTAATATTCTTAAGGAAATAGTGACAAGGTTTCCTGAGATGAAGACAAAAAAGCATGAGGTGTGCATGGGCTACACTCTTGGGAAATATGCCAAGACCAATTTTCCAAGCAGCGACACTAGATCTAAAGAGATTTTAGATCTCATACACTCAAATGTGTGTGGAACCATGTCAACAACATCCTTGAATGGATATGAGTATTATGTTACTTTCATTGATGATTTCTCTAGGAAATACGTGGATATATTTCATGAAGAATAAAGATGAGGTCTTCAGTAGGTTCAAAGAGTTTAAGGCTCTTGTGGAGAACCAAATAGGGAGGAAAATCAAGATACTGAGGTTTGATAATGGAGGTGAGTATACCTCGAATTCCTTCAAAGATTTTTGTGCTCAGGAAGGTATCAAGAAAGAGTTGACAGTTCCATACAACCCTCGGCAAAATAGGGTTGCCAAATAGAAAAATAGGGCTATAGTTGGAGCAGCCAAGGCCATGCTTCATGATCAGGATCTACCTTGGTTCTTATGAGAAGAAGCTTGCAATACAACTGTGTATTTGTAGAATAGGAGCCCTCACAAAGTGTTGGGCAAGTTGACTCCGAAAGAGGCGTTCATGGGTAAGAAACTAGATTTGGGCCACATTCGCATCTTTGGATGCCTTGTGTATTGTCACATTCTTGTTGAGAAGAGAAACAAGTTGGAACCTATTGTACAGAAGGATATCCTTGTTGGGTACATTGAAACTTCTAAGGCTTATCGGGTTTACATTCCTACTCTCAGGAAAATAGTGGTTCGTAGAGATGTGAAGTTCGAGGAAGAGAGGGCTCTTCAAAAGTCTAGCAACTTGATGAATCAGGAGGAGCAGTCACCCATGGTTGAGGCAACACAAATTCTTCAAACTTTAGTCACGCAAGTTGGAGAGCAGAGCAAGTAGGCTAAGCAGGTTGACCAAAAGGAGGAACAAATAATTCCCCAACCTCATATTCCTATTACTGAGAAGAGGAGAAACATGGTAGCTGAGCAAACACTGAGAGAGGCTCAAGAATATGTAGGTGATCCTCAAGATTCAATCAAATAGAGAAAGGCTCCCAAACGTTATTCTAAGTATGTGGCACTTATGAGTGAATTAATTGAAGTAGATCCTTCCAACTTTTAGGAGGCATCCAAACACCATGTGTGGAGAGATGCCATGGTGGAAGAGTATTCTTCCATCATGAAGAATAGTGTGTGGAGGTAGTACCAAGACAAAAAGATAAGTTTGTGGTGAGCTCGAGATGGTTGTATAAGATTAAGCATGTTGCAGATGGTAGTGTGGAAAATTTCATAAGGAAGGGATCGACTATGATGAGACTTTCACTCTAGTAGCCAGGTACTCATCCATAAGAGCTATCATTTCTGTAGCAGCACAGATGGGTTGGAGGATTCACCAGATGGATGTAAAGATGACCTTCCTCAATGGAGTGATTAAGGAAGAGATTTACATAGACCAACCATAAGGATTTAAGCACATGGGAGGGATTCTCATGTATGCAAGTTGAAAAGAGAATTGTATGGACTCAAGCAGGTTCCCAGGGCATGGTATTCACATATTGATAGTTACTTGCAGAGCGTGGTCTTCATCAAGAGTGAGGCAGATCCAAACCTGTACTATGTTCAGGTGAAGGGTGAACTTCTCATATTAGTGTTATATGATGATGACCTATTTCTCACAGGGTCAGAGAAGCTCATAGCACACTACAAGTGGGATCTTGCAGGAGAGTTTGAGATGAATGACTTGGGGTTGATGCACTACTTTCTGCGATTGGAGTTGTGGCAGAAAGAGGGAGAGATCTTCCTTGGACAAGGGAAGTAATTAATTGATATCTTGAAGCGATTTAGGATGGAGAACTATAAGCCTATGTCAATGCCACATATGACCAATTGGAAGAAGATTGATGCTTACAAATCAGAGGCAGTGAATCCGAATTTATACAAATAGTTGATAGACTCTCTTATGTATCTAGTCAATTCACCAGGCCAAACATTTGTTTTGCAATGAACTCACTCAATTAGTTTATGGTGGAACCTAAATGTGTGCACTGGATAGATGCAAAGCATGTTTTGAGATATCTTCAAGGAACATTTGATTATGGGTTGAAGTATGTTCAACAGGATGGAGTGAAGCTCGAGGGGTTTACCAATGTAGATTGGGCAGGAAATATAGCTGATTGAAAAAGCACTTCAGGGTGCAGTTTCAGTTTGGGATTAGGAACAGTCTCTTAGTACAACAGGAAACAGAAGTCAGTTGCACTGAGTTCGACAGAGGCCGAGTATATGGCAGCCAGTATAGCTACATGTGAGGCTATCTGGCTTCAAAAAATTCCAGCTAGGCTCTTTGATCAAGAGCTGGATCTTACAGTCATTTACTGTGATAATCAGAGTTGTATCAAACTCTCTAAGAATCCAATGTTTCATGACAAGTCAAAGCACATTGACATCAAGTACCACTTCATTAGAGATTGTGTGGAGAAGGGGGTAGTGAAGCTCCATTACATTCCTACGGACGAACAGGTAGCAAATATCCTAACCAAGGCCTTGATGAAGAGTAGATTTGAATTGTTCAGGGAAAAGTTGGGTGTTGTGTAGAACACCTTCCTCACTAAGAGGGAGTGTTGATTTTCTAGCTCGAAAGGTCGGATGTGGAGTTGCTTTAAAGCAACTTGAGTTGGATTTTCAGCAATAATAGATTTTTATTCTTTAATAGAATGTTTTCAAGTTTGTGAGGTTGGGATAAAACTAAGAGTGATTTTATGTGTGATTTAAAGCCAAAGAATGCAAGGAAAGTTTCTTTTCTTGCACACTAATTAAAGGAGCTAGGCTCTATATATCTAAGATTGCTACATAGAAAAATTGTATTGTATTTTCAAAAGAAAAGTTTGTTGTTAGGCTGAATAGAAGATCCAACATTTGCAGGTTTTTCCCTGCACTGGGGTTTCCTAAGTATATCTGTGTTATTGTCTATTTGTGTTTGGCTTCTTGTTATTTTTGTTTTTCATTGTTAATTAACCCAGTTGTATTAATTGTTATAAATCAAATTTCTTTTATGTGATTTTATTGTGCAATTAATATGTTGTTGGGTTATAAGAAATTAACATTTGGTTTGGGGCTCCTTATAATGCCAAATTGTGCATTATATTTATGTATACCTATGGATTGCTTCTGCTTAATGTTGTACACTATCATCAAGGCTACACATTGTCTTTCTACCACCTTCTAAATCATATGAACTCATGGTTTGCTCCTCTACCACATCAACTATTTTAGTTCCAATATTGCATCATTGAATATTGATAAAACTTGACATTCATGTATATTGCGTCAGTTGTAAAGTTGGAATGGGATCAAATGATTTTGTAAATTCTCATGATTTTCTTAAAACCAAAAGCACATTTATAATAAACGAGTACTTTATCACCTTTTAAATATTCTTTGTTTCATTGATCAAAGATTGAAAAGATAGTAAGTTTTTATAGACATATGCAAAATGTGGAGGCATAGATTAAAACCAGATTATTGTGCAGATTTAAAAATTTATCTGTTGTGCTCTTAATTTCATGCACCACTAACATTTGTTAAATTTAATTTGTATTTAGAATGTTGTTAATTTATAGTGTTTAAATTTTTTTATATTATACTTATCTTTAAGTATTGTTTAATACTTTTTATTTTTTTAATATTTTCATTTTAATAAGAGTTTGATGTCAAATATTTTTATTCTCAAAATTGTAATTGATTATAGGGTTTTTAGTTTTATCATATAATGGATATTTTCTACTTTTGTGTTTGATATTAGTTTTATAATTTTAATGATATGATTATTGAACCAACAATTTTGTTGTTTCTATGGACTTCTCTTGCACTCTTAGGATCTTTCACCTAAAAGGAGAGAGATAGAACCCCAAAATTGAAGTGGTTCACTCAATCTAATGTATGTATGATGTAATTATGCCTAAATGTAATGATCTAAATGCAACTAATTGATAAAATGGATTGATTATTGAATGGAAACTAAAGAAAAACAACTGGTTTGAAAACACATTGTGTAATGCAAAAACACCTAGAAATGAATGCAAAACTGAAACAAAAATGGATGAAATTGAAAATGTGCACCTGAGATATGGAAGGAGGCTAGAAATGACATTTAAAAAAAAATTGATGCTGAAAATTTGTCCTACTGGGACTCATTAGCCATTCTGGGTGAATTAGTCCTAATTCTGTAAAACTAACCCGGAACCTATTTCAGACAAAAGGGTATCCAAAAAAATGTAGTTCAAACCCTGTTCAAGCCTGGAAATGGGACTCATTCTCCACTCATAGTGAATGAGTCCACTTTTGAGTTTTTGAAGATCCAAAAGAGGAAACAAGAACTCTTAGTTTGCACTTTGGCTTTCTATAGGTGTCCGCTTCTAAAACTATCAGATTTGGGCCTGAAAGTGACTTTTTGTTGATATTTTGCCTTGGAAAATGAAGAGAAGACCTAAAAAACTTTGCAACTTGATTCTTAATTATTTCCAAGCTTCCAAGATGTCTAAATTTTCAAACACACAAGAAGAGAAGGAGAAATGTTGGATGTTAGGGCATGGGGTTTGCCTTGGTCAAACCCCTTTTAGGTAATTAAACCAAAATGATGAAAGAATGTAATAAAGAATGAAACAATGAAGTCAATACCTTGCCATGATGTTTGATCTTGAAGTTCTGCAACAAAACATGAATAATTTTCCCTTGAATGTCTGAAAATTGCTATCTTAATGACTTGAAATGATGAAACCCTAACTTACTTGACTTGAGATGGAAGAATGATGGATGAATAATGAAGAATGGTTATGAGCGATGTAAATTAGGGTTTAGAGACTTCATTTTATAGGCAATTCACCTTGTTTTCTTGTTAATTGGATCCCTTAGGCCGACATGTGAAAATAATAAACTTAAATTCCAAAATTTCCCACTCAAGTAAAAAATGGGTCAAATGGGACTCATTCGCCACCCATGGCAAATGGGTCCCACCTAGATGGGACTGATGCACCACGAATGGGTCCCATAGGGGCTATTTTGCCAGCTAAGATGCCAGGAAATAAGAAAATAAGGTTTTTATGATGACTTTGTCAGTTATTTCATCAGCTATTGCCTTAGGATGCACAATATGGGGTAATAGGGGCCTATTAATGGTGATGTAAAGGCCAACTAGGGCTTGGGACACAAAATTCAATGTGAAAGTGTGATTAAATACACTTTACAACACTAAAATGAAGTCCACATAGCCTAGAAAGGCACAACATCCAATGTCAATGTGTAGGACACATTACAACACTAGATTAATATTAAGTTTATTTTACAAGCTTTCTATATTGATGTGATAATGTCATTAAACACATTTTATAATGTTGAATTAAGGGGAAATGGGTTCATTAAGTCTAGAAAAGTGTGAAAGACTTTTACAACACTTTTACAAGACATTCTTAAATGCATTTTATTCAGTTTGTACGGGTCCAACACCTAGTGTGGATGTGAAAAACACCTCACAACACCAAATCAAGGCCCTATTAAGTCTAATTTATCATCAATTATTCCCATTTCAAGCAAGTTGCCTTTTTTCTACGATACATTTAGCCCTCACTTTAGTGAGAGGATGAACTTGCTTCAAACTCACACTAAAGTAGACATTCAAGAGATATCTGAGTGTACAGATGCAGATGAAAAAGAATGACAAAGATCAAAGGAGGTTGTGCAAGCCCCCAAGATCCAAGATCCTAAGTCAAACCATTAAGATACACAATCATGCAATGGCGAGAACTAGGAAGAAGAGAAAGATGAAAATGAAAAGGTGGATCAAGCTTCAATCGTTCATCTGGCTAGTTGTGGATTAGATCTAGGCTTGCTTGTTTTAGAAAGAAAATGCATACTCACTCTGGGGCGACGAAACTCTTGGTTGTCCGCTAAGTGAGAAATCCCAAAATTATACTCACGCTGGGGCCACGGAACATCTGGTTATCTGCGAGGTGAGAAAGCCCAAAAGGTGAGACACATATGACCAATATGTGCTCACAAACACACATGTGGCTATGGGGAAATCCATGCCTTGAAATGGGCTTCCCACTCAACCATACCAAAGTTATACCTTCTAATAACTTTTAATAAGGTGCCACAAAGGAAAATTTTGGTTCAAGCTCTATGAAGTAAGCAAAAATTTGTATGCTTGACACTCATAGACATTGTTAATGCAAAATAGTGTAAGAAATGTTCAAAGGTATTTTTCTTAGTTCGTGCAAGGTCTCATCTTAGGGGACATTGTGCTTAAGGTCTCCAAGAGAGGATGTGTCAAAATAAGTATCACACTCTTGGAGGGAATCAAGCCCAATGACTTCACCAAGAAAAGGACACATCGCAAGAAGAAAGAAATTGCACAATGAAATGTGAATGGTGATGTATGGCCCCCACTTTAAAGTAGTTGTGAACACTAGTACTATGAGCAATTGCTTTAAAGTAGAAGAAGAGGACATGAGAGCTTACTTGGAAAGCCCTATGCCAAGTCATATGTTTCTGATAAGCTACGTCATGAAAAAAGGTAGTATGTCACATGTGAGCCAACTTAAAGCACATCGTCCACATCCCAAGCTTTCTCTTATATGTTTATGAAAAGTTAAAAACTAGCCAAAGGATGCAACGACAAGTGACATACGAGGACAAGGCTACTAAACCCCTTGCCCCCACTTAGTACAGGACAAGGGTGAGCCAAAATGATTGATGAAATGCATACTAGAGTGAAAATTAGTATCAATTAGAGGAATTAGGTGCCCCCACATAGGGAAGCATGCCTAACTCCTTAATATGTTGGATTTTATGACTCAAAGCATTACATTCATTAGTGGAGTGACCATTATCTCTATGATATGCATAGAATGAAGTCTTGGAATAACATTTTTTACGAGTTTTGGGAGGGAGGGTGATCAAGTGATCTTGGAGGAGTCTTGAAAAGATACCCTCTTGATCAACGGTAGAAGGTGGTCTTGTAGTTTGTGTCAAAGATACATCTTACTTAGTAGTAGATGTCATACTTACACAAGTTTCTCTAGATTGCGAGATTTGGTTCTCACTCTTAGAGGAGGGAATATCTTGTGAGATGGCATTGACATTCAGCAAAGAGTTTATTGTTTGTGTCATATTGTGTAAAGGATGATGTTCAAGACCACTAGTGTAGGATGAAAATTTGTTAAGGATGATTTAGGAGTGTGTTGTGTGAGATTGTTGATTGTGAGTGAAGGCTTGGCGATTTCTATCAAAGGGAAATAACCAAGACCATGAGTTGTTCGTTGTGTGATAGGGTCTATAGGGTTGCGGATACCTTGTTCATGAGCACCACAACCTTTTCCACTATATCCAAGTTGTTTCAGTAGTTCATAACCGTGTCCATAAAACTTCTCCATTGCTTTTGAAGTTGGTGGTTGTTCATGATTATGTTCATCAAAGGTTGTCGTGTAAGTTGCTTCGTTGGCTAAAGTGGTTGAGGTGGATGCTTTCGAAAGGTCGTCTTAGTCATGTTTGAAATCCAAGGAACCTCAATCATCTTCTGATAGTTGTGTGACTTTTTCAATATGTTGTTCATTGTTGTTTTGTTGTACGGGTTCCACTAGTGTAGTTGATGTTGATGTGTTTAAGGAATTTTCTTTATTTTTATCAAGTTGTAAGGCACTATCAAGTTCAAGATCAACATCAAGTGTGTGGACTATGTTTTTGTAGATGTATTTCATTTTGCAATGAAGAGTGGAAGGCATACCTTTCATTGCATGAATCCACTGTCTGCCTAAGATAAGATTACATGAAATTTCATAAGGCATAACATGGATTGGTGTATTCAAGGTGGCCATTCCAATGGTAAGAGGTATAATGATCACCCCTAGCGGTTTCTTTTCGACATTATCAAATCCCTTAATAGATAGAGAATTAGTTTGAATGGTTGATTGATCAATGCCAAGCCTATCCAGAAGGGTAACACTACACACATTAAGGGTGGAACCAATATCTACAAGATTTCTCTTTATCCCTTTTCATTTGTATTGTGCTATGATCATGAAAGCTTCATTTCATTTTTGCACATCCAAAGAGGGGAGTTCACTTTGGTGGAAAACAATGTCAACGTTTAGTCCTTGAATCATGGATGCTATGTCAGTTGGTGGCACATTAGAAGGGACAATAACTTGTTGTAAGGTTGTTTGGATCATGTTGTGATAGTGATGGGAGGCTTGAATAAGGTCCCACAATGATATCTTAGTAGGAGTATTCTTAATTTGCTTGACAAGATCATACTCCTTACGACTTGGCAAGTAAGGGTCAGGTGGGAGGATTAGGAAATGGTAGTGGTGTCAAGGTTGGTTATTCTGGTTGTGGATTGTTTCGAGTGTTATACGTATGAGCAACAATATGATAACTCAGTTGTTGTGAAACATTATTTTAAGGAGGGTAAAGGATAAGTTCAAGTTTATTTTGAGTTTGTTGTTTGTGTGAAGGTGGGTAGAGAATTAGAGGGTTGTTAGGATGTCCCACAGGGTATGTATGAGGTCCATTGATCAAGGGAGATCTAATGGACACTTGTGCATTCTAACCTCAGCGGTTTTGGTTTGATGTATCTCTAATAAAGGGAAATCTAGAATCACCTTTTTATTGAAGGAAGACACATTATTATCGTTGTCTTTTTCTAGTACCATGATATTCTCCCTAGAAGGAAAGTTTTTAGGAGAACAAGAAGCCACATGTTCTTGACATGTAAGGCTTGGTTCTTCTACAATAACTTCATCCCCAATAGGGGAATGATCAATGATGGGATTATCAAGAGGAGGAGGATTGTGAGAAGGTGTTAGTTGAGTGTCCATTGTCTTTAAGGTCTTATTCTCTTGTTCCATATTATCTACCCTACAAACAGAGCTTGTAATATGTTCATCCAAGGGTAAAGTAGCTTCATCACAAGTGGGGGAGGCATCAAGAGAAGGACCACTATGGTTTTCAAATATATTTTACCAAATGGGAGGAGCATAAGGAAATGGAGGATCAAGGGTTTCATGATTCTTAATAGGGATGTCTTCTAACACTAGCCTAACCTCTTCGCATCGAGGAGGGATATTAGGAGAAGGACAATGTTGATGGTCATGGTTATGAAGACTAGGTAAGGTGATTTTTAGAAATGTATTTATGATTTCATCTTCCAAAGTGGAATGAGGAGATGGACAATCAAAACCCTCAATGCTTGTATCTTCCTTCACCAAGATACCTTCGTCACTAATAGGAGACGTATCGGGGGAAGAAGTATGATTGTGATGATTTTCTACACTGTCATTCTCACCAATGGGCAATGTAAGATTAAGGATTGTACCAATGGTTTGATCATGTTTTATAAATTCCTCATTGTGGTAATCAAAAGTGAACTCATAAGAGGGAATGTTGTATTTATGCAATCCATTTTTAACCAAATCAAAGCCACATTGTTTGAAAGAAAACATGTTATGATGAAAAAGAAAATAAATTGCAATGCAATGACTTACAATGAAATGCAATTTTTGGGTATGAAACAAGGTAATTTTATGATTACACTATTCACCAATTGAAAAAATGGCATGTGGAAAATGCAAATGTAAAATGGAGCAATGCATGAAATGGGCTAGTTTAAGGTAGATATAGTGAAATGCATGTTACAGAAACTCAGCTAACTGATATAGGTAGGTAAAGGCACCAACCAGAAGCTTAAAAATAGAGTTTTTAGTTCTATAAAGGGTAGTTTTAGGGGTGAAAAGGGATTGATTCGCCCAGGGTGGCGAATGAGTCCCAGTATGGACTATTTTCAGAATTTTTTAAAAAAATTGAGTGATTTTGATGTTTTTTGAGTGTTATGATGCAGAACTAAGTTAAAAATGTAGAATTTTAGAAAATTTAAATGAATTTAGATGCCAACAATGCAACCTAAATGAACTTTTTATGAATGCAAAATTTGAAACCTAGCATGCCAATTAACTAATGTAAACCCTAATGCAAAGTCAATGCAAGGATAGATCTATGATAAAGGACTCCAAAAGCATACAAGAAAGTGTTCAAAAGGCAGGTTCACCAAAATGAACCAACAATTTTGTTGTTTCTATGGACTTCTCTTGCACTCTTAGGATCTTTCACCTAAAAGGAGAGAGATAGAACCCCAAAATTGAAGTGGTTCACTCAATATAATGTATGTATAATGGAATTGTGCCTATATTCAATGATATAAATGTAGCTAATTGATAAAATGGACTGATTATTGAATGGAAACTAAAGAAAAACAACTTGTTTGAAAACACATTGTGTAATGCAAAAAACCTAAAAATGAATGCAAAATAGAAATAAAAATGGATGAAACTGAAAGTGTGCACCTGAGATGTGGAAGGAGGATGGAAATGAAATTTTAAATGTTGTTGATGCTAGAAATTTGGCCTACTGGGACTCATTCACCATTCTGAGTGAATTAGTCCTAGTTTTGTAAAACTGACCTGAAACCCGTTTCAAACAAAAGGGTATCCAGAAATGTAGAAAAACCTATTCAAACCCAGAAATGGGACTCATTCACCACTGATGGCCAATGAGTCCACTTTTCAATTTCTGAAGATCCAAAAGAGGAAACAAGAGCTCTTAGTCTGCACTTTGGCTTTCTACAGGTGTCTGCTTCTAAAACTGTCGGATTTGGGCCTGAAAGTGACTTTTTGTTGATATTTTACCTTGGAAAATGAAGAGAAGACCTAAACAACGTTGCAACTTGATTCTTAATGATTTCCAAGCTTCCAATATGTCTAAATTTGCAAACACGCAAGAAGAGAAGGAGAAATGTTGGATGTTAGGGCATGGGGGTTTGCCTTAGTCAAACCCCTTTTAGGTAATTAAACCAAAATGATGAAAGAATGTAATAAAGCATGAAAAAATGAAGTAAATACCTTGCCATGATGTTTGATCTTGAATTTCTGTAGAAAAACGTGAAGAATCTGCCCTTGAATGTCTGAAAATTGCTATCTTAATGACTTGAAATGATGAAACCCTAACTTGCTTGACTTGAGATGGAAGAATGATGGATGAATAATGAAGAATGGTTATGAGAGATGTAAATTAGGGTTTAGAGACTTGATTTTATAGGAAATTCACCTTATTTTCCCGTTAATTGGATCCCTAAGGCCGACATGTGAAAATAATAAACTTAAATTCCAAAATTTCTCGCTCAAAAGTCAAAAATGGGCCAAATGGGACTCATTCGCCACCCATGGAAAATGGGTCCCACCTAGATGGGATTGATTCACCATGGATGGAAAATGGGTCCCATAAGGGCCATTTTGCTAGCTAAGATGTCAAAAAATAAGAAAATAAGGTTTTTATGATGACTTTGTCGGTTATTTCATCAAATATTGCCTCGAGATGCACAATATGGGGTAATAGAGGCCTATTAATGGTGATGTAAAGGTCAATTAGGGCTTGGGACACAAAATTCAATGTGAATGTGTGATTAAATACACTTTACAACAGTAAAATGAGGTCCACATAACCTAAAAAGGCACAACATCCAATGTGAATGTGTAGGACACATTACAACACTAGATTAATATTAAGTTTATTTTACAAACTTTCTAGATTGATGTGATAATGTCATTAAACATATTTTATAATGTTGAATTAAGGGAAAATGGGTTCATTAAGTCTAGAAAAGCGTGAATTTTTTTTACAACACTTTTACAAGACATTGTTAAATGCATTTTATTCAGTTTGCAAGGGTCCAAGACCTAGTGTGGATGTGAAAAACACCTCACAACACCAAATCAAGGCCATATTAAGTCCAATTTATCATCAATTATTCCTATGTCAAGAAAATTGCCTTTTTTTCTATGGTACAATTATATGTATCTTTAACTATATCTCCAATTAAAGATATATTATTTTATAGTTTGTTTTTCCCCTTCGATGTATCTTTTAGCACTATTTTCTCTATAATTTTTTCTCTTAGCATTTGGGTCTTTATATTTTTGGATCTTTAATTTAATTTTTTTGTCTATATTTTAATTTTTGTTTATATTATTATTGTTCCCTCTTTCTTAAAAAAATGTATATTTCTAATCCTCCTTTATAAAATGGTCATCATTATAAAGGAAACATTAGAAAAATATATCTTTTAAGGTTCATTTTGGTCTATAAAGTATCTTTCTTCCCTTGGATATTTATATTTAAGTTTTTTTGTATTTTTTCTCATTTCTTATATTTCCTTTGCTTCTTTTATATCTTTTCAACTTTGTAGATTTTATTTATTGGTCTTAATTGGTAATTTATATAATTCTCTAATTTTTTCTTTATTAATTTTATATAGTAGTTGATTCTTGAATGATTTTGTTTCTTGCTTTTTAAACTAATTAAACATATGTTATTATTATAAGGCTTTTTTTTGTAATTAAATATTATTTTAATTAATTTGTGTTAAATATTATATGTTAACATTCTATCTTGCATCAATTGGTCCACTCAAATAAATTTTATATATATATTCACCAACATATTTGTAATCTTATTTTTTCTACATTTATATTCTTCTAAAAAATTTAATAGTAAATGTCGTAAAAAAAAAAAAAATTATGATTCTTAAATAAAATAATATTTATTTACATATATTTTCATGTCTTTTTTTTAATCTTTTAATTAGATATTAATCTCAATGGATTTTCTTATAGGTCATGGCAAATGTTGTGGAAGAAAGTAATCAAAATGATCTACAAAGTACAATATCATAAGAATCTATGTCAAGTCCTCTGATATCAAATGTGTTAGTTAGATCAAACAAATTTAACGAAACCCATTTGAAAGTCTGCGAAGATCTCTTTCAGATGATTGTGAAAAAATTGTTAAGAAACTTGAATTAACAAGCATGTATGCACGAAATATCAATTTTTGGGATATCGTATCAATGGTAGAAATTGCTAAAAAACTTTGTGCTACTTCTAAAAAGGTATTTGCATTTTGCAGCTTCCTGAAAGAGTTGTATTATGATGAACAATACGAGGAAGGTGATTCCTCTCGTATTGTTGAAGCTTTTCACGTGTACTTGGATAATGTGTAGAGAAATAATATTGTTGTAGGTAATCAAATATAAATTTTGTATCATTTAGACACCATATTTTAAGTCTAATTGAATAATGTCTACTATCATATATTAGTTATTTATTTGATCAAGAAGTAAATAAGTTGTGTTAAATTATGTATTAAATTCCTTTGCATACCTTTGGATATAAGGTGCTCTTTAAAATAACACATGAGTTGTACAATTGTTCCACTATTTTAAACAGTGTATAATCGCAATAGTTATCTTTTGTCGTGTACTTTTTATTATTTTAATGTTTGTTTTCTCTTATAGAAATGGTTAAATTGTTTAAATTTATGCAAACTTTATTCTCTTCCATTTTAGTGGGCATGTTCTAATTCTATTGAATAATATTTTTCCTATATTATGATGATTTAGGCACGAATCCTACCAACAATCCATATGATCGCCCAATTGTTGGAAAAAATGAACCTCCTACAAGAACCATTCCTATTGCAGCATTGAATCCGTACCAAAATAGATGGTCAATAAAGGCGAGAGTCACTACAAAGGGTCAACTTCGTCATTTTAACAATGCAAAAGAAGATGGAAAAGTTATTAGTTTTGACTTGGTTGATTCAGATGGTGTTGAAATAAGAGTAGCATGTTTTAATGCAATTGCAAAACAATTTTATGATCACATAGAAACTGGGAAAGTGTTTATCATCTCAAAAGGGAGACTCAAACCTGAACAAAAGAATTTCAACCATTTAAAGAATGAATGAGAGATTTTATTAGAGATTAATTTGATAGTTGAGTTGTGTTCGGAGGAGGACAGCTTTATACCAAAACAACAATTCCATTTTACACCAATAAGTGAAATTGAGAACATGAAAAGCAATTCTATGGTTGATATCATTGGTGTTGTTTTGTCAATCGACACACCAAACACAATATTCATAAATAATTCCACACAAACTCAAAAAAAAACCCTTCAACTGAAAGACATGTCAGGTTGTATGGTGGAATTAACAATGTAGGGTGGTTTCTGCAATAAGGAAGGCCAACAACTCCAAGAAATGTGTGATTTAGGAACTTTCCTCATTCTTGCTATAAAGGTTGGACGAATTAGTGATTTTGGTGGAAAATATGTGGGAATAATTACTACAATCCAACTTATAAATCTAGATCTTCCAAAGTCATAACGATTGAGATTTTGGTTTGATACAGAAGAGAAAAATCCCAACTCTCATTCTATTACAAAGGAAATCTCATCTGTAATAAAAGATAAAATGTTAAAAACTATCACACAAATTGAGGATGAGTAACTTGATAAATCTAATAAACCTTAGAGTGATCCCACAATAGTGGTTTACAATTTTTGGCCAAACTGGACACTGAAATTATTTTTTAAAACTAAATCTTCACATTCGGGCACCTATAGCGGCTAAACCGTGAAGAATTTGAAGATGATGCAAACTAGAGTCTCGTCACATTTTGTCTGTACATTCTAAAAATATTTTTTTCAAAATTTTTAGAATCACATTCCACTTTTTTTTCCATCTCCCACAAAAATTGGTTTTTTTCAAAAAATAACATTTTTAAAAAGTGACGGACACCGTATAACATATAACTTTTTTTCCATGAATGATAAAATTCTAATTCTTTCAAATTTAGATTAGTAACTACGATATCTAGTGCTTCAACTTGGTTAGATATTTTTTTATTGAATATTTTTCTTTAATCAAGTTTCAAAGTCAAACCAATTACAATTCGACATAGCGCGAGTATACGCATAACTTTTTGTATATATCGAAATTCAATTTTTTTCTATTGGATCAAGGACTTCAATATCTGGTGCACTCATTTTTTATTTTTTATTTTTGATAATCTATTTTTCCACATGTGCGAAGGGGACCTTCATTTTCGATGAAAACCTATGTTTAATAAAACTAAAATATCAAACACATAATAAAACCAAAACATATTAAAATTATATTCGTTGGATAGCTCGTTCTAAGGACTACCTGATTCTAGATGGGTTTGCGAATATTCCTCCATTTTCATCCTCACACCGAGCTCCGAAGTGCCAAAATTCAAAAAAAAAATTGTCTCAGAGGACATGAGGAATAAAGGGGGTTCGAACGAACCCCTAGGGGTTCGCTCGAATCAGGGTTCATTTGAACTCCCCTTCTATAAGGGGTTTTGATGGCATTTTTGGCAAGAAAGTATTAAGAGGGTTCGGTCGAACCTAGGTTCTACCGAACCCCTAATTGGTTTGGTCGAACCAATAGGTTTGTACGAACCCCTAAAATTAATTTTTTTGCCATGCATTCATTTTTTGTGAGTTTTCCTTCCTCACTTCAATTGTAAACCACTATTGTGGCTTCACCCCTTATTGGATAGTGATAAAAGCTACCTTATCTTTCATAAAGGTAGACAATTAATTTTTTATACATCTTGCCCCTTGAAAATTGGAGGTAGGCAATGCAAAAAGAAGGTGAACACTAATGGAAATGGTAATTGGTATTGTGGAAGATGTGATAAAAGTTTCCCTAAATGTGATTATAGATATACACTTCAATGCAAAGTGTAAGACCATACTGCTTTCACTTGAATTACAGCTTTTGAAGAAGTGGTAGAAGAAATTATGGGTGTTACAACAAAAGAATTGAACATTTTGAAGCATGAAGAACAAGATGATGTTAAGTTTGGACACATTATACAAAAGGTCCTTTTCAAAAAATACATATTTAAACTTCAAGTGAAAAGAGAGACTTATAATGATGAATAGAGGATTAAGTGCACTATCATAAAAACAAAAAAGTTTGATTATTCATCTGAAAGCAAAGCTTTATTAGATTCAATTGCTAAGCTCTAGGTTTCATTACATTCAAATGCTTCAATGTATATATCGTTAACAATGTTTTCAAACATTTCAAATAAACTCAGTGGATATGTCTAAGTTAATTGATGTGATTTTTGCCTTTATATCGTTCTTAGTTGTTTTGAATAGTAAATCTGATGATTTATTAAAATTTATGAATTGACAATAATACATGAGTTGTAAGATTGTTCCACTATTTTAAATAGTGCATAATGAAAAAGGGTAAACAACTTGCCAAGCACGAGGCTGAAGAAAATAGACTCAAACTTTTGGAATATAATTGATGTAATATATATTTTTGTTCAAATTTGCTTCAAAGGCTTTGATACCAATGTGGTTTTCAACCATTGTAATTAATTGTTAACATTTTATATACCATTGTATGATTTCATGATATCTATCGAAGAAAAGTAAAATATCACAAAATGTTACATATATGTAAGAAAGACATGTTTATTTATTTTCTTCCATTTCCACTATAACTTGCATTTTAAATGTACTTAATTTATTTTTTACGTACATTTTCCTAAAGACACCTTGTTTAACCTTGCATCATTTTTTATATGGTTATAATATAATGAATACATACATATGTGTGGTTACGTTCTTTTTCATGTTTAATTTTATACTTTAATATTAATATCAAATTAATTTAAAAAAATATTGTACTTAATAACCTTAAAAGAAAATAGTGTCTATATATATGACTTGAATTTAATATATTTTGAGTTTCTTTGATATCATAAATTTGTTTAATGTTTACTCTCTTATATACAATTTTCTCATTAGTTGGAAAATATATATTTTTCCTATTGAATACTAATGTCAAAGCAAATAATGATTTTCCTACAAGTGAGGAAGATGTCACATAATGTGCATACATCATGGGTGTCCATTTGGTTGTTGAAGTATCACTGCCATCTTCCATTCAATGTCCTCCTTCCTATAGAGGAGTTGAGTGTCTGTTATTGGTTGAGAGAGAAGACGGTCAATAGAATTAACAATAATGAACCAAAAGCTAGTCAATTTTTTTGTGATAATTATGCTATGTACTTTAACTCTCTCTATGAATCCAAGGTGAAAATGAACTTAGATGTAAAATTTAACAATCTTCAGATTGAAATTGTAGAATTTTGTGACTGGTTAGTTTGTCTATACCATGAGTTTTGATATCTTTACCTTGCAGGATGCATTTGGAAGGTCACTATTAAGCCAACAGTGACCATTAAAAAACACACTCTATGTGATGAGCTCAATATGAAATTCATGAGATTTCTTAAGGGACAATAACAGATTAGTTATCACACGGGGCCACCTGAGGAATGGTTGCTTGCTACTTTAAAGTTCAACTACTCCATCATATTCACGGTGCATCAGGTCATGCCATCATTTGGGTTGTTACATGCACACTGTGGGATACCTACATTGTATGCCGTTAAGTCCAATGTGACAATTAAAGTTTGAACTATTCTTCATGATATTGATAATGGACAGTTACTAGTGCACAAATGGTTAACTAACTAGAAGTTTTTTGAAATATTATTTGACAAATGTTTGCAAAATATTTATGCATTTTATCTATGACTAAGTTCAATATTGAAAATATTTTTTGAATATTGTTTAAAAGTTATTACCACTACATAAATGTTTAAATAAGTGAAACTATTTTTTTTAACAAATTCAAAGTATTTGTGTTCTAATTAAATGGAAATGGTTGATGTTGATGTTATGTTTTGTTATATACAAGTTGTATGATTTTAAGTTAATCTTTATAAAATCTAAAATCAGATACTTACAAAGCTACCGTTAATCAAAACATTAAATTATAAGTTTGGTGAGGAATTCCACTAAATTTTAATGTGTAGCCTTATATATGGGAATTGAAATAAACAATGACGGAAAATATAATGAAATCATATATATTACTTTTGAAATGAATGTTAATGAAGATGTAAGCATTTTTTAAGGTACTTATTTATCAAGAGTTAAAAAAACTACTAATTATTTATTAAACATAAGCATTATTATTTATTAAAATGTGTTAAAGAAAAAAGTATGTTATTGTAACTAAATTTATAATAATTATTTTCATAATCATACAAATAATATTTAACAATTATTACGAGTGCATTAATTTATATTATTTTTGGTTAACAAATTGAAAGTATGTGTTCTAATTAAATACAAATGGTTGTTGTTGATGTTATGTTTTTCTATATATAAGTTTGTATGATTTTAAGTTAGTCTTTATAAAACCTAAGATCAAATACTTACAAAGCTACCCTTAACAAAAACATTACGTTGTAAGTTTGGGGAGGAATTCTGCTTAGTTTTAATGTGTAGCCTTATATATGAGCATTGAAATAAACAATGATAAAAAATATAATGAAATCATATATATTATTTTTGACATGAGTGTTAATGGAGATGTAAGAATGCTTTAAGGTAACTATTTATCAAGAGTAAACAACTACTATTTTTTATTAAGCATGGACATTATTATTGGAATGTGTTAAGGAAAAAATTATGTTATTGCAAGTGAATTTATAATTGTAAGAGAGGGTGACCAACCACGTCAAGGCCCTAGGTCACGGAGAGCTGAGAGCGGAGGGTTGCCCTAACTTACCTCACTCTAAAGGGATGCTTTGAGAATAGGGATCAAGAATGATGAGAACTATAAAGTACTTCAATCACTCTTCAGACCTGAAATCCAAACTGGGGCTAGGCAAGTTGATTTTCGGGTTCAATATTGCACCTCAGGTAGCTCTCTACCCAAAGATGAAAGTGTGGTTCTGGGATGACAACATGGTGCATTGGCATCCGTATGGCTAGAGGGAAAATAATATAATATGAACCACCAGAAAACAAGCTAATGGCCTAGCTAATGACTCCTAAATGATCAAAACAAAATTATAGCATATGAAAAGTATAAACAAAGATGGAAAAGTAAATAGATAAGAGCTAAGATGATGAAGATAATCTCACCAAGGCACCAGTTCACCAGCTAGATCCAAAAGCACGTTCTCCTGCACACAAGAAAGAAGGGAAAATTGTTGGGGTTGTATAGGGACCTGTCTCAGTCAGACCCCCATTTTGGTGTTCCCACCTCCACAGATAGCCAGATAGCAATGAGATAGAAATATGTGATAAAAAAGTAAAGAAAGTAGAGATTGCAATAAACACTATAAAACAGTAAAGAGCTACTCAACCAAATCGTAAAGGAGAGGAGCAAAACGTTACCACCTTCACCAAGAGCTCACTAGCCAATGGAGGAGAAAGAAGGCTTGAACAATCACTACAGCCTTGACCACAATGAAGGGAGGTCTCACAAAACCTCAAGCCCACGTTGCAATGGCTTTCTTCACACTTGCTTTATGAAGTTAACAAAGTATTGTTGTTGCAATGGAGTGTTGAAAATGTTGGAAGTGCTTTAGAATGTGAAAGAAGGATGGATTGAATGCTTGGAGGTGGAAAAAAGATGAGTTGAATGAAGAATGGATGAATTTGAAGGAGAAAAGGGAAGAATCCATCATTTTTGGGATCGATTGGTCGAAGAGGGACCTTATAAATCAACTCCAATCGAAAGTGTAACACCTCTGCCAACTTCAGATGTAGGAATCCATTAGGAATGTAAGCGCGTCATGTGAACATCTGTGTGTCACACGAGCATCCTCGAAAAATATTCTCCTACCGACACAAAGGATAGATGCCAAGTGGAAGGAAGGAAGCTTACTGATGTGGAATTTTGCCTTGATATTTGGTTTTCTAAGTTGAGGATGTGTAAAATGGGAATTTGTGTAAGGGGTGCAAATTCACTCCTATACATTTTTCCCCCACTTTAGTGAGCATGAATACTAATGAGTGCTTTGGTAAAGTAGATCAAAGAGTTAGTAGGGTTATAAATTTATATTTGAACAGTCGAGGAAGCAAACCGCAATCTAGCGAGCTCGAAAGTGCTAAGTAGGAAAAGGACTCCATAGCCCCGCAGAACTATGAAGTTGTAGAATGAAAGTATCTTATAGGCCTGCAAACCTGTAAGGACATGACCCCCGAGATATCTCACATGAAGGAAGCCCCAAGAATTAAGCGCCTCACAGGCCCGCAAACCTGCAACGAAGGTGTCCTCCAAGATCTCTCACATGAAGGAAACTTACATGAAAGTGCCTTACAGGCCCACATACCTGCAAGGATGCATCCCCCAAGATCTCTCACATGGAGGAAACCTAGAAAAAGCACCTTACAGGCCTGCAAACCTACAAGGAGGCATCCCCCAAGATCTCTCACATGAAGGAAACCCCAGAAAAAGTGCCTTATAGACCCACAGACCTGCAAGGGAGCGACCCCCAAGATCTCTCACATGGAGGAAGCTCAGAGGAAGCGCCTTACAGGCCCACAGACCTGCAAGGAAGGTGTCCTCCAAGATCTCTCACATGGAGGAAACCTGGATGAAGGAGACTCTACAGAGTTGTATCAGAAAGCGGCTTTACAGGTGCACTTGCAAAATGACATGTTTACCCGTAGATAAAGTATGTCTGAAAATGATGTGGCCACGCAGGAAAGTAAGTGTACAATCATGCAGACTGTCAATAGATTAGAAATCTTTCAAATGGGTCCCTCGGGAACTCGGCGTGAAAGAGGGGTCCACTTAAGGGATGCGCTATTTGAAAGTGCGAAAGAGATGTTTTTTCTCAAATCGATTCAATGCCAAGGAATCCTTTTGAAAGATGTTCACTTCATCAAGGAATTTGAAAGGAAGAAAAATGCCCCCTCACAAGGGGAAGGTAAAAGCTACTTCCACCTTAGAGGAAATTTTTCAAGATCTTTCTTTGTGAACTCATGACAAAGGAAACACGTTCCGTTAGGGGTCCAATTCGAGAATGCGATTCTTTGAAAAAGTTTGTAAAGATTCTTGAGAAAATATTTGTTGAAAATGAATACATTTTCTGAAAATCAAAGTAATGGCGTTGTGACACATGAAAGGGGCAACTCAACCAAAGAAGAGAGAAAGATAAGAAAAAATAAAAGGAAAAATAAACATAAATATAGGGCACAGGGGTGATCTGATATTTCGGGGTCAAAGTTGCTCATAACTATATATATATAAGTGTAATAGTAGTATATAAATGAACTGTCATCAACCCCCTACTAAAGTAGACCATGTGAAGAATGCACGAGAAGACAAATTAAAAATAAAAAATTGGGTCAACATGGAAGGGAAGCCTAAATTCCCCCAATGCTTTACATCGTCCCCAATTTGCCGAAAAATCAATCACAAACATGGAAGAATGGTGATACAAATAGAAGAAGGTTTACGACACAAAAACCACGCCTGTATCCAAGCACCAACAAGGGTGACAAAGTTCATCTAGGAACACATAGCACGATCATAGGGGGAACACATTAACACACACACACACACACATCTAACCTAAAGATAAAGAAGAGGCCTCCCCTAACACTCATCGAACAAGAGGTTGTTCACTTCCCACTCTAGATCATCATAAGGGGAAGGAGGATGAGCTTGCAATGGTGGAATATTAAGAGGAGGAGCTTCTAACCCTCCCGCGACGAGGGCTAAGGAAGAAGGCACCGTAAGGTCTCTTCCACTCGGCTCTTATGGAGCTATGCTAAACAATTTTGCAAAAATTGCCGACTAGGCTAGAACTTCATCCGGAGAGTTAAACATGCACTTTGCTAAAGTGTCATGTCGTACCTCAATAGATGGAGAGGGTTGTGCCCGAGATTCACTGCTGAGCTCACCGAGTGACTCGGGAGCAGTGACGAACTCAGGGGAAACTGGGATTGGTTCCATTACTAGGACAAAACAAGCCAGTGCAGGACCACCCTTCGGAGAAGGTGGGATCCTCTTATGCCCTCCATTGCTAGAAGGACCATCCTCCATCTTCTACTTTTTCGGGGGATGTGAACTCCCCACAGACGAGGTAAGAGGTGTGGACGAGGAGGAGAAAATCATAGCAGATACTACCGAAGTGTTTGGCATATCTACAAGTTTCGGGAAAGGAGGGATGTCCGAAAGGGACATCAACAAGGGCGGATCCACCGAAGGAGCGATGAACACCTACACCTTTTTGAGGTTAGGCGCATTGATACTCACAATGGAAGTTGGAAGCGAGACTGAACTAGATTGAACGAAAGTAAAGGGGAGGAGAGAGGAAGACGCATTAGGAGACCCTAAGACAAGGGTGCTTGACTCCTCTTCCTTCTTTTGCAAAGAAACTTGCTCGGCCACGAGAGCGTTTCGCCGACACTTGCACTCACACACAAGGAAATTTCTATGACTCTTCGAGCTAGAGACCAAAGGGTGAGAGGGAAAAAAAGACTCATGCTCAGCCATGGGAGTGTCCACCACATTTGTTTCTACTGGAGGGATAGGCTCTTGAACAGGAGCAGGAGGAATAGGTTGAGAAATGATGGGGGAAGTCTGCTCTAGTGCCTCGGCAGCGGGCCTCTTCCTGTTTACTAATTTGGGAGCAGAAGTGGTGGGAGACCGTAAAGGCTGGGACATAAAGGATTCCCCACAGGGACCTTTTCTCTTGCCATACAAGTAGTACCAAGGTCCAGGTGGCTTAGTAGGGAGGTTTGATATCCTAATCTTATGCTTACACCAAGCAGGTATCATTGGACTCAGTGGATAAAAACTAGGCATATTCATCCAAAACTCTTCTCTAGAAAAAGGAATGGTAGAGCCATCTCGGGAACGGGCTAGCTTATCTTTTCCCTTTTGAGAAGGGGAGGCAGTTGGCTATTGTGCTACCGGGAGGGTCAATTTCGGCTATGCCCTATTCCCGGTCTTATATTTCACATAGTTTTTTTAAAGAAGGTTCATTCTTAGAGGGATTGGACCAACTAGGGCAGGCCAAAAATGATCCAATGAGTAACCCCCATAGGACACTAACGGCTGGTGTCCAATGTCATGCACTACATGCACAACACCTTTGTGGGAGAACTTCAAACATTTATGAATGAAATGACGGTAGAAATTCCATTCATGGAAGCTAGCCAAGGTATGCCCAACTTCATCCTAAATAGATCTAACTCTGAAATAACATCAAAGACTGTGTCTACAGCCTTAGGTCCTACTAGGATGGACAGAGTTATTGAGCCATACGATTTTAGACAAAGACCATTATGTGCACAGATGGTAGATTTTGTTTCTTCATACTCCTTTCTATGCAATGAATTAAGCCACAATGTCTCTTTTGTAATGACATTCACTCATCTCGTGGGGTCGACTAAGACCCCTGTCACAATGTTTCCATTGAGGCGAGCGGGAATATAGAGGGGAGAGGGCTTGTTGTTTAAGGGTAAATCATGCGACGTGAATGTCACATCTAGGGAGTCGGGTGTAGGTTGCCTAGTAGGAGCAACTGTGACCATGTTAACATATGCCTCAGGCCAAGTGGTAGAATCAGAAGGATCGATAATCATGTTGGCAGAGTGTGATGGAAATGGGTCTTTGTATATCTGCAACTCACTATTCACTTTCACCACCCATTTTTTTGTATTTTGTTTACTTCCATCAAGACAAATAGTACCGTCCTCAATGCGGTCCTATATCTCATGATGTAGGTGCATACAACATTCGGTATCATGTTCGTTAACTCGATGGTACTGACATAATGTATTTGGATCGTACCAACTAGGGAAAGGTTCTTTAAGAGGCCTGGGGTTCTCTAAGGTTATGATCTTTTCCTTTAGCAACTTCTATAAGATGGAAGAATAAGATTTTGCTAACTTTGTGAACTTTCTATTGCGTCTGAGGACGTTATCATTTGTAGCGGCCACTACATTTGCAATAGCCTTTCATTTTCCAGAGATCGATAAATGGACTTTCCTTCTAAATGGGAGCACGAGGAGGATCCCCTAAATTGAACTACCGTTTGTTGATACTCTCATAATGCAACATGTAAATACGTGAAAGAAGGGTATTTCATAAGGGAAAATTTCTCCTAACAAGGTCTTTGCAAGTTCCCTATGAATGCCTTATGCACTTCAAAATCGGGCAGTGGATATGAGATTTGTGAAAAGAGCTCTTGGTATTGCACTATAAAATCAGTAATATTTTCATTATCCCCTTGTTTGCATTGGATGAGATCTGAAAATATCATCTTCCGTCCAATGTTAGCTTGGAACTGTCATAGGAACTGGTTTATAAGTTGATCAAATGAGAAAATGGAATTATTGGGCAACGAATAGTACCATTCGAGTGTTGTATCCTTGAGAGATCAAGGGAATAATTTCACCATCAATGCATCATGATGGAAGAAGTTTGTACATAGGGCATTAAAGGCAGACACATGCATTTTCTGGTCCCCTCCGCCGCCATATTTTTCTAATTTGGGAATCTCCATTCCTTTGGGGAAGGGAGTGTTTAAAATTGCTACTGATAATGGGCTATGTCAGAAAAAGGGTTGAAAGATATGCTGGGCAGAGGCTTGGGAGAGACTCGCCAGCTGGCTTTGCATCTTACCCATATTCTAAAGAAGATTATTCAAAATAGGGTCATGGGATGAAAAAGGTCCAGTGGAACCTTCTCAATAACCACCACTAGAGCCACCTCCAAAACCACCGGTGTGACCACCGCCAAAACCACTACCAAAGCCACCACCACTAGCAGGGCCTCTGCAAGAGCCACCTCCACTTTCAAAGCCACCACCATGGCCTCCACCAAAACCACCTCCGCTAGTGCCACTTTCACTGCCAAAGCGACCACCACTACCAAGGCCCCCACCACTCAATCCACCAAAACCTCCACCACTAGAGGTGACAGGAGGGGTGAAACTAAAATCCAAGGGTATTCTATTTTCCTTGATAGTTTTGGATCCCTCAGAGGCAGAAGGGATACTGATTGATGGGACTATGTCGGTCATGTACACAGATGTGGGAGGCATCGACATTCCTAGATATCTCTCATGGTCCTCGAAAGTGGCCCCTTGTATAATGTTAGGATTGTTTGGAGGAGCACATGCTTCAGTCATACTAGAGAGACTAGCCAAAATTTTTATGCTTGTTCTGTCTTTTCCCACCATATGCTTTATTTCGTTGATAATCCTAGCTTCCCTAGGCATCTTCGGGTCCTTTTCCAAGTGATTCTCCAAGTGACCTAGTCCTTTGCTAAGGATAGAGATATATTCTAAAGGAATGTGAACAACCTCATGCTCATCTATCGACGACGATGTAGGAGATGCAAGAGGAGTGGGGACATGGTTAGTCTCATCGAAGATCCCTACCTCACCCTTCGACAACTACTCCTAAGTAGCAAGACCAACAACGGATCTAGAAAAAAGGCCTGTAGAGAAACCAGTAGTGACCTTCGTCATCTCCATCAAAAAGTGTCATACACTTCTCCTAACAATATACCCAGAGGTTTTGGACTAGGTTGTGATGCTCATAAACCTTCACAACACTCAAGGGCACAACGATCACAAGGTACAAGAGAAAAGCCTCAACACCAATGAATGAGTAGACGTTAGTTCACATCAAGTTCACCAAAAATGTAAGAGAGGGGGACCGATCACGTCCAGGCCCTAGGTCACGAAGAGCTGAGAGCAGAGGGTTTCCCTAACTTACCTCACTCTAAAGGGATGTTTTGAGAATAAGGATCGAGAATGATGAGGACTATAAAGTACTTCAATCACTCTTCAGACCTGAAATCCAAACTGGGGATAGGCGAGCCAATTTTTAGGTTCGATATTGCAACTTAGGTAGCTCTCTGCCTGAAGACAAAAGTGTGGTTCTGGGATGATAACACGACGCACTAGCGTCTCTTAGGTGTGTTGGCATTCGTATGGACAGAGGACGGAGAATACAATATGAATCACCAAAAAACAAGTTGACGGCCTAGCTAATGACTCCTAAATGAGCAAAATAGAATAATAGCATATGAAAAATATAAATGGAGATGGTAAAGTAAATAGATAAGAGCTAAGTTGACGAAGATAATCTCACCAAGGTGCCAGTTCACCAGCTAGCTCCAAAAGCATGTTCTCCTACACACAAGAAAGAGGGGAAAATTGTTGGGGCTGTATGGGGGCCTACCTTAGTCAAACCCCCATTTTGGTGTTTCCACCTCCACAGACAACTAGATAGCAACGAGATAGAAATATGCGATAAAGAAGTAAAGAAAGTAGAGATTGCAATAAACACTACAAAACAGTAAAGAGCTACTCAACCAAATCACAAAGGAGAGGAGCGAAACCTTACCGCCTCCACCAAGAGCTCACTAACCAATGGAGGAGAAAGAAGGCTTGAACAATCACCACAACCTTGACCGCAATGAAGGGAGGTCTCACAAAACCTCAAGCAATGGCTTGCTTCACACTTGCTTTACGAAGTTGACAGAGTGTTGTTGCTGCAATGGAGTGTTGAAAATGCTAGAAGTGCTTGAGAATTTGAAAGAAGGATGGATTGAATGCTTAGAGGTGGAAAAAAGATGAGTTGAATGAAGAATGGATGAATTTGAAGGAGAAAAGGGAAGAATTTGTCATTTTCAGGATCGATTGGTCGAAGAGGGATGTTACAAATCAACTCCAATTGAAAGTGTAATGCATTTGCCAGCTTCAGACACAAGAATTCATCAGGGACGTAAGCGCGCCACATGGACATTTGTGCATTGCGCGAGCATCCCTGACAAATATTCTCCTACCAACATAAAGGACAGATGCCATGTGGAAGGAGGGCAACTCACTAATGTGGAATTTAGCCTTCGGATTTCATTTTCTAAGGTCAGGATGTGTAAAAGGGGAATTTGCATAAGGGGTGCAAATTCACTCCTATACAATAATAAAAAAACTTTTAATTGCTTCACATTATGGAATTTAATTAAAGACAGGCTTAATGATAGGAACATTTGTTACAAAAAGTACCATTTTATAACTGATTTTTTAATAATAATGAAAACATTAAAGTAACTCTAATGTAATACGAAGACTAATCCTAATGCAATAATAATACTAACCCTAACCCTAATAATGAACAAAACCCTAATTGAAGCCTAACCCAAACCTTAATTTAACCCTATTTAAACTCTAACCCTAACCCTAATTTAATTGTAAATGTAATTTTACAGTAGCTCTATTTTAAAAGTGACACTAACCTTAACCCTAATACAAATCCTAGCCTTAATACTAACTAAATCCTAACTCAAATTAATATTTTATAATATAATTTAATATTATATTATAATAATTAACGTTATTATAATATTATATTATTATATTAATCTCTTACATGTGTCACAACTACTACTAGCATACATATATTAATATTAATAAATATAAAATATGTTGAGAGTTATCCTTCTCGAGGCGCCTATTTTCATCATTTTTTCTCAATGCAATAGGCGCCTTGATAATGATAACTCTCGGTGTATTTTATATATATTAATATTTAATATATGTATGCTAGTGTTAAGTGCAATAAAAGCTTGTGACATGGTTGAGCTACAATCAAAATATTATTCTATATGGGTTTCCTGAGATTGGACAAGCAACTTAGTGATACTTATTTTTAAGAAGAGGAACATTGGCAATCCTTCTTACTATAGAATAATCATGATAAATTCCATGTTTGTAAAGTTGTTCAGAAATATAGTTTAACATGAAATCAAGAAGTAGGCACAAGAACAGGATAAAAGGATAAAAAAACAAGAATATTTAAGACCAAAACACTCAACAATAAATTATAGAATTACTTTGAGGCATCATTGAAATTTTTTGGAATGAGAAAACAAAGCTTATTGTTGTTTTGTTGACATCAAGAAAACTTTCAATACGACCCTCTAAGATGAGTCATGCTGTAAAATGATGGATCTTAGTATTCCAAAGCATGTGTTTATGAACACATTCAAGTAAAAATCATAACTCAAGAAAATCTTTTAGAAAGTTTTAAGAGTGACAATGGAGTTGAGGATGCCCTCTTATCCCCTACCATTTTTGAGTTATAAATCAACAAACTTGAAAAATGGATAAATTTACAAGGTGGAGATTGTGTTTTTTTTATTTGAGCATGTTGTGAGACTTCTTTTGCATGCCAACAATGACATTTTCATTGCTAGGTCCACTTGAGGGTTGCAAGAGAACTTATATGCCTTTGAGTACTTTTGCAAGGAAATAGATATGGAAGTTACACCAACATGACCAAGATCATGGTCTTCTCTAATAGAAAACCAAAAACAAAAGTTCTTAATTTTAAAGGGAGCATTTTCGAAAAAGCAACAAAGCACAAATAAAATTCATTTGAGATTGACTTCACCAATAAAATCAATTGAAAAACTTGCAAGAGGAAGAGATGTTAGGGAGGTTGAAACACACTTTATGCTTTTTAAAATAGAAGAGGCAAATTGATGGGATTGGAAAACTCTCTAAATTCTATTTGAGTTATTACAAATTTAACCTATAAATTTTTACTTATAAATGACCTTCTGTCCTACATACTTAACACAAATATTTAATTTGGTTGTAATAATGTTAATCTCATTCTAAGATAAGAATGGTTCAACTCACTTGGGGAGTGAACAAACCAAAGAATGAAATGATCAATCACTTTCCATCTACTTGTGGAAGGTCATACCTAATCACTCAATAAAACATTGGTGAAACTCATGAGAGTATAATAAGAAGCATCCAAAGACATGAAAAAAACTTTACATACATTGGCCACTTGAGCGATATGGAAATTCACACTTCTATAAATGATTCTCCAAGAAATGTTTGTCTTTCCTTCTAACCAATTTGTTATGATGGATATAAACAAATGATTACAAAGTAGGTATTTCTCTCAAAAAACTCATAATAAATCAATTCTAGAGAATCAAAAGGAGTGGGTGGTGATATATGGATAACATTAAAGGTTGAAACTTACTATAGAAATATAACTACTAATATAATATTTAAAGAAAATTCTCTTCTAAGGTAACACATTCAAGCCTCAGCATGGCTTTCATATTGAGCAATGAAAGTGTTTTACTTACACAAAGTACAAATTTTAAGTACATGGTACAAAGCTCAAACTATAGGGGTGTGACCTAAAGCGCACACAATCTACTAAGAGGGGGGAGGGTGAATCAATAGATCAAGTCAATTTAAAACTCTTTAATTCAACACTTATATCAAACATAAAACTTGAATCAAAATAGATACTAATAATCAAGCAACTACATAAGCACACACATATGCACATGAGAACATCAGATATACATGGAAATACAAGATGGGAAAAACCACGATGAGAAAATTTGCTTGGACCTACTATCAATAGGCATCGACCTACAAGAGACAAGTACAAAGATCTGAGCACCAACCCAACGAGTAGAACAGCAAACTTACAAAATTACAATGATAAAGCTTGTGGATCTTCAAGATTGATTACACATCTTACACAAATTTTGAACTTAATTTGGAAACTCTAATACTCTCTTCAAGGTCTTCTAATGATGACGCACAATGATTGTGATGCTTCACATTGAATAACACTTTATCACACAAATTTGCATCCTTGTATATTCACTCACTAGTTACCTTCTCTTCAATTATTCTTTTACTTCACACTATGCATCTGCATAAATGTATGATGATTATATACAAGAGATTACATTAACATTACTCCATGTCGGCCAAGCATCCGTAATTAACCAAGATGGCATAAGATGGACCTAAATTCAAATTACATGGAACATGTAACAAGTCGGTCCTAAATCAAATTTGTTGTCGCCAAAAGAACATGATGTCATGCGCCTCCATAGGAACCTTAACTTGGACATATTTTACCACCACACACTAACTTTGAATGTCACATACTACTATTCGTTGTTGCACAGTTTCGCAACACCAAAAATTTGACAAATAGGTGCAAAGAGCCTTCTATAACTTCAAACTTTTTGCTTGATTATCATCCATTTCAAAAACTCTAGAATAAGATAGAACATGTGTAGACATACTCTCCATTCAAATCACAGAGCCAAACACACCTTAAGGAATAAATACTAAACATAAATGTATTTCTAAAGAAATCTCTATGTCTTGAGTAACTATATTGAGACATTTTGAATCACTTTTGTCAACATGAATAGATGTAGTATGATGCCACAGATAATCGTCAACTTCTTTTATCAATATAGCTAGCAATATATACTTTTGCAACTCAAAATGATATAACAGTATAATTACATTCAATTCTTAATGATCTTCTAATATTCTTCCTTTGACATTAGTGAACTCCTTTGACATCAATGACAATTTTTGTTCAATAATCTCCCCCTTTTTTATTGATGGAAAATAGAAAAATGTTGGCCACACAAAAAGACATATTTGATATTGTTTGGATTAGAAAACTACCTCATTTTGAGTTCCATTTCTCCCCCTTTGACATCAATGACAAAGGTCAACTGAAACTTGTTTCCCAAAATCTCCACCAATCATTTCCAACACTCTACACAATCTAGAAACTTGATAGATTCCCCTAAGTCCACACTTCTTATAAAAATGTTCTACAAGACCACCAAGCCTTCTTGCAATAGGGAGACAAAGCTCCCCCTCAACCTATCCTTCCTCTTGATTCAAGAGGAGGAAGCAATAACTCCCAACTTCTTCTAGAGAAACTCAAAAGTCTCCTTAGGAAGCGGTTTTGTGAAAATGTATGCTACTTGCTCCTTGGTTTCAACATACTCCAACTTCACTTCCTTTTTTACAACCTTCTCCCTCAAAAAATGATACTTGATTGCAATATGCTTTGTCCTTGAATGCATTAACAAATTCTTTGAAATGTTTATGGCACTGGTATTATCACAAAGAATGGAAATGAGTTCATCAAACTCAATCTTCATCTCCTTCAAATTTTTCTTCATCCATAATACTTGGGTGCAACATGAGGCTGCTACAATGTATTATGCTTATTTTGTAGATAAGGAAACCAAATCCTTCTTCTTGCTTAACTAGAATACAAGAGTGTCACCAAGAAAGAAAGATCCACCACTTGTACTCTTCCCGTCATCTATGCTTCCTTCCCAATCTGCATATGTGTATGCAGACAAAGTGAAATTTCCACTCTTGCGATACCGCAAACCAAAATTCATTGTAGCCTTTAGATGTCTAAATATCCTCTTTACTACTTTGAAATGAGTCTCCTTAGGTGCTACCTAAAATCTGGCTACCATTCCAACTACATGCATTATATCTAGTTTGGATGTAGTCACATACAATAAACTATCAATAATGGATCTATACTTGGTCTAATATGCAAGGCAGATTCATCATCTTTACTCAAGTTACATTTGGTAACCATAGGTGTACTTATTGGTTTGCATTCTTCCATCTTGAACTTCAAATTTCCTTTTACGTACTTATTCTAAGAAATGAATGTCTTTTCTTGACCAAGAAATTTGTAAACCAAGAAAGAAAGGCAATTCACCAAGCATTGACATTTCAAACTAGGGAAAACTTTAGTGGCGAATCTTCACCAATTGGAAAATTCTAGGAATCGACCAAGTCGAAATTGGTGAATTTCTCGCACCCAACAGAATGTCCAAATCACCCGGATTTTATGAACTATAGGTCCAATGCATGTCCATTCGCCAATGAGTTTTTTTATGAGGCATATTTAAGCAACAAATTCGCCATTGTCAAACTATGTGTTTCAATTGGACCGACTAATATTTTTGTCTGGAATCCCGAAAGCATTTAATAAAACACCTACATATTCACCAATACTATTAAAACAACATTTTATCAGGACCCATTTCGCCAATTAAAATTTACAAATAGTTACTTGTGAAGACCCATTTTGCCAATTAAAATTTATAAATAGTTGCTCATGAGGACCTATTTCACCAATAACATTAACAAATAAATACATTTGAGAACACATTTCGACTTGAAAATTACAACGTATTGTTGTATAAGCAAGCGGGATTTGCCAAATATTTAATATACCATTTAAAACTCCCGTGGAATTTTCCAAATATGGAATCATGGATTGATATAAATACAATCAAAAGTGTCATTTATTCTTACACATTTTGTTCGGTTTTGAGGTTCTACTTCTCCATTTGAAACTGGAATTCAGCGAATTGTGAAGCCAAAAACGTAGACTTAAAAGGTGAGTGATCATTTCTTCAGTGTTATTAGTTATAATAATACATTTTCTTTATCTCTTTTTCATTCTTGCTTCAACAAAGTGAACCTTACAACCAAACTCTGAAGTTTCGAAGTTTTTGAAACCTCTGACCCACCGAGTAGAAAAGGTGAGTGATCATTTCTTCATAGTGTTATTAGTTATAATAATAAATTTTATTTATCTCTTTTCCATTCTTGCTTCAACAAAGTGAACCTTAGAACCAAACTCTGAAGTTTCAAATTTTTTGAAACCTCTGACCCATCGAGTAGAAAGATGACCAGGAAAGACTTGCAACTCAACAAAGTGAACCATCAAAAAAGTTAGAGAATCGGTAAGTTATGAAAATTTAGAACTCCGCCACAAGGTTATAAAACTCTGAGGACTAGCGACTAAGGTTAGGAAAAGCCAAAAATTTTATATTGTATTCCCTAGTATTGAATTTGATATGTGATTCTATATCATTTTTAAAGAACAACACTTATCACACTACTTATAAATTCCTATTGCATTTCCATTCACACAATCTTTGATAAATAACTGAAAGGAATATTATTAATCCATTCCTTGAACAGAAGCTAACAATTCAACATCCATAACTTATAAGTTATAAGCTAATAGAAGCTAACAGTTCAACATAAATAACTTATAAAGGCATCCAGTGTCCACCCAACTTGAACAATAAAAGCTTAAACTACCAAATCACCTAAATTATACTGAGAAATCCTTACGCATCCATCACCATAAAATCTTTATTCACAAATAAACATTCCACAACAATGAAACTATTTAAAAAACTATCATTCCAATAATAGGCAATCCACTAGCAAACATAGATTTTCTTTTGTCTTCATAACGGTTTCTTGAAGACAACCATTTTAGAAATTAAAATAAAAAGTATTTGAATTATCAAGAGAGCCAAATTAAAGAAAATAACATAAAAACTAAAACCTAAACAGTGGTCCCACTCCTAGAACCGACTCCATCGCTGTCAATTATTTTCGCCTCCTCCTTTAGTAATGCCTCCTATGCCTTTACTCTTTGCCTGTATTCTCAGTACTTGGTGACAATTGCGGTGATGTTTTTTCTTCCTGGAGTTGTAGTAATATGTAACCTGGTTCTCCATGTGACCAAAGAATTTTCACACTCAACCAACTTCTGAGATCTTCTCTCTTCTCCACATTTATAAGTCCTTAGGTGGATCTCCATTCCACTAAGTTTCAAGGACTCCCATGTCACTATAACAGGATCAGTTATTTCTTTCTTGAATATTTCTCTAAACTTCAGAGAGATCTCTTTTATATCTAGAATGTTTTCATCAAACTCATCAGTAATTTCCACTCCCAGAATACGACAATCTTCTGTAACTTCCCCTAACATTTCATATAATATATCAAGTGCATTATTAATTTCCTTCACTAGATTATCATACATATTCAATTTCCATTCCAATGAAATGAACCAGGAAGGGTATAGCTCCTTAGGATTATTCACAATTTTCTCACCAATTAATATATTCGCATCCATAGAGTTTAATTCTTTCATTTCCTGAGCAAGCACATAGAGACTAGTTTGATCTTTTCTAAGCTGCTAAACTTTTGTTACTAACTCCTTCACCTTATTAACAACTTTAGTGTAAAAGAGCACAGATTTATCCAAAAAGAAGATAGCCTCTCTAGATATTTTATCAATCCCCTCACAAGTAGCTCTGGAATAGCTCAAATTCTTTTTAATTTTCTCTATGGTGAGCACATCGATGCCCTCTACCTGAGAACTAGAGGCTTCATCAGATGTAGGAGGAGTGGCCATGGAAGAAATATGATGCCTGCCTTGGTAGCTAAAGCTTTAGGGTTATCTTTGACCAAGACATTTGGGAAGTGTTATTCGATGGACTCCAAACAAGTCCCTCTAGTTGGTCAAATCAAGGACGCCCAAGTGTCCTTAGCCACTTACTTAAGCAAGAGGCTTAAGCTAACAATTCTAATTACCAATATCCCTACGAGCTATGGTATGTTGTTGAGTTGGAGCTTTTGTAAAGATTTAGAGGGAGAAATCCAGATCGACTGGTCACATGCAGTAATCCAACTTGGTAGAAAGATAGTCCATCTAGAACTAGACTCAAAGGCTAAGTTCACAACTTTAAAATTTGATGATCCTCGCTCCCAAATTTTATGCGAACAATCAGAATTTGGTAACTACATGTTCTCAAAAGATATTAAGATTTGAAATTTCCCCAGTCCTGATATTTATTAAGAATTATGGACACTCAATTTCAATGACAGTTGTTCCAATTCAAGTTCTAGTGTTGGGGTAGTATTAATATCACCCGATAGAGATAAGTTCCCCTCTTAGAAGTTGGAATTCAAAAATATAAAAAAATACTATTGAATATGAGGCCATGTTGTTAGGGATAACAGTTGTAAGGAAAAATAGATTAAGTTAAGAGCAATGGGAAATGCCAAGTTGATCATTAAGTAAGTGAGGAAGATATTTATAGTGAAGAATGAAAGATTGAGATGCTATAGGAATAGAGTCTAGGATGAAACAAAGGATCTTGACGCTGTCCCAATTGAAGTTGTTCCTAGAGATCATAATACCAAAGAAAATTCACTAGTCATCTTTGCGTCTTTGCTCCTCCCTCATCCTGATTTCAAGGATGGCTCTTATGGGATTGAAATGATCTATTGGCCTAATGTACCAAACAATGTGGAGTTTTGGCGGGTTTTCAAGAATGACAAACAAATTCAGCTTCTTAGAAAATGCAAAATCGTTCATGGAAATGTATTTCAAAGGAAGTGAAGGTGCATGTGAAGAATTAGGGTAAAAGCACAAAGTTGTGTCACACTTTTGGCCAAATAAATAGTTCTGAGCGAAACATTTTTGGCATAATAGGTTTCGACCAAAACGACGTGGCCTATATGTGGCACACAAGGTTTCAGCCAAATCCAAAAAAAATAAATTTTTCCCTTTGCCGATTTGAAATTGGCTTATTTTATGTGCGGGGTTTCTATAGAAAGGGCTTCAACCGAAATCCTTTCTATAGAAACCTTTTCTACTAAAATTTTCTATGTGGCATCCTAGTTGGCAACTAACTCAAATTTTTTCAAAGTTTTCTGAAACTTTCGACTTCAACTAAGTATTTCTTCAGTCAGAATGATGTTTTTAAAAAAAAAAAATACCCTTTTGTAGAGCTCGGAGTGGTGAATCCGAATATGTAATTTTTTTAATATTTTGATTAGTTTAAATATATTTTATTTTTAAAATAATGCAAGTAGGTTGTTAAATTTTAAAAAGAGGTTGATTAGAAATTAAAAATATATATTGTAAAACATATTAAAAATAATTAAAATATATATGGTGCACTAGAGGAGAGAGTCAAAATATGAAAATGATGACAATAGTTTAAAACGTTATTACAAGAAAAATATACATTAAAATTTGAATTTTTTTTCCATGCACTAGATATTGAAGTTACCTATTTGGAAAAAAAAATCTAGGGAAAAATGATTTTTTTTTTCAATTTGTTTCTTGACATCCCGTGAACATTTTTTTTTATATATTTTTAGCATTCCAAAATTTGTTCTTAAATTGATAAAAAAAATAATGAAAATAATTTTTTAAAAATATGAAAAAATATAGGAATAAACTTCGTCAAAAGTTATACATTTCATTAGTTTACATCATTTTGAAATTCAAAACATAAAGACCACTTTTATGTGGTCGAAGTTCCAAAAAAAAATTGTTGTTGGTCGATTCCTTTATAAAGTGTGACACAGGTTTGTGCTAAATTACCCATTATGCCCAAACAAAGAAAAGGAACTAGAAGAAGATATAGTACAATTAAAAGGTAACAAGATTCCTTAGGGATTGGTTTCATTGGAACAATTATTTGATAGGCATGATAGGTATGTCAAGAAAAAGATGGTTGAATCCATTAACAGTTCTAGTGAATATGAAACTATTAATATTGGGACCCAAGACAATCCAAAGTTGATAAGCATAGGTAAGTGTTGCACTCAAGATGAGAGGACCGAATTGATTTAGTTTTTGGTGAAGTATAAGGATGTCTTTTCTTGGTGTTATGATGATCTAAAGAACTTTTTGAATAGACAGTTGCAACACCAAATACCTCTTAAGCCCGGGACATCACCTTTTCAACAGAACAGAGAAATTACAATCCTAAGGTCACTGACGCCATCTTCTGAGAGATTGATAAGATGCTAAAAGAAACAATCATTTACCCCATCCATCGATTTACTTGGGTCTACAACAAGAACAAGGAAATTAGAATATGTGTAGACTTCAAGAATTTGAATCAATCCTCCCTGAAGGACAATTACCCCTGCCCATGATGGATCAAGTGCTACAAATAGTGGCAAGAGCAGAGATGATTTCCATGATGGATGGATTTTCAAGCTATAACCAGATTAGTGTGGCTAAAGAAGACCAACACAATATGACCTTCATAACCCTATGGGGTACATTTTCCTACAATTGAATGCCTTTCAGACTAATCAACATTGGGGCTACATTTCAGAGAGACATGGACCTATCCTTCAGTGACCTGAGGAATAAGATTATAGTCATTTATTTGGATGACTTGACTGTGTTCTCCAAGAAGAGAGAGAATCATCTCAGGGATCTACAAAGTATCTTGCAAAGATGTAGGGAACATGGTATCTCCCTTAATCCCAAGAAATTATCTTTTTTGTTACTGAAGGTAAACTATTGGGACATATTGTGTCTAAAGAAGGGATTAGGATCGACTCAAAAAGAGTTAAGTCTATCCAACAACTAAGCCTTCCTTCTGATAGGATAGGTGTGAAGTATTTCTTCAAACGGGTGAATTACCTAAGGAAGTTTGTTCTGGATTTTTCAAAAATTACTAAACATATAGCTAAGATGATGAAAGAAAAACAAGGTTTCAAGTGGAATGATGTCGAGAAGCAAGCTTTTGAAGATATGAAGGTGGTAATTGTCAATGCCCCTATGTTAGTTCATCCGAATTTTAGTAAATATTTCATTATGTACTACTATGCCTTAGAACATACTATGTCTACCATCCTCTTGCAAGAAAATGACCAAAAGATCCAAGCTCCTATTGCTTTCATGAGCGCCCCACTCAAGAAACATGAGTTAAAATGTTCACAGATTGAAAAGCATGCATTCATTATAGTTAAGGTTGTCAAGTAGTTGGGTTCTATATTCGTCATTCTCGTGTTGTATTCATTCCTAAACTAGCAGTCAAGAGTGTCCCTATGCAATAGGATTGGTTGCAATAAGAGAGAAGCTTGGGTGGCCAAGGTGTTGGAGTATAATTTGGATATTAACCCAGCAAGTTGGTAAGAGGTAAAGGTCTCTATAAGTTATCAATGAGAACGAACCAAAGGATGAAGAGGAGTGCCCACTAGTCCTATTGGTGAGTCTACAAGACTCAAGGCTTTCTAACATTGCTTATTATCTCACCTATGGAGAATGTCTTGTGCACCTTTCCCTGAGGGAGAAAAGGAATATCAAGCTGAAATCGTCCAAGTATGTGATATGGAATGACATACTTTATAAAAGAGCTCTAGATGGAACCTTCCTGAGGTGCGTGGACAAGAACCAGCAACAAAAACTTCTATTCATTTCATAATGAGGCTTGTCGAGGCCATTTTTCATCTTTTTTGTGATGGATTTCAAGATCCTTAGGCAGTGTTATTACTGGCCAAGAATGTTCAAAGATGCTTATCATTGGGTATCAAATTGTGAAAAATGTAAGTTCACTGGCAGATCTCAACTTGCTACCCTTCCCTTGAAGTTGATTGTGATTGAAGAGCCCTTCCAACAGTTGGGTTTAGAATTTGTAGGGCCAATAAATCCAACTTCAAGTGTTGTCCATACTCATATCCTAATGACTATAGATTACTTTACTAAATGGGTTGAAGTTATACCCTTAAAGCATACTACCTTAGAGGTGGTATGTGGCTTTATCAAAGAAAATATTTTAGTGCACTTTGGAGTACGAAAGAAGTTGGTGACTGATAATGCAACTAATTTCTCATCCTCATATGTTGTCCTTCTCTGTTATGAGCATGAGATTTCTATGTCGCATTCATCTTATTATTATCCTCAAGGTAATGGCCAAGCTGAGTCTAGCAACAAGAACTTGATGGCGATTATGAAAATTTTGGTGGATGAAAATAAAAATAAAAATGGAACAAGAAATTGTATGAAGCTCTATGGGCAAATCAGACTACACCAAAGAGAGCAATCCAAATGTCCCCCTTTGAACTAGTTTATGGAATTGGCTTGGACCTACCCTTGCCATTAGAACTGGCCATCGTGAAATTGCAAATCATCGTGGAGGATTAGCAATTCCAAAGTTCCCTAGAGAAGAGGGTTATGTACTTAAGTGAATTGGAGGAGCGACAGGAGGATATGGTGGACAGGATTACCTTACATCAAGTTTGGGTCAAGAAATTTTTTGATAGATGGGCTAGGCCTAGGAATTTTATGGAAGGTGACATAGTGTTGCTATGGGACAAGAAGCGGGAGCCTAAGGGAGTTCATGGAAAATTTGATTCTTTATGGATGAATCCATCAAGCATATGAGAATAATGCCTTCAAGCTAGCTTATCTAGACGACACTGTCTTGCCATTGCCATACAATGGGTAAGACCTCAAGTTGTATCAAATGTAAAACAGGTATCCCCTATTCTTGTATACTAGTAGTTTAGGAGTTTTTTGGTGTGCGTCCCATTTTTGGTGTCTTTTGGTCCTTTAGTCAATGTCTTTAGAGTCATATCTTTCAACTTTATCACCCAATGAATTTCAACTAGAGTTTGCTAGGTTATTTTGCATCCTTGTCAGTCTACATCCTCAATCAGAGCCAACTGTTTCCTAACTCCTAGTCTTTTGAGTCCATGAAGCATTCTCTTACAGTTGAGAGTGAGTCTAAGTCTTGTCTTGCTCTCCATACTTACTCAGTTCTTTTGTTTATTACCGATCGATTATCAACGAGGCTTTTAAAACTTTATCAACTCTCGATGAGGTTTTCATAACCTATCATTTTTTCGACCCCACTCTTTGTTAAGTCGTTAAGTCTTGAGTTAGCTCTAGTCAAGTCGTAAAGTTAGCCTTCCATAAAGTTGTTGGTTTCCATTCGGAAACTACACAGGCTTTCAAAACTAACTCTTCCTCCAAAAGAGTTCTTCATAAAGATAGAGATGTTCAAAGGAAAGGCGGAAGCGAGATGGTATGTTGTTTTGACAACTTTCGTCGGAGCCGATGGAGGTTTCCATAATTAAAGTTGATGTCAATGAGATTCTACAAGTGTCGTTGGTGCCCAACTTCAATAAACAAAACTTTATGCAAAGGAAGAATAACATTCAAAGTGGGAAATAGGAAAGGTTTGAAAACTTTGTCAGACTCTGAATCAATCTTGAAAACGTTTTAAAAACCCGACCCTATTTGGTACATTACAAAGTCTGAAATTGGTGCCAAGTGGCCTGCTTATCAAAGAATTAATGTTTTAAGATTCGAGTTAGGAGAAATAAATGCCTAATTGCATGTGGATTAAAGTTATTTTTTGTGGCTTAATTATTCTCACTATGGAAGGAATTGAGGTTTGCACAACAGATAGAAACGGAGACATGACCAAGACTCGCAGAGGGAACCCAACTAGAATTGGTGGCATAATTACTAGTAAAGTGGCACCCCTGAATCCCTTTCTATCTATAGAAAATTTATTAGATATCTTTGTGGAAGGGAAAAGCTATCCAATTTTTCTTAACATTAGAAGTGGGTATTTGAGGCAAGATGAGGTATAAATATCTCGGGTATGAGTATTTGTCTAGCTTAGAGAGCTCACTACTAGAAATAGGTGATACTAAACTCGGTCATATTAATTTGGGAGAGTTTTGGGAGAGAATTAAGAGACCAGACAGAACTCACATTATTCAAAGGATGGTTGAAAGTGGGTTGTTAGAAGCGGTTTCCTTTTCTGTAGCAGTGCAGTGTACGGATTTGGTCCTGGAGTGCATGAGCTGCTATAACCCTGAAACTCAAGAAATTTGAACTCGTGACAACAATTTATTTATAACTTTGGACTAAGCCACCATTAGTGGTTGCTTCAGGTTTCCTAAGAGGGAGGTGTTCGCAGAATTCAACTTCACCATGTCACAATGTTAGTTTTATGAGTGGAAGGGATATTACAATAATGTAATTACAAATGAATGGTTTGCAACTCTCAAGAAAGGGAAATCCCAATTGCCCAAGAACATGCATAAGTCACACTTCCGAGATAAAATTTTGGATATCATTGTCCTCCTACACAGCTTAAGAGGGAATGAGAACGCTCAATATTTTGAGGAGTGTCCATGTACTTTTTCGTCCAAGTCATTTGCACTGGAAGGCAATACTTGGATTGGGCTACTATATTCAATAATCAATTGCATTATATGATACACAATTTTGCAGGTTATAGGCGTTTTAACATGTCTTCCTACCTTTTCTATACATTGGCATGTACAAGACCATGGATAGGTTTAAATCATGTGGAGGACTATGATGAGCAGATTCAGATTTATGATTACTATACCGACTTGCAAAATGATGGATCTTAGTATTCCAAAGATGAACACATTCAAGTAAAAATCATAACTCAAGCAAATCTTTTAGAAAGTTTTAGGAGTGACATTCGAGTTGAGGATGTCCTCTTATCCCCTACCATTTTTTACCTATAAATCAACAAACTTGAAAAATGGCTAAATTTACAAGTTGGAGATTCTATTTTTTATTTGAGCATGTTGTGAGACTTGCATGCCAACAATCACATTTTGATTGCTAGGTTCACTTAAGGGTTGCAAGAGAACTTATATGCCTCTGAGCACTTTTGCAAAGTTACACCAACGTGACCAAGCTCACAGTCTTCTCCAGTAGAAAATGAAACAAAAAAAGTTCTTTAATTTTGAAGGGAGCATTTTAGAAAAAGTAACAAAATACTTTGAGAATGATTTCAACAAAATAAAATCAATTGAAAAACTTGCTAGAGGAAGAGACGTTAAAAAAAAGTTCTTTAATTTTGAAGGGAGCATTTTAGAAAAAGTAACAAAATACTTTGAGAATGATTTCAACAAAATAAAATCAATTGAAAAACTTGCTAGAGGAAGAGACGTTAAGGAGGTTGGAAAGCACTTTATGCTTTGTAAAATAAAGGAGGCATAATGATGGAATTGAAAAACTCTCTAAATTTTATTCGAGTTATTACAAATTTCAATGGTGCTTTATGGGTGCAAATTATGTGCTTGCAAAACTTCAAACTTCAAATGGAAGCAAATAGAGAGAATACAAAAATACATCATCACAATCACATTCAAACTAAAAGCTTTAGTCCCTTAGTGATATTTTTTTAGCTAAAATTGGTACATTTCCTATTGAAAGCCTTGCCACAATGTCTCCTTAGACATCTAAAAAAATAGAGCAAATGGAGACAAATAAATAACTCAAGGTTGTCATCAAAAATCTCTTGAATGAGAGAATAAGTCTTGGATGAAATAAAACATCCAATAGATGAGCAAATGGAATATGCACATGAAAACATATCATAATAATAGCAAAGAACTAAAAAACTTTTGTTATAGATAAATTCAACAAATTTGCATGGAAAATGCATGTTAAGGAGAAAGAAGAATTATTAGTTCAATGAATTTAATCTGACCTATGAATAACAATAAAAAGACTATATAGGGATCAAAATCCCTTGGAAAGCAAAGATTATCATGGTCCAATTAAGAACTAATTCACATCATCTTCAATGTGATGTAGACAAATGAAAGAGACCAAAAGAAGAATGGAAGGAGAGAATTTGTACCTAAATTATTTTAGAAACAATTCTTTTACAAAATTTGTTTAAAAAAAAATAGATTGAAAAAATTTCATCATTAAATTAAATAATAAACGAACATTGATTTATAAAAAATGTGAAGATTTATTGTCTCATAAATTATCTTCGACCTCATAAATATTAATTTTCTTATATGTAAGCAAAAGACTTCAAATTCCCAATAATCCTTATTTCGTAAGAAGTAAATTTTAATCTTAAAATCCTTCGCTTACTTTGACTTTTTTATATATATGAAAGCCTTCATTGAAAGCAGATAATCAATTCATCCGTGTTTAGGCCGAAATCAACTGAAATTTCACTTATAAATGACCTTTTGTCCTACATACTTAGCACAAATATTTAATTTGGTTGTAATAATGTTAACCTCGTTCGAAGATAAGAATGGTTTGAATAGACCAAAGAATGAAATGGTCAATCACTTTCCACCTACTTCTGGAAGGTCAGACCTAATTGCTCAATAAAACATTGGTGAAATTCTTGAGTATAATAAGAAGCATCCACAGACACGACAGAAACTTTACATACATTGGCCACTTAAACGATATGGCAATTCACACTTCTGTAAATGAGTCTCCAAGAAATGTTTAGCATGCCTTCTAACCAATTTGTTGTGATGGGAAACTGAAAATAAAGTAAGAAAAGACTCAATCATATATTTTGAATTTTTGAGATTGAAAAGTTTATTCGATTATATTTAAAATTTGATTTCTTATATCAACGTGAACAACTGATTACAAAGTAGGTTTTGTCTCTCAAAGACTCGTAACAAACCAAACCAATTCCAGAGAATCAAAAGGAGTGGGTAGTGATATCTGGATAACATGGAAGCTCGACACTTGCTATAGAAATGTAACTCCTAATATAATTTTAAAGAAAATTTTCTTCTAACGTAACACATTCAAGCCTCAACATGGTTTTCATATTGGGCAGTGGAAGTGTTTGACTTACGCAAAGTACAACTTTTAAGTCCGTGGTACAAAGCCCAAACCACAGGAGTATGGCCCATTTACGATTATTAAGCCAACACCAATGCATTCAAATTAAATATGCCTCCTTACATAGAGATGTATACTCTTGTGAATGTCGAAAACTTGTCTTTCTGGTACATCTATGTTATGTTAGGTAAGGAAGATCAATTATTATCTTTCATTGCAGGTGCTACCAAATGCTCAAGAAAGCTTGGAACAGACGTTTTCAGAAAATGTTAAACAAAAATAAAGACAGTTTCCAAGTTAGATTGAAAGATTTGCCATGCAAGACAAAGTGGGTATTCCAAAGACGAGTGATTAAATTGTGGCCAGATTTATTTAAGTCTTTGAGCTTTTGGGAACCAGAAGCATTTCAATTAGAGAGGTGTGATCCATACTTGATCACGAAAGTATGTTGCAATTAGTTTGACTGAGAAAATTCGAGTTGCTTAAAAGTTAATGTTACTATTAAGTGTTCAAGACATGGTTCCTTTACCTCCAGGATACAAAGTTGGGGAAATAGGGAGCATATAATTTGATCAAACGCAAAGCAAACATAAACAAGTTCCGGGGTTGACCCAAACGCCCGAGGTACATCGGATGAGAAATCCAATCATATTTACATCTTCAGCATGTCTGAAAGATAAGCACGTCTTTATATCAAGATCTCGACCTAAAAACTACGCCCGCCAAAGTTCAAGCAAACAACTGGGGAAGTTCTGAATATACTTAAAAAAACTTTGAACTTCAGCTGCCTGAAAAGGCAGCTAGCAAGAGTGAGTTTGAAGTCAAACGTCCAAATATGAAAGCCAATTGCACTGATGTCCTAAAACAACTCAAAAACATGTCTCCTGGCCCAAATAAAATCATGCTCACCAAAATGAATGCAGACAACTTGAACATGTTTTAAAAATATATTTATGTCTTCAACCTTCAACGATTTGAACAAGCTTTATTAGCAAGGCAAGCTTGAGGAGCACTCCAGTAATTCCAACGTTGTTCATGGAGGTTGAGAATTTTGTTTTGTAGATATGGCATGATAATAGTGGACAGGACAATTTGAATCTTGAGAAATTAACGTCATAAATATGGCATGATAATGGTGGATATGACGTGCATCCTGTTCTTTAGGTTTCCAACATTGGGTTTCCCCTGGAATATGTGTGTGTTGATTCCCTCTTTTTCATTTTTGTTCTAATGATTTGCTTGCTTCAGTTTTTTCATTCCATACAACTGCTATCATATAATTCATCACTCAGGGCATCACAATTCTAAATATAATTTTGTTCTTTTAGCATAGTTCTTAAAAGGACACTTCAATCATATCTTAATTCTACTATATTGATATTTGTATTGGCCAAACAGAATGGCATATCTATATCTTAAATACGAAAATAAATGCTTGGTATCGTCTATTGGTACAGTGGAATGGTAAGAAGCGTTCATTTAGCTTAATTATTCATTCAAAATAGATATATCAGAAATTTAATATACTGTAATTGAATTTACTTAACAAACATTTGAGGTTTCTTCAATTTTACTTATATTGAATTAGCATTATACCCAGATTTTTGAATTGTACTGAGTACTTCAATTTTATTACACCACACTAGCTGGTCTAATATACAAAATCTTGTATGCCAAACTTTTGCAATAAGAGCAATATATTAGTTTTGATCTGCCAACATTCAAGATCATCCAAAACCGCAATTCTTCAAAATAAAATTAGAAAACCAAGAAACTGACATTTATAACCAATTCTGCTTCCACAATCCAATGCAAAACTTTGGAATGTTGCAGTACACCTCATTCAAAAATTGTTTTTTCCAAATATAAAGAATATGCAATGGCTGTTACAACATAGAATTGCCAGTTTATGTGAAGAAAGCTGTGAATGCATCCTCGAGAATATGTCCTCGGTGACCCTTACATGCACAGGCATGTGCATGTGTGTGAGTGAGTCAGTGAGAAAGCGATAGAATCATTTGCCAGATAAAGATTCACAAGATTCATAGAATCTGTTTTATGAAATTCATATTGCCATTCAGCAAACAGCGGAATCTACAAAAATGGTTCAATGCTCATCTCAACCATAGAACAGGGATCAAGAATATCAAAACGAGCCAAAACCTGGAATCAAAAGAATAATTAGAACTACAATCAACATAAATACTATGAAATTCAAAAGCTGAGTAAGCTAATTCATAAACCTACCAAATATGGATATAACCAACTAAAGATTTACTCGTGGATTCATCAATTACAACAGATAAGATGCTTGTATTTTGTTAAAAAAATCTGTTCAAGAATTCCAAATGTCAGTAATTCCATTTTTCATTTATGGACTTTTGATTCTTCTGAAATTAAAAAGTGTCTTCTATTGGTACAATGCGATATCCCAATCATATTTGTGTGTATAATAAATATTCTCCTTATTTTGAAACTACTGCCTGACAAGCTCATATTTAACAATAATTGCTTGGAGTAGTCACCGAAATGTTCTTGATTATCATTCCCATGAATTTTGTATTGTGAAATATCCCAAATCTGAGGAGATACGGGAATCTATCTATCCTCCCACCATTAACATTAATTACCATCCACAATTATTGAGCCTAGCTGTTTTGATTGTAAGTTATAAATCCCAGGCACAGCTCCTGTTGATTAGCATCTCCTGAACCACCAAGCTTATGAAAACTGTTTTAAGACTTTTGGTTATGCAAAGAACTTATCAAGAAGATAAACTCTCAGAACATTATAATCCTGAATCTAGCTTGAACCAATTTGACCTACTTATTTGTATTTTATAAATATCAGACACAACTCATTTCAATAACCACAAAAAACAAACCATGGGGACAGAACTATATAAGTGATAAGTCCACTTTGGAGACAAGTGGAGTAATAGAGAATTAGGAGATGACCCATTTGTAGCATCCTTTCGAAATGAGGTATGAAATCATTATCCCATCCACCAGGTGAACATGGTAAAAGAAAGCTTAGATCTGCTTCTTGACCCCTAGAATATTGATATTATATTTCTTGTTAAATTTTATCATCCTTGTGCCATCTACCAGCTTTCATAGTTCAAGAATGCTTTGTCAATTTCTTGGCATTTCCTAGTTTTTTTTTTTTGTTAGATAAATCCTACCCATTGACAGGGGGGTAGGTCCCAAGATCTTAAGTTATTTCTTTTCCTTTGTTAGGTTACATTTTCTTAGGCTTGTTGGTTCCATCCTATTCCACGTTGTTTTATCTGCACTTGCCTTGCTTACTTGACATCCAACGTTCACCATTTTGCCTGGTGGCACACACCTCAGACATACCATACTGACATTAGTCACATTTCCCAATCCTCGGTGGATTGTATGAGATGACTCCTTGAGTTGGCCTTACTGTCCGGCGAGAGTAATTCTGCCATATGTCGCATTGATGTGACTTCATGAGATGGCGGTTCAATCCGGCAGTTATGTTTTGGACATGTAACTTGCCCTTGTCATCCTATTATATATTATGAAATATATACAAAGTCTTTCTTTTCAAGCAAGAACACAAATTCTACTTAGACTGTTTGAAAAATTCCAGTGCCATCTGCATTTTCAGAGTCGATTTTTCAAGAGAATAAAGCAAAAAAATAGCTTAAAACCTTTATTATGTACAATTTAATTGTTCACTACTAGCTTTCTATGGAAGTCAAGATGTAAGGAAAATTTCTATTAGGACCATTCTCTACTAACTTCAGAGGAGACAATAATTTTCAGGCAGGATTTGATTTTGGTAATCAACATCACAAGTTCATATTTCCATAAGAGCATTAAATCTGTGCCTCTTGGATTGCAGGCTAAGACATTAGCTTTTACAGTACTTACTGGAAGAGATTTTCCTTCCAATCCCGTAGTGAAATTGGTATCATCTTATTGTTCTCAGAATCTCACATATAATCTAAGACTCACCTGAATGGAAGGCCCCTCTAGCATTCAAATAGAGTTCAAATGCGGGAATTGATTCCAGATAAAATTTGCATGTTAATAACACATTCTTCTTGCTCTTAAACTTGAAAGCAAATGTAAGACAACCTTTAGATAATTTATACTATAATTATTAAGAATCACCAGATTAACATTCTAACATTCAAAAATGCCAGCATATTGTACTACCTCAGGATGCACAATTCCAAATGCCCCAATGCTCTTCCCTTTAAACATAATATTTGCTTGTCTACCAGGGAAAAACTCTGGCTCCTGCAATCAGAAAACATCAGAGCAATGTTATTTATAAATTTCAATAAAGTGTTTATGCTAGATATGACTACTAGAATATTCAAAGAAAGTTCATTATCCTTTTTCCCCTATACTAATTAAACAAAACCATTTGAATCTTACATAAGATGGCCTTATATAATAGCCCGAATTATCTCCAACTGAAACGAAAGGTACACCGACAACTTCCATAATTCTGTCCACCAGACCGTGAATTACCTGCAAGAATCAACAAGTAAAACATGCAATGAGAAAATGCAGGGTATCTCAGACTTAATACTAAGAACTCCTTTTGTCCCCAATGCCTGAAAGCATAAAGGCCTTTCTATAGGATGAAATGATCAATTTCAATTTTATAGTGTAACAAATTTATTTCCAGTCAAGAGGAGTTCCATTCATTCAATTGTTAAAAACAATGAAACAGAAAAGTATCTGTCATATTAGACAACAAAAATATATTTAATGCTCTTCTAGGAAACAAATCCTATGACAGATATATATAGATAGCAGAAATAAATGACTGAAAAGACAAAATAGGAAAGCAAGAAAATCAATTCAATATTTGAAGTATTTCAACATGAATTATAAGAAACACCCCTTAATTGATAAACTTACATATGAGACCTCTCGTTGGTAGTCAAAGTCAGACCTCAAACCCCACCATAGGTTATTCACCCCCAGAGCATGAACTTGAGATGAGGGGGCCCAGCCAGTGACATCATCCTCGCCCTTGCCTTGGGTCTTCACAAGCCCATGTCTAAGAGTTGAGGTGCAAAGTTGGAGTTCCTAACTTTAAAGGACTAGTAAAAGCAGTCAAATGAAGAAACAGATATATGACTCTTCAACCAAGGTGTTAGCTTATATTTTAGTTCCCAAGGATGAATGGCAGTGAAAACATTAATTCTGCGATGAAGTGGTATGACGAGGAATTATCATGAAAAGACTGATTACCTTCAAGAAACCTGTTAGCAGTTCATCTACAAGTGACTCTTCAGGCTAGCCATATTGTGAACAGTATTATATTAATCAAATTCATGAAATTTTCACAGTCCAAAATGATTTAGCCAAAAGCTTTCTGGATTTGACTGTGTAGATTTGTGTAACAAAAATCTACACGGTCAAATCCAGAAAAATATTGGATAAAAGTATTATATTGGTCAATCAACATGTCTCCTTAATCCTGCAGCACAATTGACTAACAGAATTTTACAGTTCTACAAGACTCTGAATTGCTAAAGTTGTTAAAGGCATAGCTTGTCCTCAAAAGCTCGATAAATCACTAGGAAATTGACTGGGTAAGCACTAAAATAAGAAAAATGGCAGTAATACAGTCTCAATTTGTAAGCCTCTCATAGGTGCTAAGTTACTGTTTAATTCAGAGCACTTTGCATATGTGTCTATGATATATTAGCAGAAGCAAGAGACCCTATCATTGCTCCTAGGTGTAATTAACTTTATCAAAAATTCTAGACATGTCTTCAAATAAAGAAATTTTAGGAGTGCACCCATGATTGTCAGAGTTCTAGCCTTTCCCTAAAATAGTTGATGAGTCTACCTCATGGCTTCACCCGATACCAATAACATCAAGAGATATGACAGCACAATTGTGTGCCAACTCAATGAAGAATCTATCAAGAATATGTTTTAAAATTTTATATTCTGCCTAGCGGTCTCACCAAAATCAATTTTTGACTGCTTCAAACCTCACTCATGGAGCTTTGATGGAATTTTAAGGCCCACCAATCACTACTGACAATCGCTCTTTGTTTACACCAAAGAGCAACTTCATCACGAAGCTAATAAAGAACCACAATATGATCTGCTAGGTCCTCATGTTTGATGATGTGATTGTGTATCACTACAAGTTAACTATCTAGTCATCCATTCAAAGTAAGACCAAATCAGTTTTCTATTGGGCTGCCTATATATCATGCAAGATGAAAATGCAATTTCAGTCCTATCCAAGCACTACTTTCTTCACCTAACTCATGGTATTGTGCTTTCATCTAATCTCCAACCTTCATCTAACCATGAGTAAATTGGAACCACTTGGCCCTCATTCATGAATAGTGTTTGGGGATGAAACAATACATGAACCTACATGTAATCCTCATATAAGCAATTGCCAAAGTTTATAATATTTTGTTCCATCACTCAACTCCCAAGGATTTGGCCACTCTCTATACAAGCCATAAAAGGAAAGCTGGGTATCCCGGCTAACAAGAAAATCAGATATAAGAAGACTAATTATATTAATCCTCAACATTAGGATTGTTACCTGGAAGAGGCCCACACTTACACCAAAACATTGGTTGCCACGGCCATATTGGATCCCAGCCTTTCACACAAAGCAGATGTGCTCTCTCAAACTTTCAAGGCAACCCACCCTACCCAAGAAGCACTTTCTCAAGAATGAGGAGAAATTGTTCACTAGACCTGTCGTGCTTGACAGTCTCACATTCAGCACTAAAGAGGGCCTTATCAATTCTGTACACAAACACTGCTCAATGCACAACGTTAGGTGAATCACACATCAACCATTTTCAGTAGAGTTAAGGAGAACTACTCCTCATGGAGAAGCTCTTACAAGAACAAAAGCTGGCAATGGATGCAGACACTTTCTCAAAAATATTAATCTAGACTGTCTTGCAAAGAAGGATTGGAAGCAAAGCTACATTGAGGAAGATTCAACCTCAAGTGACAAAACCACTTCTCTCTCGAACACTCAACAAAGGAAGGCAGCCATGAGCAAAGAAGTGGAATCTAGAGAAGAAACAAGACCTTATGTACGAATCTAAATCACACTCCTATTACAAAAACAATCCCCAACTCAGAATCACTACCACATGATTTTAGATCAATGCTGAGAGTCACTTCATCAAGTAACAGTTTAGGGCACTCCACCTATTGCCTAGAGAAGTGCTTATGGAACAAAAAGCAAAAGGGCACACAACTTCACCTCTGAGGCAAGCCATGTCAACTCCACCAACACTCGAAAAAAATCTAAAGCTCAACACTTCGCTGATGCAGCCTGGATGCTGACCAAGATGAACACAAATAGGTCTCACTGAAATTAAAGAACAATGCACCTAACAATGCATTTTAAGAGATTAGTCCCCCAACCCAATAAAGCACTCCAGTACACATTTAAGTTAAGTTTGGTAGTCCAAAAGAGATGGAAAAAAGGGAAATGATGGAGCCCAATACCATACTGGTTTGGCTGTCTCTAAAAATGGCTTATAGAGGCTTTCTAAGCTGAGAAACAAATAATAGTGTCCATCTTCCCAATGACACAAACCCAGACTTCAGTTGGGTCTCCCAACAAGTAGCTCCCACAAACAACACTAAGGTACTTTGCAATAAAATTCTTTTGAAATGCCAATACATTTCCCAGAAGCACAAACAACACCTGAAAGTTTTAAATAACCAAGAATTTAATTTCTACAAACTCTTACCATCTAATCCATGTTTTATTTTTTTCTAGGCCACTCCTATCACAAGGAGGATGATTTAAAGAGGTTCTTATGGTAATCACTCCACTGAGTGAAACAGAATATTATAGAAATGAAAAATGGTCTACATTGAAGAACCTTTTCCCTAACTGCTGGATCAGCCACTGCAGCCTTGGCATGCACAACCATGAAAGAGCAGATGTTTTTTATTGATAATCAAGTCATCCATTGTTCCACCCCTTTTCATTTTCAAGGGCATGAATAAATAGCAACTTTTGCATCCACTATGTAAATGAAGCTCTTCCTTAGTAGGAATTGTTCTTACCAATATGCCTGCCTGTGTAAAGTGGTTGTTTGCTTCTATTTTGCCTTCCTTTTGTGGTCCATCTTTTATCTGATACTTTATTTCCTTACATTTTCTGTTTATGTCTTCACCTCGCAAATCAAGATAATTAGGTGCAGCAGCAAAGCTTTTATCTATAGTTAGTATTAGTTGACGGCTTCTAGACTAGATAGGATCATAGTGAAGATGACCACAAGTCACTTCCTAATTTTGCGATAAATGAGATATTTGGGAATTCAATTCAATATATCACCTTTTTTTACTGAAGGTCCTATTCATTTAGCTTCATTTTATAATTTAATTTGTACTGAACTCGATTGATCAAATGACTCAATGAAATGAATGAGGTGTTTGTGTTATTTCTGTAAGTTTTATGCCATTGTTCATTGAGCCCTCTATGAACTATATTTTCATTCTATGTGAATGAGCAATGACATGTCTGTTGATTGAACTCTCACTGTCATAGCAACTACATGTTTGTTGAACAATCATTGTCATTTATATGTGCATCATCCACACTTTTCTTCCTTGTTAATAAATCTTGCTGCAGCCAGTCATCCAATATATATGACAATCTATAAGACAAACAATTCATTTTCCTTTTTGAAACCAATCACTAAATCTTTAAAGTGAGTCTAAAGATTAGATTAGCTATATGAGATAGCATAGCAAGGATACCCCTTTGATATTCACATTCAAAAATTCAGAGTGGAATCTGAGTTTCTCCGGTTCCTAGGACTGCCTCCCCATATGCGAAGAGCAAGAATCCTCACCAAGGTAGTACCTCACATTATTCCCAAATTTAATATCATCCAAGAAAGCAAGGTGCACATCACAGAGAGAACTGAAACCAAGAAGAAAATTTAGATAATACTTTTTGTAAGAAAATTAAGATATGCTGTCAACAAAAAGTGAAAACTAATTAGAAAAGATAATTTACGGATATTGTTTCCATAAGGGATGGAAAATAGTTGGAAAAGATTGTATCTCCATTAAGGTCAAATATATTTGAGAAATTTCAGTGTAGTTCATTTTAAATCCATGAATCCAAAAGCAAATCACCTCAGCTCATTGTTTATCAAAGAAAAATAAATCAAAGTATATTAACTTCTAAATTTTAAAAAAATAGAGAAGAAATTAAGTAAACTATGTTTGTAACCCTATAAAGAAGTCAAAAGAAAAAGATTAGAATTAAGTTGAAACAAGAACAATAAAGTGGCTTCCTCAGCGGGAGATGCCATTTTTTCCATTGCTTCCTTCAACACTAAAAAATAGCAACTAGTAACCAATGAAAGAATGATGAGCTGTAACAAAATCAAATCAGCTCAAGCTTAACACTGGCTTCATGCTCTGAATAGATATCTTATAAGAAGGAAACAACTACATATTCCCCATGTTGTGTACAAACTCCAAATAGATACCCCATCAATTTCTTTCAGGGACACACCTGCAAGTTTCACTCTACAATATGGCATATGATAAAGAATGCTCATTCTTACGATGCCCACATTACAATAATACACCAATGAACAACATAACCAGGAAATTAAATAATTTGCAGGAACCACACCCAGCAGATAATAACAACGTATTAAGGATTGGCTTTTTCAGCAGTTGATATGATAATATTTAAATATTCCTGAAAGTTTTGACCAATATTAGTCAATTATAATATTAAATTCCTTTTACATGTGGAATTGGATCTAAGGTTATTTACTCTCTGCTACAAAAATAAAAACTACAATTCACTAGGGTTTTCAAGGCATCAGTCTACATGCAAGACCTGTATAACTTATTAGTTTGACAACATGCAAAGAAATATAAAACATATATATATCATTAGCAGAAACATGTAAATCATCTCCTGAGAAACCTTATACTCCAGACAATTCTCAAGAGAAGTTCCTTTATCAACAAAGGCCATCAAAATTACGCGCCTAGAGGATTGCAAGCATTCAGCTACAAATCAACAGATGGTAATATATGTAATGCAGCTACTTTGTTCATTTCCTCAAATGAAATAGCTATTATCCTTTCATCTCCATTTCACTTGTCAAGATTATCTCAGTTAGTAAAAGAGGCAACAATGCAACACATTTTTTATTTTCTTCACTGGATTTGAGACCTCTATAAATAGTTCACACATTAGGCTTGGTTATTAGCATTGCTTTCAAGTAAATATAGCATGTCTCAATATATTTTCACTGCCTATTGAGAGAGAGAGAGAGAGAGAGAGAGAACCTCAAATCCCGAATTTGAGTTGCAATATAAAGCAGCAAGCTGGCGATGATTTGCAGCACCAACATCCCTTTCACTATCCAAGATCACAACATCGCCCACCTCAAATATCTTCCACAAAAGAAATACAGAACCCATGATTAAAAGTTTATCTCTTGAATATTCCTGTTAAGTACACTCCATTTTTTCTGGCTATCAAAGTTGCCATTAATAAAAGAACAAGAAGTGGATAGAAACAATCTAACACAGTATAAATCATTTTTTAATATGTGTTATCTGGATCTAGTCAAAAACAGAATCAGTTTAGCAGTACTTGTAATTGTCCTTTTGATGCAGTCCTATATGTTTGTTTGCAATTTGTCTCAAGCCATATAAACGCCTTAATCTGTGTATTTTCTTTGAACTTGAGAAATGCAGCCTAATTATAGAGAGACATCCATTAAAAAAATACAAATCAAGGTATGAAAGGACAATTGTGCTGTTACAAATCAAACACTACCAATCAATCTAAAACTCTACTTTGGGAATGTCCATCTTCTTATTCCCAGACGTCAGATTGGCTTGATAGACATTCACCGTAACCTCATTCCCATAGCTTGGTTTGCCTTGATAGGCATTGATCATAACCTACCTTATCCAGATGGCAAGTGCATGGTCATGAAAGTTTGTGTTATATAAATGAGAACGTGAAACCTAACATGGAAGGGCCAAACTGTGGTATGTTTGTGTACATAAAATCATATTTTTTCTCATGATATCCCATTATCCATTAAAAATGCAAAGACTCATCCAAGCCAAAATAAAGAGAGTAGTTGTCACTAATCTCACATGAGAGTTCTCTTTTTCATCCAATCTAATTCTCCTCATTTATTTTTTCTGCTTCTTGGTTATCCACCGGTCTCTATGTATTAAAATAATGATGTATTTGAGTATGAATTCATTTATTATGGTGTATTAGACTTTGGGATTATCTGTAATGTGATAATAGCACTTCCAATAGGCCATGTAATGAAATAGTAGTGGTGCCATTTAGATAATAGGATAGCATCCTTGATATTAACATCCTTGTAATGAAGCCACTTACAGTCTCATGTTTTAGTCATTTAGTTAGACAGTCAGTTACAATTAGTCAAACTAAATTCATGACAGTCAAGGATGTCCTTGGAATGATGTCACTCACTCTCTCTTTTGATTTGATCATTAGGTTGGAGAGTCGGTTAAATTTATTCAAGCCAAATTGATGATAATCAAGGATGACCTATATGGAAATTAGAAATTATTACCATCAATAACTTCAAGGTGACATCTATTTGGTGATTGAATTTGATTACTTATTTGAATTGAGTCGTGAGTCGATTGATAGCTCTTCACTTTCTTTTGACTTATGTCAAGTTGATTGTATGAGGCATAATGATAACTCACGCAGGAGGCAATCATCACGAAGTGAGTTCCATTTATGCACTTTTACTACAGTAAAACGTACTCAATAGTTGAATGAATGAATAAGGTAAAGGTTGCCAGAATTTGTTAAAGCATTCAACTGTTTTACACATTGTGATTATTTTGAAGTGGCTATTTTTCTGTCTTCTACCTCTATGATTCTCCATTTTTCTTTGTCTTAATCCTTCTGCTTACAATTTTTTTTGATGTATTACTATGTCCGCAAACTTGCTGCAATTTACATATGAAAAAGTTTGTGACTACAGACAATAGCATTGATATGCATTTCATATATCATTTGTAGATTATACTTAATGCTTGCAGGCCTGTAGACCTGTTGATTTAGGAGTCTGCACTTTGAATGACACAAAGCATCATTACCATGCTGTCTTGATTTCAGACTTTCAGCTATGGTGCTAGATACTACCCTGGAGTCTCCCATACCCATACCAATAGGGTTCTGGTAATGGTACTGGTACAGGTAGCTTCCAGGTTCTTTTATTATTTTGGGTGCCTTCATAACAAAAACTTAATAAAAAACCACACGTCTGCTTACAAGAGCCAAAATTTAACAAAAAACAAAACAATTTAAAAAAACTTTTAAAGTAAGGTAAAACTATAACCATTGATATTTTTTCACACAGTTCTTGAGTTTGACTTAGATTATTGACTGTTTTCTTATTTTTAATTGATAATATATGTGACATCATATATTAGGACTAATGTAATATTTTGAAGTGTTATTTATTGGTAGTGTCTTATTTTTTGATTCATTTATTGTATATAACATTGATATTATGGTTATTTTTGTTTCTTCTGTCTATGATTTTTATATTTCTTTAAATTTTTTTGTACAAACATCCGAGCCATGCCATAACCAGGATCCAATTTTCTCTTTTAAATGCAAAACTCCTATACCCAAACCTGTACAGTAACTAACCTTTTCAATAGTTGTCTCAGTTTTCAAATAAATAGAATCACACAACAATAACAATCCAGTATGTTGCATCTACCATTGTCAGGTAATCATACCTAGCCTTAATGTAATTGTAAAATGCATAACATAAAATGTTGAAAATTGTTAATCTGATGATTGGTATGCATGTTTTCCAACCTGGTAAGAACGTACTTACAAAGATAGCTGTATTAATCATGATTTGTTTGATCAGCAATTCTATCAAATAATTGTGAGTGAATAACCTTTAAGGAACTCTTATGTGTCCCCCTTTCCTAAAAATATAATGCCTCACTCCCTCTTTCCTAAAAGATAATGCCTCACCACATCTACTGGATGTTTGCTTCCATGAATAAGAATTCATAGCTATGGTCTCTCCTAAGTGTCTCAGTGCTTTTAACTTGTTTACTTGCTATATCATAGTTCACATACTTGGATTTGACTGGGACTTAGCAGACAAAAACATAAATTTTATGCAAAATACAGTTACAAAAAGTATCAATTGAGCCTGTAAAACATTGGGGAAGTCCCTCCTATTAGATTTGAATACAAATAGTTTAATAGAGTGCCAAATGCATCATCATCCAAACACAACCATCTTTAAACTCTGATTCACTCTTCAATGAAGAAACTCCTACAAGAAAAAATGGTTGGATTTATCAGACTTTCATGCTTCTTGTGCACCATGCAAGGTTACACACAACTCTCTAAAATCTGATTAATCGTATATTGAAAAGTGTTTGTGTTGTGGCTCAGAAATTTTTGACATTTTTGCACATATTGCACAAGGCAAAAGTGTACACAAAGATCCCAATTCCTCCATACATTCTATTTGTTAAAAGACTAAAACAAGGTAAATATCCAATAAAACATTGCAAGGTTTGATTGAGTGAGGCAGACTCCACCTCCTCTAAAAAATGCAAAGGTGCATCAAGATCCTAATCAGCCAACCCACAACAAAGGAAAGTAAAGACAAATAAAAATAAAAACACTTCCACACTTAGGCTCCATTAGCTTTTATTATCACAATTATCTTTCTTCCTGCCATGCTCAAAAGCTGTGTGAGCTTCAGCTGTGGACATCCATGGCTTTAATAGGTAAAAACACAGCATTTTTGCAAGGTGAAAACCACATCAGAAACATGTTTGTGTGAGTTTAGGGTCAGACTCACCAAATAGTTGTGTGAGTTTGGCCCTAAAACTCACCAAGTAATCTGTATTCCTGAGTTGCGAGCTTAAATTGTGAAATCCAGGCCCTCAAAAAAACCTGCAAGTTCTCAACAACTCACCCCTATAACTCACCAAGTAATCTACATTCCTGAGTTGCAAGTTTAACTGCAAAAACTCACCCCACAAAAAAAATACTCAGTGACTCACTGAATACTCTGCAAGTTTGCAAATTAAAGTTATCATTATACACACACAATCTATATCAACTTATTTCAAAATACACCAATGTTACCTGGGGACGCATCCCCGGTCCAAAAACACCTGTCCTTGTCCCGGGAATGGGGGAATGGCTAGGGGACATCAATTCAAATAAGGTCAAAAAACATGAGAAACAATGAGAGTGAGCGTGGAAGTGAGAATGAAGTGGAAACAGTTGATAGAAATACAAGAGGAAGTGCTGAGGGTGGTAATGGACAGCAACCAAACCTATTTAAACGCCCTTCAAAAACCATGGAAACATATGCAAAGGACCCCTTGAACAAGAAAAAACCTTTTCTCCAATATGTTACACCTCTGGATCTAAAGCAAAAAGATTCAGGGGGAGTAGTGTGTGGAATTGTCATGTTTGCCATAAAGATTTTAGAGGCAGCTACACAAGGGTATGGTCTCATTTTTTGGGTGTTGTGGGCCATGGAGTTATAATGTGTCCAGATTTAAAAGAACATGAAAAGATAAGAGTTCCATAGATTGAAAATGGAGGTGGACATGGGCACTCAAGGTGTGACAATGTCAGCACCTTCTTTTGCAAGTGCGCAATCATCTATGCCTACGCCATCCATAGTTGGTAGTAGTGAAGTTGCCACAAGAAGAAAGAGGAAGATGAATGGTAGTGACAAGGGAGCATTAGTTGAAGCTATGTTTAATGTGTAAGCACGAGAAGCTATAGAGTCTTCCATTGCCAAATTCTTTTTTACTCATGCCATCCCATTTCATGTGGCTCGTTCCTCATACTTCAAACAAATTATTAGAGATGTAGTCACTATTGGTCCCTCATTCATACCTCCTAGAGATCATAAGCTACACACTACCCTCCTAGACAAAGAGTATTCCAAGGTTAATGTTCTAATGGAGGATATGAGGCAAACTTGGATGAGGGCAAGTTGCTCTATTGTGATGGATAGGTGGACTGATGTTAGACATCGGCCACTCATCAATATCATAGTCACATGCCCTATTGGTTCTTATTTTCTCAGAGTTGTGGATTGTTCTGGGAAGCATAAGGATGCAGACTTCCAGTTTACCACTTTGAGAGATGCCATAGAGAAGGTTGGGTCTGCTAATGTTATACAAGTGATCACCGATTCAACACGTGTGCGCAAATCAGCTGGTTTGATGGTGGAGGGTGCTTACAAGCACATCTTTTGGACCCCATGTTGTGTTCATGCATTGAACAGTGCATTGAAAGACATAGGGAAGCTAGATTGGGTGAAGCAAGTGGTGGCAAAAGATAGAGAAATTTTGATGTTCATTTGCAACCACCACAGCTCACTTGCTCTCTTCAAAACATTTTCAAAGGAGTTCCTCAAACTTGTTGAGACAAGGTATGCCACTTACTTCATTCTGTTTCACTTTCAAATTTTGAAACTTCAAACATTTGTATTCTAAATTTGAATTTCCAAGTACATTGAGCCTTATATTGCTTTTGCCTTCTAATAAATATAGGTATGCCACATACTTCATCTTGTTGGAGAGGATGCTTGAGGTGCATGAGCCTCTACAATTGATGATGGTGAATTTGGAGTGGACTAGACGGCCTAATTCAAGTTCTAGTCAAGGAAAATCCATCAAACAAAAGATCCTTGATGACGATTGGTGGTCCAATGTGTGGTAAGAAATTGTTGATTTTATTATTAAATTGCTGATTTTATTAAAAATTAAATATTAGATTTGCTGATTTTCATATTAAATTTCTGATTTTAATATTTTAATTTTATTGTCCAATGTTAACTTTCGAAATTTATAACATGTCAATTAATTCTTTTGAACTTTTTGTTTGCATTTTGCTTGGGAAAATAAAGAAAACAACTTTAGCTAAGGATCCTACTTTGAGTTTATGAGCAACATAAGCCCATTGTAAATCTCAAATTGTACACACCAAGGGATGGTAGGGTACCTCCATGTGATGACCCGGAGGTTTTAGATGGATTCACATGGGCCATTGATAAGATGTATTCAAAGGAGCAAGCTTCAATACTTCACACACAATTCCTTGACTTTGCAAATATTCGTGGTCCTCCATTGAGTAAACCATAGGCAAGGTTGGATAGAGCTATATTAGGTCAAATTGACCCTATTAGATGGTGGACATGGCATGGGAGGGACACCACAATTGAAGATACTTGAAACTCGCCTCCTTGCACATGTTGCTAGTTCCTCTGCTATAGAGAGGAATTGGTCCATATATAGCTTTATCCACTCCCTCAAGAGGAATAGACTTACATCGAGACGAGCAAAGAAGCTAGTGGCCGTGCATAGTGCTCTTTGGCTTCAAGGTTGTCAAACTCCAAAGTATCGGTAGACTCCAGCTTTACAAAGAGATATTGATCCCGAAGACATGGCCCAAGTTGATGAGGAGGAGACACCAAAGGGATTGGTTGGGATTCTGTTGGCTGAGGTGGACCATCATAGGGGGAGTGACTCAGAGGAGGACTCTGATTTTGATGCAGTGATGGGAGATGAAGATTAGGGGCAGCAGTGCCCTTTGTTTTTTTGTATTTTGATTTTCATATCATAATGTAAAACTATATGGCAGCAGTGTAGCCTTTGGGCATTTTGTTATGAGTTTATAAATTATAACTTGTAAGTTGTATGTTATTTTATAATATCACAATTCACATGCATATTGATAATGAATTCTGTATTTTGAATGCATATTGAGTATTGAAAATGAATTTTGAACACAAACGTTATATGTTAAGGTTTTATAATTTATATTATGCATGCTTTGTCCATGTTTTCATATGAATATTTAAAATTTCCCTATATATTTTAAATTTTCCCTATATTTTTTATATCCGATTCCGTTAGAGGATATTTATCTCACCAAGAAATATTATCTACCATCTTGCATAATCTATGGAGATAAGTAATGACTCTAAAGATAGTGTCAATAAGGAGAGAGTGGACCCCAATTCAATCAATAGATAGATATCAGTTTATACTCTCCTAATACCAGTTCAAGTATCTGAGCCCTCAATAGTTGTCACTTCAATCAGTTAGCAAAGAACTTTATTTTAGAAGACCTATTATGATTCTCTGAAAAAGAAGTTCAAAAAAATGTCTCTAGATTAACCAACGAAACATTTCCCTTACACACACAGACACCTTTTCAACTTGATTATTGACTTTGATAATAATGTGGTTATCGACATAGGTAGATTTTGGACAATCTGGTATCTTCATAAATATTTCCTATGTACCCTATAACTACTTGCTTCAGTGTTTGCACCTCTAATGAATAATGCTACGTACAGATTTGCAGAACTTTCTTTTTCTTCATGAATTTATCAAGTAATGAATACCTCATGCAGTCCAAAAATGCGGTCAACAAAAAGTCACAGCCCAGCATTCTTTGTTGTAGACTAACTTGGCTTCTGATCAATCTGAACATAGACTTTGAGATGTCTCCCAAACTGTGTTTTCTTAAGTAAATTAGGGCCTTACAACAATCAGCAGATATTTGCTAATTTGGTATTCATGGTTCGTTGGTATTTTCAAAACAGTCAATCTAAATCATTGAAAATATTTTCCCACGAGCCAAATGATAAAAGATGCAGGCTACAAGCAAAGGGATTGTCACAGGCTAACCCCAGAATACTCTTCACAAACCACATGCTGGTAAATTACAGCTCTGATCTCACTACACATGATGAATGATTCAATTTTGTATATATATTTGCCAACTCCTAAAATGAATAGACTACATGTATTAAAAGCTGACTCAAAAAAGTCGGAGTGTAAACATGAACAAATCAAATCTGAGGATCGATATGAAGATATTCTTTGGCAACAACTGGGTTCTTCAAGATATTTTGACACAATAATAAAGGGTATGGAAGGGAATCCAGAATTCCTTGTCGCTAGAATCTTTGTTTCTGTTTGATGAGGTAGTAATATTATCTTCACATAACAAGGGCTTTTTATGAGTTATGAGCTAAATTACAATTAATCCTTTTATGCATTTCTTCTTTGTTGTCACAATACAATTTATTCTTAGGACAAATGGCAGAAAAGCAGATTTAGGAGAATCTGTAGTTAGATTTAAATTCAAATATCTCAAATATTCTTACCATAAACTATATCGATGCAACAATAAGAAATTTTTATACAGTTCATTTGGTCTAGTGAAAAACTAAGCCTGTCTATTTTACATCTTGATGCTATAAATTCACATTCATAGATTACTTTTACAAGAGTGAGACATTCTGTCATCTCCTTGAAGTCTACATTAATAGTATTAATTATGATACCTTTATAGGCCGAGGATGATCTTTATTATGTCCTGTTGTCTTCAAAATACCAGGTAATAGGCTTATTCGAGCAGTCTGTCAAAAATACGATCAACATCACATTTAGCTTTATTATCATCACTGTACACAGAAATCAAAGACAAATCAAACATCCTTTCCAGCTAGAATGTGCAGTACAATATACACAAACAGCCAACAAATTACATAGAAAAACATGTCATTAGAAGGAAAACATCTCAAAGGAAATTTTAATCTTTCAATATTACACATATGGGATGATATATACTTGTTTGGACACTTGTATGCAACTTGACACTTTAAAGCACAAGTTTCAAGTAAAAGAGCCGCAATGCATAAGGCAGAAGTAGGTAAAATCCAAGGCTCTGTTGTGAGCAAAATAATATCATTAAAATCTTAAACATGCTCAGTTTACTTCAGCACAGACAAATCGAGCTGTAGTTTCCACATCAAAATTACAATCATACCAAGAAAGACATGTCAGGAAGCCAAAGCCACTATGGAAAGAAAATTCATATAAAAAATCATCACCGTGCAAAGAAGAAGCAAATTTGCCAAAATCTACCATACACTACAAAAGGATTGTCTTTGACCACAGAAAGAAGGCACCAGAAAGTAAAAGATACAAAAAATTACTGAAACACCAGACTGAAGAAAGAGCAGAAAAGTTGAAACATTATGAGATAGAAATTACCCAAATATATAAATCTCCAAGATTTCATTAAAACAACACCATAAAAGAATCCCAAGGTACAAATAGATAGAATCAAGATTTGAGGCACTCTGCATGGTTTCAAAATATGTTTTTTGGATAAGGAGAAGACAGACGACTGAACTTCTTCAAATATTATCAAAAGACTATTATAGCATTGATACTCTGTTGTGACCTTGACCTTTGTTACATAACATACCTCCTTGTATGTACATTTTGTTTTCTATTTAGTTTACAGACCATACACAACAAAAGGATCATCTTTAAATAAAGAATGAAGACATTCAAACACAAAAGATATCAAAATTCAATAATACATTTAGACAAAAAGATGAGCAGAAAAGTTGAAGCAATATATAATAGAAATTACCCAAATAATAAATCTCCAAGATTTGGTCAAAACAACATGATAAAAGAATTCTACGCACATATACATAATGTCCAGGCACTCTGCCAGTAGATTCAAAATATATTTTTCTGTTAAGTAGACGATGGACAACTGAAATTCTCCAGAAAACACACTACAAGAACTATCATAAGACTCTGTTATAGTGTATATACTCTTTTTTCTAACCTGCAACTTTGTTGCAAAACATTTTGAATGTACATTTTGTTTGCCATTTAGTTTAGTGACAGGGATCATCATTTTAGCTTTTAATATATAATCTTGAGTTTCCTCTACATATCTATATCCATAAAAATGCCTTCCCTATAAATTTCTGAAGAAGCATTGATCTCATATTTGTTTTTATTCTGCAAAAACATGTACCTTGAATTAAGTGGATCGCTGTGGTACACATACTACATTTTGCAATTGACATAGGATGATGCATATTTATGAGAAAACATTGGGTTGGAACCATGCAGAATTTATCACAATTAAAAGAAATCACTAAATGCTGAAGGAACCATAAGAAAATGGCATACCAAACAATAAAATAACTGTATTGTCTTACAGATGTACATCTCCATACCCATTAATATTTATATTATATTGACAATAAAAGAAACTACACCTCAAATTCACTTGACCGAGGGTTTCCAATGACCACCGAAGTTTTTTTGTCATCCTTTCTGTTCACCATAGAAAAATTTTCTTCATAAGAGCATAATATCCATGTTAACACCTCTGTAAAGCCTGCCATAGCAATCTACATAAGAAAACAAAGAAAAGAAACAGTTACAATTTGTCAATAGCATTCGCATTACCTGCACTTGTATACAAACCAGGAGATGAATAATCCAAAAAAAAATTAAACATAAAATTATAGTTTACATGCCGAATTAGATGCAAAAGCAACATAAAAATGACAACTTATCATGCTCTTCATGATAACAACCAAGCCCAAACACATTAGTTCAACTGCAAACAGAAAAATATTTTCAGAAGAATTCTAGAATAAAAGTTTCTGCTTGACCATAGTAAAACATGACTTGAAATTATTAAACAAACCAAAAAGATGAACTTAAAAATAATTGAAAATTTTTAAAAAACTTGTCACAAAAAGAACACCAAAAACATGAGATAAGATGCAACAGTTTTTCGTCTTTTTTGTCCACATATTGGCTGTTCCGCTTGAACAGAGACAACTTGAGCAGGCTTCAAATACTTGGATAGTGATCATCTAGTTTGTAGGATTATTAAATTTCTACATATACTTAAGAAAACTCCATGACCATGCTACTTAAGCTACCGATTCGTTCAAGAAAACCCTTAGATCCAGGTCTAGTTTGAACCTATTCCAGATTCTAGTTCAAATACCCAGTGAGGCCATCCAAGGTCCTACAAAATGTACCCAGATTCGACCAGGTCAACTGCAGAGCGAACCCAAGCAGCTTTGGGACCATTTTAGGTGAATTCGTACTTTTTCACATTTTCCACATCTACAAGAAACTAGGCAAATCTATCCAAGTCATGGTTGATGAAGAGGTTTTTGTAATTTTACATTGCCACAAAGGCCACTCTACTATATTTGCTCCACAAATTTATACTCATACACACCTCATGTATGTGCACGGTTTTTTGCTCTGTTACCGGACCTTGCAAGTGACCAATCGGATCCTTGTCCAGTTCAAACCGGATCCGAGTACCGGTCCAGTTCGCCTGTAGGTCCGGGCCAGGGGCTGCAAAAGGCCACCCGGTTCGCCTGGGATGAACCTAGGCAGATCTAGGCAAACCCATGGGGAACCCATCCCTATAGCATCCCATTTGACGCTTTTTTTTTTTTAAATTGCTTTTTTTAATCATTTTAGTCAATTGATTTGATTGGATGCCCGAATGAACCCTAATATTGACTTGCAAAACACATTACACCAAAACAAGTCCATTTTGTTCATTGCTTTTGCAAATAGCAAATATCATTCCAAGAGGCTGAACATTTTTTTTGCTTGTTGGATCAACAAAGAGAGTTGAAGATTGATTTTTGAAGGTTCTACATCAATTGCCTTGTCATTCCTGCACATTTACAAGTGTTTATTGGCTGCCATGAAGATCATAGAAGGAATCTTTTGCAAAGAGGTAAGTTTCTTTCAATTTTTTTCTTTCCTCCATTTTTGTTTTACAAACAAGTAACAACTTTTTTGCTTTGTTTATTTATGTTGTTTTCCTTTCTTCAAGGAATGTATCAAAGATTCAAAAGAGCTAGGCTTTGTATATCTATGTTTTGTGTTCAATTTTTTGTTTTTGTTTTGAATGTGTTGCTTACAAATTTCTTGCAAAAGGAATCACAATGGCAACTAGTTCTAGCTCCACTACTCAATGTAAATTCAAAACAAAACTGACTTCTCATCTATGGAAATATGTTCAAGTGATACAAGTAGTTCTAGGTGGTGGTGGTTATGTTTGGATTTGCAATGGGTGTGATGTTAGATATTCTAGTTCATATAGTCGAGTGAAAGCTCATTTGTGTGGAATATCTGGACAAGACATCAAACCTTCCCTTGGAAAGAATGGTGTAGTTGTGACATCAAAGACAGTGATAGTATATATTATGGAGCAAGAACAAGCAGATGAACGGGCCGGCCATAAATCAAGTCACCCCTCAATAAAAAAAATAAAAGGAATGCAGCACATCTAGTCCCAATGTTCTGGTAGAAAACCATACATTTTTGCCACTCCTCATCCTCAAAGTGAACAACTCATTACAAGCAAAAAACCAAAGGGACCTTTGGAAAGTGCGTTTCAAAATGAGAGTCAAGACATTGCAAGATGTATTTATGCAAATGGATTGTCTTTTAATGTTGTTTGCTCTCCATATTGGAAAGATGTTGAAAACAGTTAATGAAGCTCCAAAAGAGTACAAGGGCCCAACTTATGAGAAGGTGTGTCGCACCTTATTGGAAAAAGAGGTCAAGAACATTGAAGATGCATTGCAGCCCATAAGGGATTCATGGGTTGAGACAGGTGTACCCATTGTTTCAAATGGGTGAAAAGATGCAAAAAATCGGCTCTTGGTCAATATCATAGCGGTGTCCCCTAAAGGGGAAATGTTTTTGAAAGTTGTTGATTGTGAGGAGCAGGTGAAAGATGGCCAATTTATTGTTGATATTCTCATTGCAGCCATTGAGGAAGTGGGTCCCTGTAATGTTGTACAAGTAGTAACAGACAACGCAAAGAATTGTAGAGCTGTCAATTTGTTGGTTGAGGAATGATATTCACATATCTTTTGGACACCTTGTGCAGTCCATTCTCTCAATCTTATGCTACAAAAGATTGGGAATAAAATTGACTAAATCAAAGAGTTGTATGCAAAGGTTGAGGACATCCAAATGTTCATCACCAACCACCACATGTCTCAAGGCATTTTCATAATTGAAGCTATTGAAAGTAAGTGAAGTAGCATAAAATTTTACATTTTCATAATTTGATTGTGTATTCTAATTCTCCTTTAAAGTTTGTTTTTAAATTTTGATTATTTTATTTTGTATTTTTAAGACGTTGCAAAGACCTGTTTTGCCTCTTAACACAATCATATTGAGACAATTTGTGAAAGTTAGAAAAACATTTTCTAGCATGGTGATTAGCTAAAATTGGTCTATATGGCGGCAAAGCAAGCCTAACAAGGCAACAAAAATTAATCAAATGATATTAGATAACTCATGGTGGGATCATGTGGAGTATCTCCTTACCTTCACCGAGCCCACTTTGAGCATGATTCGCTATACTAACATAGACAAGCCTTGCATTTGGAGAAATATACGTTGGCATTGACTCAATGATTGAGACGATGAAGAGCATCATAAATGCGAAAGAGCAAGACCCTGAAGAGACTTTCCTCAAACAAGTGCATGCAATTGTTGAAGAAAGATGGAACAAAATGACCATTCCATTACATCTTCTTGCCTTTGCATTGACTCCAAAATACTATAGTGTTGAGATTCTTTTTGTGTGAGGAAGTCTTCCCCCATATAGAGAGTTTGAAGTGGCTGAAGGGTACAAGGCAACATTCTGTAGACTCTTCTCTAAAACGGAATTGCGAGATGTAGGCACAAATGAGTTCATTGATTTTGTGCACTCAAATGGGCAAAGTGTTGAGGCTCTTCGTGATATGTTTAAGAAGGATGCTCATAGCTGGTGGTACTTCCATGGCCAATTCTTCCAACACCTACAACCCCTTGCAATCAAAGTTCTATCACAAGTTTAGTAAATTATAATGTATAACTTTAATTGTTTACTTTGTTTTCATAGGTTGCTAGTTCATCTGCATCTAAGAGGAATTGGAGCACATATTCTTTCATCCACTCAGTAAAGCGCAATAGATTGCACTCCAAAAGAGTAGAGAATTTAGTATACATGCATTCCAACTTGCATCCCCCTTCACACAAACAACATGATTACAAGGAAGGGGACACAAAGTTGTGGGATATAGAGCCAAAGCATATGGATTTGGATGCTTCCACTTCTCAACACATTGCATATGAGGATCCCGAAAGCCAACACACCTTTAGTGCAAATGGCACTGGCAATGCCATTGGCGTTGGTTGTGGTTCATCTAATGTTCCTACATCATCTAATGTCAATGATGTTGATGATGATGATTTAGAAAATTCATTTGATGATTAAAAGTGTTTATTATTATTTTAATATTGAACTTGAAGTTTGAAGTTGAACGATAAATATTTATCATGCATGTTTTAAATGACATTCAATTTTATGGTAGTTTTGTTTTTATAAAGTCTTTATATGATGTTATGTGATATTCTAATTTTAATTATGCTTCTAGGCTACAAATATATATATATATATATATATATATATATATATGATTCTTACATGTTTTTTGTACGGATGAACCCAAAACGAACCCAACCCCCAAAAAAATTAGCCAGATCCACGAAACCAAACCAGGACCAGTACCAGAACCGGTAACATAGGTTTTTTGCAATAGAATGAGCACTTGTTTCCTAAACCTATCACGAACCCTATAGATGTGATGTCACTCATTGTCATGTTGAGGTACTCTTCACAGGAAAAATCCTATGCTCACTATTCATACTTAGATTTTGCAAGCTCAATCTTCCTCTTGTGTGCCACTCCATGGGCCCTTGTTTAACCAATTTTTTTGGGTCCTTGCAACAAACAAATAAGTATCTGCCATATTCTTGTAGTGTCGAAAATTGTCACCCCTAAAAATTTCACATTATGTTTCAAATCTCCTACATATTGTTGCTTGTATTCCTTGTGGCTAAAAGGCTCCAATTGCATGATGCTACTTATAGCAGTTATCATACTCTACAGCAGTTTTGAAAGATTATGATAAATCTTATTTATTGTCCCTTGTATGTAACAAGTAAATTGAATTGCTGGAGAATACCCATCCACTTGAAGTGAAGCCTACTGCAACTTATCTGAGATTGCAAATACTGCAATGGTGGTTATCCATGTGGAGCACACCTTCCTTACCAGCAAATAGTGCTTTCATTTTTTATAGCTTGTACTATTGCGTACAGTTCTTTACCACAGGCAAGATAGTTAGACTTCTGTTGCCAAGGATAACTCAAAGTGATAACGTACTGGTCTTCTTCCTTGCGTCAATTCTGCTCCCATCTCATAGAGCAATGACTTATCTCCTTGAACTTATATTTCTCAAGTGGCTTTTAATTTAAACAATAAGAAGTGAGATGAGAGGAACTTTAATGTCTGTTTGGCCAATTTGGTCTGTAGAACTATCAAACTGTACTTACTTGTTCAGAATATTGCTTCTATGGGTTTCTAACTTTAGAATAAACTCCCCAAGCTTTGTTTAATAGCCTTGACTTAAGTTTTCATGTACTAGGTTATGATTGATAATAGATTATGTTCATTAACCAGTCCATTAGCCATAGTAATAAGTACATCTTATAATCTGGATGCTATTTTACCTGGAAACAAGCCATAGGTATTAAAACCATTCATGAATAACCTCCATATAAACACTACAATTGAGATACTAGTTTATCTTTTCAGCCATACCTCTGACCTTATCAAGTCACTGACATGATTCAGGGGCTGTTGCTTCCCTTGAGTTAAGGACTTTGGCTTGGTCTTGGGGATATTATTAAACCCATAAGCAATAGCCACATCCTGTTCACAAAGAACAACACAACCAAAATTATTCAAATATAAATAACTTATAGAAAACTTCTGCATAAATTTCTTAAATATGGCTCCAATAAGGTTTTAACTTTCTGTTTAACATCAAGTTTGAATTACTAGAACTTAGAAGTACAGCAATAAAGTGCTCAGAGAACCACCTCCATTATATCACACTTATGGAGAACGTCACTTCTTGTTGGTGGTATAGACACCAAGATATTAGAATTTTCACTTATTGCAGGCAACTGCATCTTGTTCAATAAACTTATTACCTGTTTTAGGAAGTAGAAAAAAACATATTAGTATTTGACCTTCATTAAGCAGTATGTTTCATTATCCCAACCAATATGGATCACAAATTCAGTATAGAAGTTAAAGCCGCTAAATTTTCAGAACAAAGAATATTTTGCTTCTTGAGATCAGAAAATTTAATAAAACATTATTGCATTAAAAGACTGTAACAGTTGTATCTAGTGCCATTCAGTTACCTCGTATCAATATGACCTACTGCCACCATCAACTGGATATATACTGACAGTGATGGAGTATGCATATTCATTAGGTACTAAATCTTCAACAAGAAACAATCCCTGTGGGCTGAGAATCTGGGATTTTCCTTTTGGAAACAAAAAACCTTGCTAAAAAACCCTTCAGAAACCATGTCCTAAGACATGATTTAGCAATGAACTGGTACATAGTTTAACAGTATGTGACTCTCTGGTTTCAATATGTCCTTCCCAAATAAACATGCTTATCAAGATCATTTCCCAAAAACATATGAAGTGAAGACATAGTTATAATACTATTAAGATGAATAATATTCTACAGTAATTGGTTGATCTTGTAAATGCCAGTACTGACAGGGCAATTACACAACCTTCAGTACCAAAACACAGTGGCTTCAGCAGTTTTGTAGCAGACAGGATGACTACACCAGTCTGCTGAAAGAGATGATTTCATGCCATGTCAAGAAAACAGCAGTAGTATTCAAAATTCTGCATTTTTTCTCTTCAGGATTCAGAGTCAGGGTTTACAATTTTTGAAGTTGACGCTTGAAAGGCCTTTTTTTGTCTTTGTGTTTCAAACTTTCCAAATAGAGATGGCATCTGCAGGTAACAATAGTGATGGCAAGGCCAGTGATCCCACTTGGAGGCATTGCACATGGGGTTCAAAGGCACTTCCAAGAATGGTGATGCGCAATTATTGTGGCTTCAGGATAGGAGGAGACATCAATCAAATTAAATATCACACCTTGGAAAAATCAAAAATCCCTGGCCAAGATGTGCAGTTATATAATATACTAGAACCAGAGATTATACCAAAAATTAAGGATCTCTTGGCTTTGTACGAGGAGTAGAAATCAGAAAAGAAGAGGACAGTGGAGGCAACAGCAGCTATGATGAATTCTCTGTGCAGGTGCATGCTGATGCAAGAGTATACTATGGTGTAAGAGCAATCTTGCATTAACCAAAAAAAAAAATTATTTTCCTTTCTTTGTTTGTTTGCAAGTTTTCAACAGCATTCTAGTCCTCAGATCCTATTGCATTTCACCACATTTGCACATTTCACTTCATTGTTGAGAATATATGTTTTACACTAATCCTACAATGTTGCATTCAATGATCAAGAGATTCTGATGACTGCAAAGGCATAATTCACTTACAGACTCATTACTGGGCATAACATGCATGCATCCAATTTTACAGTTCATAGTTTGCAGCAACTTTCTGAAATATGTGGCAACAAAGGAACCCATTTCAAGCTATATTGGACCAAAGAGAGTATATGGTATAAACTGCATCAAGATCTATTGATCCATCATCACCACATTCATTTCAAAGATTCTCACATGTTTGACTGACTACACATTACATTTGGCATTGAGCTTTACACCTCCTTGCAGCCAACTGAGATTACTCTTAAGGCTAAAAGCTTCAATATAAACATTGTCCATGATCATTGGAAAGCAATCAAGATGGTAGGAAAAAGTTAGTTGTTTTCATTCTGGAACTTGGCACTGGCATTGTATTGTAACATCTTTCAAATTGTGTAATTTGGAATGTTTGTAATCAAACAGCAGCAACCTAGCATGTTGGAAGCCCATTGTTGCAGATTGTAATCCTATGTGATTGTGATTGAATAAATGACACATTGTTGGTTTGTTGTTTAAATTGTGTGCTGTTTCAATTCACTGCATGGTTAGATAATCCTTCATTGGATCCTCCGCCCATGAATGCATCACAAGCAAATTAAGTGGGACTTCAATGAATGGTGACCATCATATACTTGAGAAAAAAATTGTTCCCGAGGGTACTAGCATTAAAGAGATTTAGCCAAAGGAGAAATTTGTAAAATATTTTATGGATTTGCAATTTTGTATGATATGTCAAATTATCAATCATCATATTTAAAAGTAATAGAAGACACACTTTTGAGTTCTCTCAATTTAGTATTTTGCATGTTATTTAAGTTCTATTTCATGAATTTATTCATTTTAAAATATGCCAAGTTTTTGCTAGGTCCCAAGTCTCACCCAAAATTCTGGCCTGTTGAGTTTTACCTAGTTTTGAATTTTTGAACTATGGTTAAGACTGAGAAGAATCCATCAACGTATAAATAACTTAATGCCCAAACTTCATTCTCAAAAGATATGATATGTGACAGGATAATGTGCAGAGTTCTCCTTTTTGGTCCAAACTAATAGAAAAACTACTTTTGAGTTCTCTAAATTCAGTATGTAAGTTCTATGAATTTTTCTTTTTGCAATGCATATTTTTTCCAAGTCTCAAGTCTGAGTGAGAATTTTGGCCTGTTGAGTTTTACCAAGTCCAAGTTTTTGAACTGTGGTTAAGACAGAAATTTCAGTAGTCAATTATCAAAAAATGCTTTCTGCAACTAAAACTTCAGCCTTCATCACTTTAAAAAAGTGAGTGCACAAACTTTTGTGCTATTTAACTTCAACCCTTCTTATTGATGTCTGGGTCCAAAAAGAGCAATGTCTGGAAAATTCATGAAATTGACTGTGGGTGTATCATAATTGAATTTTACTTTCTATCAAATGTTACTTGACAATTTTCAGCACTTTGCAATTGAAATTCTTCTTGTCGCTAATCAGACTTACTAAAATGAATAATAGATTTCTAGAAATTAAATGTATTGCAACAATATAAACCCTCACACACAATAGCCCACACAATTTATTGTGTTTTCCTTATTCAATAAATTACCCAAGAACAATTCTAAAATTGCAAATCATCACCAACATGTATAGATATAACAGCAACAGTAAATGGCACTGCCCTAGCCACCAACAGTTCAAAAGGGCACTGAAATAGCCAGCCCCAAATCTGCAATAATGGCACTGAGTTAGCCACCCACAACCCACACATATGATGTTGTAATAGCTGCCAAAAACAAGCAAGTTCGGTGCTTATGGAAGCTGACTAAAGCCTAGAAATATGGTGCTGTAAAAGCTGCCCAAAATCTTTAGAAATCGGTGCTATGTGAGCCACTACAAACAATGATTTTTGCCATGACTAAACTCCATTTCAATCTGCAACTTTGAAACTCAAACGCAATCTCTCGGGAGAATTGCATAATTTTGAATCAGCGGTTTCCATCCTCCAATCTATTTGAGGGAATGAGATAATAAACAAGCATAAATCCTTTGGCCAAAAGCCTTGCTTATATAGATCATTGAGTACCTGACTTTTCCCTCCAAAATGTCTTTTCCAACCACTTAGGAGGATTGAATAAAGTTATGTTTTAAATACAAAGACCCCAACTATAGGCACCCACTTAATGAAAATACTTTATTACAAAGACCCCACTTATAAAGACAAAAGGCACAACTCACTTAAAAGTTATGAAGTCATTTTCCTAGTATTATTTCCCTAAGCCAATGGGAAATAAGCCCATGGGAAGTAGGAAATTGGCTTACACAACATTATGGGAACTTATTGGAAAAGGGGACATGACACTTTCATATATGTAATTTGCATGAATTTTTATTTCTTTAGTTAATAAATGAGTATATTCAACTAGAGCATTATCAATTTTAAAGAATATATGGAATAATCAAAAATATTCACCTCATTCACTTTAAGAGGTATGCCAATCGATTGAATAATATATGGTATATCAACCTTCAAGTTCCAAACAGAGAGATCTGGATAAATGAAAGATTTTTCATCTGGAGTTATCACCTCAACTGGCTCCACCTCAAACTTCCTTTCACAGTATATTGAAAACATCGTCACCTGCACAGATATAATTAGGAGACCATGAATACATTCTTCAAAACCCACATGTCACTCAAGAGTGATTCTTTGTTTCCCTTTTCTGAGCACCTCACTCTACTTTCTATGTATTATATTGCTTATTGTTATTAAACCAATAGAAATACAAACAGAAATGGAAAATTCAAAGATGTGGTTTCACTAGTAACCAAATCCACTGGCAGAGGAGAAGATCCTAATGGGATTGCATAAAAAATTTGCAGAGTTGACTTTCCCAACAAAAATTAACAAAGAATAGCACTCTAATTAATAAATAAGTTACCATTGTATTCAGAACAATTTTTGCTTTTGTCAGATCAGTTGCTGTGCATTCAATGAATACATTCTTCGTTTTCAAAGAAATAGCAGAATGAGCACCATTAATTATGGGAGGCAAAGATAATACTGTCCTGCAACATATAATCATATATACAAAGAGCAAATATCAGGAGGTAAAACAAAAGCATATCGAAGAAGAGGTCATTAAGAAGAATCAAAATCTAGTTGATGCTAATCAACAGCATATAAGGCTCAATTCACATGAAGATTTTCCAGTGCCAATCATATGACTATCATGTCTTGAAACATATAAGATTACCAAAAGCAATTGAAATTACATCTATTTATATTCATTAAAAAAAGATGACAGAATAATAAAGCTAAAATATACCTCTTGCTGTCATAAATTACTGGAAATACAGAAGAGCTCTCGATAATATGCAGAAATTTCTTTAATTTCATGTCTGACTGCCAAAAATAACACAATGTTCGATGAGCAAACAAATCAGAAAAAAGCAGTTTTTATTTCAGTCTATATTAATACATGTATCATGACTCTATGTAATGATGGAGTTAATAAACATTCACATCAAAACGCCAGTTTGAGCTTCACTTGTTATCATACATGTTGTATTACAGGGATTCAGCATTCATCACTTAAATATATTTTCTCATGTCACAGTAAACCAAACAAGATAAATTGAAAATATCATACAAAAGAACATGGCAACCATTGTGCCACTGAAATTCACATGTAAGACTAGCAGCACTATTATACAAATTATATCTTACCTTGTAGTATTCCATAAGCTCATCAGCTCTAAATTCCCTCACCTGCAGGACAAATTATCAACAACTCAATAGAACATAAAGGAACTATAAAGAGAAAAGTTTCTCAAGTTGAAAACGACTAAATATCCATCTCTTGTTATTGAGTAAATCTATTAAAGGAAAAACAAAAGAACAGGATATCAGAAATTTTATTAATCATTTCATGATGAAAACGTCTCTTTACAACACAAAATATAGTGTTTGTATTATGTAACCATCGAGCATGACCTGTTCAATCCTGGGTAGAAAGCACCTTTCTCAGTCTACAATTAAATGACACAATTTTATCATTCATTCATGACATGCACAGCACTCGTCTCATCAATATTAATGTGTACCATAAGCCTTTTTTCTATTAAAAGTTTACAAAACATTTCACAAGGACTTACACAGCTATGTAACATTAAAACCTGAATGTCACATCCCTGGACATCTCAACACATGAAAAGATAAGATGTCAAAGACATTGAAATTAACATGTCTTTTTATTGTAATCTTGATTTCATGATAGAAACAAAATCTGCACCCCATATACATTAAAACATATACAAAATAAGAATGCTTGTAAAGGTCACATGGATGTTATTGCCAACAGGCTATAGGAGCTCAAGGCCTCTAGAACTATAGAGTGGATCAATACTACTCTAAGGCCCTACACCTATGTGTCTCATTCTATTGATCTATTTTGGCTTTTGATATCTTATTGTACTGCCGATGATGTTTTTGTATTGCCATTGAGGTGTATAGATCATGTGATTGGATTCACATATGCGGATATGCATATGCCTACCTCATTTTGTATTTTGGTGTTATATCATACTTCCCAATGATGTCCAAGTGGATTGTCATTGAGGTGTACGGATTTTGTATATGGATTTACAAGTTGGATTCAGTATTGTTTTAGTTCCATTTTTTTCATTATGATATGTGATATTACTTATGCTTAGTGAATTCAACATTGTGATTATTATTTTGCATCTATATATCCGAATCATGCTAGTTTTAGATGATTTCTAGTAAGATGTATATTTGATATTTTCTCATTGGTGGACATTTATGTTGTGTTTCAGCTATTCTGTATTGGACATGTATGCCTAATGGAGATTGCCAACCTGGGTAAATGTTTTATGTTCTACCCAATCTCATCTCATTCAAAGTCAAGCTACGAGATGTGTCTTGTGAGGCCCTATGAGCCTATATTTAAATCAGTTGATAACAGATTCTCAAGTTGTGAGCAAACCATTATTGTGTCTATGTTGTTTGATTCCTATAATTTATATTATTTAATTATTTTCCATAAAATCTGCCTGACTTTGGTGATTAAACTCATTTAATAATTTTCCATAATTTATTGTGTGCTGGTAATTGATTTAAAGTTATAATTTGTATGTTTTACACAATGCATTTTAATGTCATGTGCTTTAATGAAATCTATGTTGTATCAGAAAAGCACATTATTAATTTCTGTAAAAAGCGACTGTTCCCTCACGTCAGCATTATTTAATCAAAATATAATGTGTTTTTAAAAGATTGCAGAAGTCATTTTCTATATAAAAATTACTGTTATTTTAATTGTTGGGCTTTTTGAAATTGTTTTAGGGATAAAAGGTAGGTAAAAAGGCCCATTTGGGTATTGAATTTTGGGAAGGCAGCTTTTTGCTTCTTTTTGGTTTTCCCTTCTCTCTTTAATTTTCTTACTCTTGGACATGGGGATTCGGAGGTGCAGTCTTGCATTGTGGCATGATTTTCGTGAAGGTTTCACTAGTTCATTATGTGTGGAAGGAGCCTCCTTGGAAAAGAATCTTCCCTCCTTCCTTGTGGTGCTTTTGGTGGAAGGTAAGGATTTCAATTTTACCTCCTTGTGTTTAAATCCATTATATGATGCCAAGCCACCTTAAGTGCATGCAATGGCTTTCTCTTTTTTGCACAAAAGATCATTTGAGAGGGTTGATTGAATTGATGAGAATTGATTAAAGAATCCCCAGTTCATGCATTTGAAGATTTTGTGTTTATGCCCAAGCTATGGCAAAACTTTTTCAAAAAATTTACGTGTTTCGAAGAGTATGTTTTCTATGCCCTTGACTTCAAAAGGTTATTGGTAAGTGATTTCTGGATTCGATGCAAAAAATTTGCACACAATCGAATCCAGAAATCATTTACCAATAACATTATGGATTGTGGAAACTTGACATCACTAATTCAAAAGGTTATGTTAGTATTTTTAAACTTTGATGTTTGAGAATTTCACAAAATTTGCATTGAATCATTGAAATATTGGAAAAGGCATGCATGTGCTTCTTATGAAAAAAGGGATGTTGCATTGTGACTAAAACGTATAGTGTAGGAATATGGGATTATCATGGAAATGGCATGTAAAAGTCAAACAGTATTGTGTGAGCCTTCCTACAAACCCCATCCTTCATGTTATGTGTTTGTGTGCTTTTGTTATGAAGTTGTAGGAGTTGAAGAATCTAGGCTAGAATGGAATGGACTCTCTCACCCATCCACTTGTATGTTGAGTGAGGTTGAGGCATTGATAGGTTAAAATAAAATATAACTTAAAATTAATGGGGAATCAAACATGTAAATGTTAATGAAAAATAATCTGCAAGACACTTTTCTATGCCTATGAGGATATGTGAAAGGACCATGAAGGATAGACAAAGACGCTCTAGCATTTATGAGACCGTGGATCTTGAAACAAACTTGTGTACCAATACCCGTGTCAATGAGGACGTCCATGGGATGGGGCCATGCTCCTCAACCTCCACATGGTTGATTCCACAATGACACTCCATTGCTCGTACCTAAGACAGCCCTCTCTTCCTTTTTGTACCTTGGATTGTAAGTCCAATGGGTGCTAGTGGTCATTTTGCACATGCTTGATTTGGTTGAATGATCTCTTCATGTGTGCCTACTTGGTGTAATATAATGACAATGTATTTGGCATGTGTTCTCATGTAATGCTAGCTATGCACTCCTCATGTGTGCTTGCTTGATGAGTCTTTGCATGTACTGTGGTGGATGTATACTTGTCCAACTTTGTGTTTGGATGTGAGTGTATTGCACTACCTAAGTCAGTTGTCTCCCAATTCAGACAAGTAGGGCCAATGGTTCCAAATGATTGGGTGGCATTAACCTATAAGCATCCAAAATGGCATGGGTCAACATACACATTTGATGATAACTTGGTGGTCCAACTCACAACTCCTAAATCAATCCCAATTTGCATCTTCCATTTCCATCAAGTGGGGTACCCTAGGGCTAGAAGAGGAGAAAAAAATTATGAATAAAAGTTGGATCCTCTGAGGATACAATTACAATATTTGCATAAGAAGCTTCAAAGATTCTTCCCAGTTCTCTTATTTCAAGAAACAATTTCTTTACTAAAAGTTTTATTAGTTAGTTATTAAATCACACATACCCTTGCGTAAAATTTGTAACTCTATTATTGTTTCTTAGTTTACCTTAGATTCATTGTTGCTTTCTTAGGTAGATTAGATTTATATTATTTTATGTACTCTTCTTGCTAGTGGATTAAAAGTTTAATTGAAAAATCCACTTGAAATTGAAAACACAAGAAAAAGCACAAATGTAATTGCAAAGCCATATTGAAGTTGTTATTTGCAAGTAGATTAATTAACTCACACTTCAATTTGGAAAAGCATAAAAAACAAATAAGTAAACAAAATATCTTTGCATACATTTAGATTATTGTATTTATAAGCATGATTTCCTACCCTCTTGGCCCTAGTCTCGTCATAGATTCATTTAAGATTTATACTCCTCTTCATGAGATTGTATGTTGCTACGATGCTTTGTAATGTTCTCATTATCTCTTTTGGTTGTTCCCTTGTGAACCTTGTCATTTCCTTGCCTCTCTTATCCTTGAGAAGGAGAGTTTTGTTGTGGGGATCAGTTCACTTTCCAAGGCATTTGGGGACTCCGTGCTAGGCCAAAGGGGGGCCCATGTATGCTTGGGTACTTGATCTGAATTGTTTTGGCATAGCACACAAAAGGAGGGAGTTATGCCTCGGCAATCAAAAAGCAAGAGCTTGTTCTCCTTGCCGTGTTAAAATTCTGCACAGTTGCAATTTTCTCCTTAGACCCTGAAATCTGAATTGTTGGTTGTGGGAGTCCCGATTTTTCTCTAATTTTTTTGTGTTTCTGGTTTTTTTGTCTTATTAGGTTCTTTCTTTTGTTCACATGGGGTCCACAATGGAGCTAGTTGCTTCTTTATATCCTCCTTGATTTGCAATTACCTAGGGGATTCACCATGAGCTGCATGTGGGGAGATAAATAAGTAAATATATAAAAGAATCTTCCCTAAGCTGGGCGTTGCAAATCCTTGTTGGGACGCACATACTCACATACTCTTCTCTCTCTATTGGTCGACCAAATTGTTGGGCCCACACTATTTAAGGCACCACATGAGCAATTACAATCTTCAAGGTCCCACATTTCTAACTAGCAACATTCTTTCTGTTAGGCAAGTTCCATACTGGGGCCCACATATTTGCCAAATTATGAGTGTTAACCTCCACGCTACCACTAGGACCCACAAAATTTGCAAGTGTCATTATAAATTGTAGGTATTTATCCTTGGTTGCTGGCAATGCCTATTATGCTAGACATGATAATTATCAACTATAGCATGGGCAATTATCCTCCATTCACCTGTTCCAGTCCATGGGTCAAGCCTTTCTGCCTATCAGCAGTTACACTTAACAATCTTCTGCCACGCTCACCTATTCCCATTGATGATCATGTTGGCAACAATCATTGCTTGGCATTGTCGAGCGTTCATGATGATATATTGTTCACACTTATACTAGCAATAGTCCATAAAGTGGTATCTCATTTCTGATGTTAACGACTCCTAATCGTGGTATTGTTGCTAGATCAACAATTTCAATCCTGGCAGAGGCTATTCAAAAAAAAATTGAATATAGGCTTGTACAAAGGGGGAACATATAGAAAAGAGAATATATAGTAGTATGGTAATATTTTTTCTCCTTAAGGAGTAGGTTAATACAAATTAAGTCTTTCCTCTCAGCTGGTGGTAATATGTAGTGTGGAATGAGAAACTGGATGGGGTAGTTAACTAGCATCAGAGACCCATTTAATCTTATTATTTTCCTATAAAGAAGCCTATTAGACTTGTGTGCCTTAATTGATTGTGAGTAGGATTAGAGGTTGTTCAGCCCACATGTTGTTGTTGTTCTAAATATTTTCAATTTGCTATTATCATGATTTGGTTGTTGGTTTGTTAAGATTAATCCTTATTGGATTGTTTGAATGTGTATGCCTAAAGGCAAGGTTGTAATCCAAATTTGAGGAATAAAGAACACGTTATGGGTTGTTATTGCTTCTATACTGCATTGTGAATTGTTTTGATTGTATGGCTGCCTGAGTTGGCTACACATTTCAGGTTACCCGAATCACACACTGCATCAATTTGCTTGATTAGTGGATGCATTTTAAACCCTAAAGTTCAAAATGCATTCTGTAAATTGGACCCCAAAGTTGGAATTATCATTTCCCAAGAGTTTGAATCACGCTGAAATTTTGTAGTGTTGTGAATTGCATTTCCAACCCTAAAGTCCGAAATGCATGTTGCTAGTCATCTTTCAAAGGCTAAGTCGATCATCCATTGGGGTTGAGCCTACCCTTTACAGTTTGCAGAAAGTGTGTATTGTTACTATAGTCCAAAGCCCAAATTCCCAAATTGTAGACCCTTTAGCACTCAACGTTCGGCGCACAGCGGGTGGATGGCCTACCTAGGGAGTGCAAATTGTAAATGAGCATCAAACACCAAAGTCTAAGATGCTTGGTGTAAACCCTTCTCCAATGTTTGGGCTTTGAGCCTCTTGGAGTTCGGCTTTCAGTGAGAATCTCAATGTCTTCTTGCAACTAAGTTTCAATCAGCCTCTGAAGTCCAAACTGCAAATTGCAAGTCAGGCCCAGAAGTCCAAGATCCTACCATCTTGGCCCGAAGTCTGAGTAGTCTATGCTGGTTGTAAATTGCAGTCCAGGGGCCAAAGTTCAAGCTGGTAAGGGAACATGTAGCCTGGACTTTGAAGTCTAAATTTCTGCTGATTTATCCCTGAAGTCCAAACCAGTGTAGAATGCTCTTCATTTTCCTGCATCCTGCAATCCTAATAGGTGACTCAATAATTGAGGTACAAGGGTTTGTTGTTGGGCATGGGAACCCCGATTATCCTTTGAGTCTTATTGTTTGAAACAATCATGACGTTTAGGTCCGTGGTGTAGCAAATCTTCCACTTGTGTCACCATGCTTAGTGCATTGATAAGCATGTCAATTGTGTTCTCATTTTGTCATGGCACCTTGTACAAGTAGGAGTGTAATGTGGCATGCTTGATACATTTGTATCACAAAAAAATTGTTTGTCCAGTTTTTGTCCATTAATGTCTAAGGTGAAAGCATGGGGCATTACAACTAACATTGAAGAAAGTAATGTAAACTATAAAAGTCATGTAATGCCATACCCTTTTTGTACAGTCAAATTTATAACCCAAACTTCCCTTCACTGTTATGATTTAGTTTTCTTATTGAAAATGAGTAAATGTAAGTAACATGATGCAATAAGTATCTGATATATACTTAATTTTATTATTATGATGAGGACTAATTCTGTTTCCTACTTGACTTGTGTTTTGCAAGGTACAAGGGGCAACAATTGACAAAGAAAAATAAGGTATCATGCGGGAGGTGGATATCACCTTACAGAAAGAGTGACTCATGGGTGGCCAATTTGTGGGTGCTGTGTTTAGGGTTAAAATGTAACCTGTTCACTCTGTGTGTCCCTGTTAGCAGGAGGACCACAATAAAGTATGTATGTCCTTTAACTGTTAAGCTGGCAATAGAGTCAATCTTTCATTTCAAAAAATATATTTGGCACCCAAACAACATGAATAAGATCCACTACCATGTCCTTGAAGTTTAGTCCCAACAGGAGGGAAAAAGTTTACAAATCAATATATCTGACCAGTACAATTAGAAAATTGAAATTTCTGAAATAGGTAATACTAAAAAACCCTAATAAAAGGTATCAAGGGGCAACTTTCAGTTTTTAGATAGTCCAACAATTTTCCTTGAGGAAAATAATACACGTTTCTCTGACTGCACCTAAATAGAATTGAGAGAACTCAAAATTCTGATCTCCTCCAAAAGAATAGATCCTCTTCAACTTAAATAAATTTCATTCACTCAAAATTGAGTATGCTGCAACATGGCACCTAGCTCTTCATACTAGAGCTTCTTTCAACTTTTATTTCTAGGAGCGTCTTTAAGTCCACCTCTTCATTTTTGAAATAGCTCTATTTCTTCTTCATATTACATTCCTTTTCATTCTTAACTGCTTTTTAAGAAGACTGTATGTGCTACTTGTTTGAAAAAAATATATATATAGAAATTAACATGTAAAGAATCAAGAATTTCTTGTATGAATCACAATAGTAATGGCAAGTCCAAAAGAAATAAAAAATGGAGAGTAAAGGAGACATAATTACTTAAATTCTAGTCTATAACACTAATGTTGAGATAAATTCCTCAAAATCAAGGAGGCTGAAAAGATATGAACCTGTTTCAATGGAACAAATTTAATATGGGATGGTGGCAATGCCTGCAAAAAGGAAACAGTACACAAGAACATTAGAATTTACATCCATACTAGTTTTCCTAATCACAGAACAGATTGCAAATATTGTACATGCCTGGTTATTAAATAGGCACAATATCTAGAGCAGAGAAAAAAAGTAAAAGAGATTATGTTTATATCCACAAGTGAACTGCACACTAATCTAGAAGAATAGATGATGAGAAACTAGTTTTGAGATATTATTGTGGCTTTATATACATTTCTGATCATCAAATACATTAAAAAAATTAGTCCACCAAAACAAAGAAATATACGGGCATTATATTCAAGTCCACATGTGACAAAAATCAGTTAACAGCACTCGGAAGTACAATCAATTTCAACATAAAAGCACCAGGTAATAAGAATGACACAAGCAAATGGAAATTAAGCAATAGACAGTGTTATGTAGGTCTTGATGAATACCTAAGAAACCATTTAAATTAATATGTAGGTTAAAAGTTAAAACAATGACCAAATGTTACCCTCTTCCAGATCAATATATAAAACTGGGCATTAATGATGCAGGTAAAGGCAATCCAAGTCCTGTAGGTGGTGTGGAATTTCTCATTCTCAAAAGGCTTGTTGTCAACCAAAACTACATTTCATGCAGAAAGTAGTGTTAACACCAATAACTAGGCTGAAGCTATGGCTCTATTCAAAGGACTCCAAATTGCAGTCCTAAGAGGGTGTTCAAAACTGATTCTTGAAGGAGATTGTCAGATTATTGTAAATGCAATGAAATTGGATCAAGTCAAAGCATGGAGATTGAAAGCAATCATAGATGAAGTTAAATGGCTCAATAGCAAATTAGAAACAATCCTCTGTATCCTTATGAGGGACGAATGTAATGTCCCGTATTTGGGATATTCCTAGATTTTGCCCTAGAACCACAATCTCAATCAAAATAAGAAATGTAATACATTTAAGATTATGAATTTACCAATTGAAATGCCCTTTATAAGATATAAATCCTGGTTTAGGTCCTGCAACAATGTTAGTTTCCAACATAATCCATGAGGACAACTACTATCCAGAAGAGTTAGAAATCAAAAGTATTAATAATCATGCTAACATATTCCTATAGTAATCATATTAGAAATTTGGTAGAAACCTCGCAAACCACAGTCTCAAGGATAGTTATCCTGTACTGCAAGAACATGGAAGGCGGGCTGCCCTTCCATCCCTCACTCCACCTTGGAGGCTGACCGTCCTCCTTGATCAAGCCCGGGAGCACTAATAAGCCTCCCAGCCCATGAGGCCTAACCCCCTATGGGTGGCATGCTTGATAAGAGCATGAAGACTACCTCCCTTCCACCAAGCCAGGGAGCACACATATGCCTCCCAGCCCACAAGGCTTAACCCCCTATGGGTGGCATACTTGATGGTGGGTCTGTCGGGCCTTCACCTCTCGTGAACTCGAAAGGCTGATCGGCCTTCCTGTTTTGCAATCATTCCTACTAATATCAAAATAGATTATTATACGAATCTATTATCCATATTCATAATAAAGGAAGCATCATGATTACTTAAAATGATCAACAATTGCTGCAAGTATCATTATTGCATGATCATATATATATGTATTCCTAATTATATTTAAAACTTACAATAATCTTCTTGCTAGAATTAATATTAACTCCAATAGGTTTCGTATAATTTCCAATCCTTATTTCTCTTTTTCCAATCTGCTTGCTTGCTTGATCCCCATTGATGCTCTCACAAATGAATTGTTCTCCCTTTGATATCTTCGATGGTGGGGGAGAAATCACCTCTTTTCATTACATCCTTACATCAGTAAGGGACACATCCCTTCATAATCCAAGCGCTGCCCCTTAAACCTTTTTAATTATTAATTGCATGCTTTTTTTTTCTTTTTTTTTGGAATCACTGCCTTTAGTTTAATTAAAGTCTTTGTTATATTATCGCCACCTTATAACATTAATAGGGAACATTGAATTTAATATTTCCCATAGTTACTTCCATCGATCCTTTTGAAGTGTCCTTGGTCAGCGATTGTCTCATGTTCCTGTGCAGGCTGTGATCAGGGGGCATGACAACGAGAACCAAGTTGCAGACTTGACAACAAAGTAATAGGCCTAAGACTGTCCTTGGGGATGCTGAATCAATCTGACTGCCTGCATTTCCCAATGAATTTCATTGATATACGGCCTTGGATTCATCAAAATTCTATCCCCCATATTCAACATCCCCTTTCTTTAGCCTCCTAAGTCCCACATTCCCAAAGACCCTAACTCCCTGCTGTAATGGGGGCAAAATAAGACCATTACCTTCCCGACCCCTTAGATTTTCTCTAGCCAACCACATACTCCTTTATGATGACCCATATTAATATATCAATGCAATCATGAATTATAGTTGTAATTTACTTCAAATGAAACATAGAATTATTTTCACATGCACCCAATATTGCATCCTCAGCTTTTGCAGTTGAAGGTGATACGAAAAGTAAAACAGTTAATGTTTACATGGAAATGACCATTATGAGTTGATGAAGCATTTGCAGAGAAAGAACCAAGGCAACCTACTCAAAATGGAAGTGAATTTGGCTGCTGGTGGTAAGAAAATTTCTCTTCGTATTCTATGTTTTTCAAACGTGTATCTTCGAAATCTGACCTAAAATGGATCTGGAAAATGATATCAGACTCAGGAAAAAAGACAGAACAGGAAAAACAGAGCAGAATGTACTTGGACTGGACTGCCACCTCATTGGCATCTGGATGGCACTGCATACACACTATTGTCAACCAACAGTAAGCACTTCAGATTCAGAATTTGAATCATACAGTCTCAGTTTAAGGTTTGTGTCTGCAGAAATTCTTCTAGGGCTGGAAGAACTCTGCTGTCATGAGAAAACAATATAAAGGGAATTGTAGATGGATGTAAAGCATGTTTGAGTTGTGAGAAAATAGGAGAAATATTGTAGAATTCAATTGTTTATTAGGAGATGGAGATAAGCAGAAGTATAGAACAGAAATGGAGTCCCACTTGATGTGATTGTCTTCCTAAGACAATAAATAGAGGTAGCAAGGACATTGCCACTACCATTAAAGCTGGTTTTCCTCCACATTTGGGGTTTCCAAGATAAAAATCCAAGTTGTGTAAGTTTGTTGCATTATTTATTTTGTTTTAAATCACAATATTCTCTTCTCTAAAGCACACTTCATTTTGCATAAGGAAGTCGCAAGTAGATTGAATATTCTTGTTAATTCTTGAATTCTAAGTTAAGAGTTTCAGGATCAAAACCTCGCCTGAATTTGGCACCCACAGACACAAATTTCTCCCAAAATCCCTCTCATTAATTTTCCCCATACAGACAATATATCTCTGAATGTAGGTAGACACAAGCATGGCAAAGGAAGAAGCTTCCTCTTGCTAGTGTTCCCCAAACACAGAAAAGAAAAACTTTAGGAAAGATTAATGTTGTCCATCTCCAAGCATTTTCCAATTATGTCAACAAAGAGATTCAAATACCCTATATGCATATATGGAAACAGCAAATGTGGAAGGCAGTGAAAAGCATAAGATGAAGTGGTAGTGGTGGACATGCAGAAGCTGATGAAGAATATGTTGTGTGATCCCGGGCAATCTATTGGATGCAGAAACAATTTTCAATATGGCTCGAAGACCTGGTTGCATAAATATGCCATCCATTGCAGCAAGATCCTATCTGACACGCAAAGGACCATAAAGCCATCGAAATGACAATACAGAGATGTAGAGGTAAGGCTAGCTAACACGACCATTTAATTATCGGAAGGGAAGGCCAAGGGAAATAAGGCAGGAAAACAAAGAGATGGAACCTAGCCTCAGTTCAAAATTATCCCCTGAAGTCACACACTGCCTCCCTCAATGTTGTGCTTTGTCAACTATGATAAAGAAAAGAAAAAAATGGAGGATTCAGATCATGATGGAGAGATGACTGGAAAAAAAATTGGGTAAGTCTGTCATAGTTTTTTGTAAATTAGCTTTCCTTTCTTTTTCTCAAATGAGGAAAATTATATTAATATTGAGTAAATTACAAAACTTCTCTGGTCACAGCCAACTTAAGGCAGTGAGATGAAACAACAGTACAATGAACCCAGATCAGCAGAAACCGGTAACATAAATCATTTGTGGGTGTTTATAACAAAACGAAAACACATAAAGCTAAACTAACAACATCAAGCAAAATTACAGAAGATGCATAAGTAACAAAGGTAGCTCATATTAATTTCCAGAGTGGTTAGAAAGATCTCCAGAGCCACTGCACGAAAAACAAAAACACAAAAAACTATACCTCTACAATTGCCTCTTCTACTGAAATCAATAAATTATCTCAATTTCATTATTCAATAATGAACTCAACTTATAGAAGTCATTCTATCTAGATGATCTTGGTTCATTGTTACATCAGCAAGATATTTGCTTGGATCATAGCTCATGCATTTTCAGTTATAAAATATTCAAAAATGGCAACTACATGTAATTAATTTCCTATTATTTCTACTTCTTGTGGTTCCTTTCTCAATTAAAAATTGTTAATAAGCAGGTAAGCATACCACACTAAAATTTAAGTGACAGAATACCATAAATAGGGTCAAACTAGATGTTTAAACAGAATTTTACCTCATATGTAAAAGGTCCATGTAACATGTCCAAATCATGTGTTCCAATTGCAACCAAGGTTCTCTTCCTGTATAAGGGCAAAATAGATAGATGTCTTACCGTCTGTAAATGAACTAAAATCGTAATACAATTTTAACTAGCAGCTAGGGCAAGGCATGAAGCACTCACAAATTAAAAATGGCAGCATTACCCTTTCTGCAGCTTAAACATCATATACTACAACTTTCAAAAACAAGGAGTGTGCATCGTTGCTAATAGTAATAAGATTGTCTCAATTCTCATGAAGCTATTCACAAGATCAGAATCAACCAATTCTTAAATTTATATTTTTATAGAAAGAATTATTTTTCCGAATCCAAATATGAGAAACATATTAAAAATTTAGAGGCATTAAATTTCCGACCCAAAGCATTAATCATTTATGGAATGGTTAGGAAGTTGAAACAGGGGACCAAAACTTAGACCAACTGCTAATGATCCATAAGATCAGAAAATGTACTCCTTATAATGCTATACCTACATTCATCATTACATTAAAATGGAAAACCAGTGATTAATTAATGCCACTCTGACCATATATCAGCTTGTCTTTTAGTTTTAACTGGGCAAAAACCAAATAGCTGTGAATTGTTACCTTCAACTTGAATAAAAACACTCCGTATTTTATTGTTTATGAAAAAGCATCTGCTAAAACCGTGATTATAGCCAGGGCTTCAGACAAAGACTAATTTTATGCAATCAATTTGGCCAAAAATAGGTTGGTCCATGGTCTTTCATGAGACTTATCTTGCTTTTTCAAGACAACAGCTCAGCATCTTTGGAAAGTTGCATAGTTGTACTCTCAAAATAGGTCCTCTTTGTCTGTAGCTTGACTTCTCAGTAGTACCAAACATTTTCTGGAAAAAAATTGTGTCTACTGCATGACATGTAAACTTCTACTTATGAATATACCAGAAGCACGGATGAGAGAGCTAGGACACAGAAGGCCTGTGAAGTTCAAGTTCAGCTGCCAGTTGAGACTCTAAACATATTGACTTATTTCAATGTTCCTTTATTTATAAAAAAAATTATCGTTACAAGGAGGGGTTGCTATGAATTTGACAATTCAAACTTCTTTGCATAAAACCAATGTCCAGCCATATTCTTTGTGGTAAATCCTATATTAGTTGCATGCAATTTTATAATATGAATCAAAAATCTTCTAATATCCTGCAAATGCTTACCTATCCAATACTACTTTTGGGTCCATGAAAATTAAGCTTGTAGTGAGAATGTGTTAGCAGTCTCCATGGCAATCTAGGTCACGCTATGAAACTTGACAAGAATTAACTAACAAGAAAACACCATCTTTTGGAAAATCATTTTGAAACCCCAAATACCTTGAAAAACAAATCAACATTTGAGACTGCCTTAGATTTCTTTGGCATCTCAAACAATGCTGATATTTTGGATTGCCCCAGAATTGAAGAAGATAGGACATCAAAAATTGACAAATCAGAGCATCTGGGAGAAGGTTACATGCATGTGGACTGATGGACAAACAAAAATTAAATTGCACAGGAAATAGTATGGTTCTGAGCAATCAATGAGAATCATATCATGGAATGTTTGGAGCTTAAACACCCATAACGAAAGATACTTAACCAAGCGTAAAATGGATATATCAAGGGCTGATATATTCCTAATAAAAGAAACAAAGATCAACTCAAAGGATGCCTCTCAGCTTCTGCAAGCATGGAAACTTTGGAATGGCAGTTTTGTGGCTGCAGATGATTCTTCAGGTGGTCTGGGTATTCTCGGGAACCCCTTCACTACTTTGCTGGACCTAATTTTCTCATAACAGAACTTGCAGGTAAGTAGAGTTGTAATTTTTTCTTCTAATTTTTCCTTTTTCTAATAAATGTTTATGGTCCCACAATCTGTATTCAGAAAAAACAGGTGCGGAGTCAGATATTCAACATCCTGATTTCCTTGGCAAAGGAATTGATCATTCTTAGAGGAGATTTCAACACCAATTTATCCTCATTAGACAAAAAAAAGGTTGTCTTTCACAACCCACCCAATCCCAAGCGAACTTCCAAGACTTCTTCAAAATTAAAGGAATCTTGTAGATATAGAACCCAAAAATAGCACTTTTACATGGACCAGCAGGAGACTGGGATTCAGCCACATAGTAAGAGATTGAACAGATACCTTCACTCAAGGGGCTAGACCAGACTTCCTATTCTTCCAATGTCGGGATCAGATCATTTTCCAATTCATCTTGTCCTTTTAGAAGATGCCAGGTCACCCCGGAAACCCTTCAAATTTGAGAACATGTAGCTTTGAGATCCAGATTTTGTTATCAATATAACAAAGTAAAGATATTCTGAACCTAAGGAGAGAGGCACAAAGATTTTTATTCTGTATAGAAAAACTCAATCACATAAAGACTTGTTTGAAACATTGGAACACCTCCCATTTCAAGAATATATTTACAGGAAAGGAAAACATGGAATACGAATTAACATCTCTCAGTGAAATTATCATCAGGGATGGAATGGATTGGCAAAGGCTAGTTACATATTTGAAAAAGTATTACCCGCAAACTAGATTGGTCAGTTTACCTTTGCTGGCCTAAACTATGCTACCTAAGGCAGGAACTTTCGCTTGGGCTACCAAGATGCATAATGTGTGAAGGTAAAGAAGAAAAAATAGATCATTTAGTGATTGGATGTTCCTTTGCAGCTAGATGTTCGCAATGGCTCTGTGCCAGGCTCAGTTGGGCCAGTGCTCTCCCAAACGATGTAAAGCAGCTTTTCACTTCTTAGCTGATCATTCAAAAGCAAGCAAAGTATTTGGATAATTAGTCTCTCTGTGGTGGTATGTGAAATCTTGAAGGAAAGAGACAGACATATTTTCTAGGACAAGGAGATGCCTATGAGTTTATTCCTTACTAAATTTGAGAACACAACAGAGAAAATAATTAACAATAAACTTTTCTCCCAATCTATGAAAAATAAATCCTTCAACTGTTGGGATAATAAACTAAGAAAAAATTGGCCAGGGCTAAAAGTATCCCCAATTACTGTAAATCTTCCATTAATCCTCAAAACAGACTCAAATAAACTCCACCACCAATTGAATGTTTTAAGCTTAATTTTGATGGTACATCCAAGGGAAATCCTAGCCTGTCAAGTGTTAGATGCCTGATCAGATATTCTCTAGGAAGACTAGTGGGAGCTGCCCAAAGAAAACTCCCGTAAGGAACCAATAGTGAAGCCAAAGCATAGGCATTGCAACTAGGACTACAAACTTGTGTTCAACTTGACATTAGGAAAGTGCAAATCGAGGGGGATTCTATGATGATTATTAATGCAATCAAGAAAAGAGGCTCACCAACTTGGAAACTGAATAATATTCTAACACAAATATAGCCATTACTAGATAACCTAGCAAATTTCAATATAGTCATGTGTATAGTCAAATCAATATGGCCACAGATTTCCTTGCTAACCACGCAGTCGATATGCCAGAAGACCAAATTACTAGCGATTCTCACGCTACACTGAAAGCTTCTCAACATTTGTTATAAAATATTCAAGACATGTTCATATTTAACCCAGTCACGTCTTATGCTGATGGTATCTTTACAATGCAATTAATAATGAAATTGGATGAAGGAATGCTAAGCATGCAAAACTTAATATCCTGTGCCCTCTTGAGTACCATTTCATCTCCAGATAGTGATGAGAATCAAATTTTCAAATTCTTCTAGATGATATACATAATGCCATATTGTTCTCTGGTTTCTTTAACTTCAGCCATGGCTTCAAAAAAGACTGCTCAACAGTCTTAATCAGAGGCATCTCCGATTTAACACTAAAATAGGTGTTCAGAACAAACTCAACCATAATCACACATGGCATAAAAATTGTTATGGGCGAGCCATTTATGGCCATAGACCATTAATATAGTGTGATCACAGATATATCTTCTATGTCTATAACAGTTATCTTGGATGCAGGACAAGTTGAAGAGACAATACAGGCATTGGTGATGGCACTAATCCAACCTCATTGGAGAATGGGACTAAAATATGTTTTGGATTCGACTGTTATCAATGTGGACTCCCCTCCGAGGAGGGACACTTGGATGATACATGGTAATACAATAGCTGGACCTTAGCTCCCATTCAGTATTCCCTCCACAGATTATAGTGAAGATCATCAAAGGAACCAAGCCAGTTATGGCATAAACTTCCTCAAATGTGCTACAAATGTTGCCCCTACAAATGGAATAGACTGGTCCTTCACATTCTTAACAAATAACTGGGAGGATGACAATGATATGGAGAAGTATATGGATTAATGGATTTTTTGCTTTCATTTTGCAAAGTTTATGTTCAGCTCACTTTCGGTATGGATTCGAACATTTGTTCCTAAATATGTTGTTATTTTCTCTCTGCCTCCAAAGAAGCACAAAGAAGTGTTGGAAAGCTAGAATACAATTTTCTTATAAACTGCTAAAAATCCAATATAATATGGCCCTATTATTTTGGAGCGGCTACTTTGAATTTTAAATAGAACAAAATTGGCCCCCTAGGCCATTCTCACTACCAAAAAAAAGTTAATGTAATAATTTGTTTTCATTAAACTATAAATTACTGATTTGTATTCTTGTAATTTTGGTTACTTTTTCTGAGATATATTCTATAAGATCTCTTATTTAATAAATCTCTTATTTAAAAAAATAGCTATGTATTTAACAAATTTACATATAAAGTAAATAATTTGTTTTGTTTTCATTTAGACTTTTGAATACTATTAAAAAAAAAGTTCTTCAAGTAAAAATAAAGTAATTTAAAAAGCCACATAATTTAGTTAACAAAATATCATAAAACTATTAAAATAATTTGTTTTCATAAAACTTTAGTACTATCTAAATAGTTATGTAATTAAGATATGGAGTGGAACTTTGGTGCTATTTAAAATTTTCTAAAAATTTTGATCACAGATCTTTTCCAGAAACTATTTTGTATCCACTGTGGACTGTGAATGCCTTAACCCTTTTTGAAATGCATGTGTTGCCTATAAGATCATAGAAAAGCTTTCAATTTAGTTTTCAACAGAGTTGTTGATGCCAAAATTGGAGGAATGAAGTAATCAATGTGAAACAAGTACCTGCAGAGATTCTGATGGAGCCTGTCTTGAAGATCAATAAAGCTGCTATACCTAGCTTCATCAAATGTGATATTCCTCAATACAGCACAAACAATAAATGGTCTTATCAACGATGTCTGCCACCAAAAGCACACTATGAGAAATCAACATTTCCTGCACTCATGAATTTGCATACTCAGCTCCAACCACTTACCTCTGGCTTGACATGCATTTTCAGCATAGAATTGACTGATATATCCATCACTTTATAGTTAGGAACTTTTTCTTTGCCAATAAATATGCGTAGTGCTTGTGCAAGACCTTCAAGACATAGTAGATCATAGCTGTAAGAATAGAAGAAAATATCCTTGGTTAACATTTTCTTTAAATTAGGCTTCGGGCCTATCAATTACAAACAGAAAACAATCTATGGTTGTCAACAACTACAAGTTTATGAAAAGTTTTATTTAACATTGCAGACTACAAGAAGGATCCATTATGATGCATAGTTCTAATTTCTAGTTTAAGATATTGCCAAAAAGCAACCTAAACAAGACAACAGTTCAATGGTGGTTCTTAAATGAGCAAAACTTAAAGGAAATCTATTATGAACTTGAAATTAAGCGGCATCACTCTTAAACAAGCAAAAGAAACCCATTACGAACTAAGAAATAAAGAGGTACTGGCAGGCTTGTCAATAACTCTATGGAGACCAAAACAGTAAACACCGAAGCCCAAGTACTTCACTACATGTATTGGAAATTGAGCTCCACATTATTTTTACATAACATTTAGAGGGAACATAATCACAATGAGCTCCACATTATTTTTACATAACATTTAGAGGGAACATAATCACAATGAGCTCCATGTTATTTTTACATAACATTTAGAGGGAACATAATCACAAAGTCTTTCATTTGGAGGTTTATAAGGACAGCAGAAAATAAAGAATGCAATAATCTGAATATGGAATAAGATAATCTCATTTTAGTGTTGAGTTCCAGCTTCTTCACTTAAACAAGAGGCGACAGCATGGACATAAAATCACATTGTCAAACTCAAAGCCAACAGTGTATCCAAAAGTATAGGCGTAGTCAAAGCTAACAGTATGACTCTATTGTTATCTGTGAAGTGTATGGCAGTACCAAATCCAATAAGATTTGCATGCATTGAGAACCTCTTGCAATTGCTAGGGATTGAATAAATGGCACCTTCTCATACCATTCTATTGCTGGATCAAATGTATGGCACTACCAAATCTAATAATATTTGCATGCATTGAGAACCTCTTGCAATCACTATGGAATTGGAAAATTGGCACCTTCTCCTACCATTCTATTGCTGGATCAGACATAGATATTTTTTGTCTTGTTCAAGCTTAACTGTGCAACTAGAAATATCTACTATCGTTGTACACCCTACAAGCACAAATATTATAACCTACTTTTACTCGGTGTTTCTCCAAGGTTCCAGCAACAGGGGTCAAAAGGACTGGATTTTGGGTAAAAGGCAAAAAAATTCCTAGATTTTGGGAACAGCTCATAAAATGTATTTTAAATTTAGATTTAAAAACAGCCAAAAGTAATTGAAAAGAAACGATCCAATAAATCATTTAATAATCATAATGACACAAATAATAATACAATTTTTTAATTTTATTTATATCAATGAAAGATACGAAATTTTAAAGTTCAAGTGAACTGAGAATCACAACTACAGTCTATAAGCTTTTTACATATCTTCTTAGTGAGATGCGTAATTCTGGGATAGCTCTTGAACATGATGCTGTAATCCCAATAATAGAATCAGCGACTCCACGGCTCTTCTAGCATTATACTGACTACTGGATATAGAAATTGAGGACAAGGAAAAGGGGACAGAATGCAGGATTATCTGCTTATAGCACACATTTTGAACTGTAAGGAGATAAAAAGGAATACTTCATATGCAATTTTTTCTATAACAATGACCATTTGTGGGCTTCTAGTTTTAATAATAAAATCATTGAACATGCATCCAAAAGTAAGTACAAGTGGCTAGGACGTGTTATGGTAGAGAGAGCAAACAACCTTGCAATGTGAAAGATGAAATTTTCATTTTAATTTACACTGTTTGACATAGGGCGGTCACTATTGGCTGTTGGACAAGCATTAGATGACAACAATCAGACATTGCAGACAACTTCCGGAAGCTCCCGTTTTTAGAGAGCTGCAAAACAAGAGAAGATATAAAAATATACTGTTGCACAAGGACATGCCCCACCTAAAAATCCAGCCATTTCCAGGATAGAGATGTCCCCAGATGCAGGGAACTCCAGAAAAACATTCCCCCACCATCCTGCCACCACCACTACTACCTGTTAGGGGGCATCCCAAGACATCTCCCTCAAAGAGTATATGTTTCTGGGACACACCCTATTTTGGGTACTAGAAGGAGATGCCAGGATGTCCCCGACATGTTCAAGGGACTCAGTCGTGTCTCCTAAAAGCACCAGAAACACCCAGGCATCCTGCAGGTCATTCAGCTCAAAAAGTGCATTTTTCAAATTCAGAATTTTTTCCTTGTTTGTGCCAATAACCCTAACCCTAATGGTTTATGGGCCCCACCCACACCCTAAACAATCACAAAAAAGTGTGAAAAACTGCAAGAGTTATAGTATTAGGATAAGAAAAGTGAGAGCAACAGCAAGAATGTGTAAGAATTCAAACACAGTCTGATAGAAAATTTAACCAAAATACTGAAATAACGCAGGTAGCTTTCCTTAGAAATATAATATCAGGTCTGGAATATTTCATTCAGTTCCACTGTTACAAACAATGCTTATTAGAGTGATTGGCAGTACATTCACTATCAGATAAAATGAAACCTGAAGCAAGATATGCGTCACCCTTTCAGTGGTGCCGCATCCACAATCAACATTTGCCAACTCTGTGCAAACTCCGGCTGTGGAACAATGAAGATCTGGTGATGCGAAAAGAATGAAGGAGCTCTGGCGTCGCTCCCAGATCCGCCTCTACTTGCTGGTTGAATGTCGCTTCCGATTGAGTCCCGTCTTTGGTAGAGGATGTCGTGGTGAAAGGCATCAGCGTTACTTGTTGATTATTTTGGCGCTCGTATCCTTTTGGTCCGGCGTTGGAGATGCGCCTAGACTATCTGCCCACAGTAGATGCCCAAGCTCTCGCGCAGATCACTTGGCTAGAGCCAAAAGGCTCGGCCACAGCAATGGGAGTCGCCTCTTCTATATTCCCAATCGATCACTTCGATCGATAGCAAAGACTGAACCGGATGATGAAGCCTTAATGACCTATATGAATTGATTCTAAGTGAGCATCAATAAAGCTATGATGAAATAGTGAATGACGACGGATGAGAATATAACACGAATTTATCCAGGTGCAGCTACACCCACCTGAATGATCCTCCCAGAGCGAACTACATCCTCCCTGTTCTGAAGGATAGACCAAGCCCAAATTTGAGATAATCAAATAAAGGATTGAGACTCCTATTAATACATAATAACCCGCCAACACCAAAGCATGTCAGCCAAAAGAAAACCAAATTCAAATATGAAATTGGCACCTCAATGAGGTCGGCCCAGAATTACATTATTTATTTATTTATTATTATCTTTTATTATCATTTTATTTAGTGTTTAAAAACACTATTCTTCCAAATCATGTCGGTCTAGCTTACTTTAAATTTGGGACATTACAGTCCCCGCCTCCAAACTGTTGCTTGTCCTCAAGAAACTACAAGCCAATGCTGAGTCGCTCAACACGAGGTGAAAAGATATGATCCTGGGAACATGACCACATGTACCAATCTTTTGTTGCTCCACTCTGATATAAGCATCATTAGACCCATAATTGTGATGCAACTCATCTAGATCCCATTGAAAGAGCAAATCTGTCATAGCAATGCCTGGATCCCAATTCGTCACTCCATTGTATCCAGCAACTATGAGAGGGTAGATGGATCTAGAATGGCTATCAATACCAACAATCTCCTTGTCCTGGAGAGATCCTTCATAGATGTGCGAATTTGTTGTGAGGGGTATATAAAAGGGCATACCAATCCACTTTGGGTTGCTGATACAGTTCAGAACAGCGCCCCAAAATCTAAAAAATGATGATACAAAGGGTGTCGTGAATTACTAGCGATGAAAGTGCCTCAACATGACACCCCCTTCCAATGATGACATGATGGCCTGTGACTCTCCAAGTTTCCCCAACAACCGTTGTCCGCAAGGTATTGTCGAGGACATCCATGTGTGGCGTTGTAGGACAATTCCCTCTCATCAAGACATAACGTAAGGGCCATACACCATAGTTCAACTGAGACACAAACATTTGCAACTCAAAGCCAAGCATGATGACACTATCCTTACACCTGAGTTTATAAAACAGCTGCAACTTCATTCCTCCACGTGTGCTCCAAGCAAAAGCAAACCCCTGTATGATATGTGCCATGAGTCCCCAAGGTAGGGCAGCCTCATGCCTCACCATAGAGTTCCCAAGATGATGGTTTTGTAACTTATCACGAGTAGATCTTTCGAGCAATCCATGAAGTACTAAAGACCAACCCGAGTTTGCTCCATCCCTAGCTTCATTCACACATGAAGGCATAATGCTAGTGGTTGGTCCACTAAGTGTGTGCTCCATCACACCATGTATGTGGTGAACCTTCGGATGACTCACATAAAGCAGGATATGTGAACAAACAAGAAATTCTAATTCATACCTCAGATCTGATTGCCTCACTTGCTTGGCTGCCGTACGCGACTCCTCCTTCATGTTCCACATGCCTCGCATCTCCTTTGCCTTCTTCACGCTAGGGCCTATCAAATTTTTATCTATGATTCCTAAGGTAATGTTGATCGTAGGAAGAGTCCTCCCTCTTTGATTCTCATGTGTAAATGCCACCAATATCTAATTACGCATGAATGAGGGATTGTTGTTCCCAATCAGACATTTAGGACTGCTAACATACTCCATCATAGAGCCTTCAATCACTTCCTTGCAAATTCCCTCAATGTTGATCCCTTTGGCTGTCACAACATGATATAGTGCAAGTATGAGTCTTCTGACAGCTCCTACATCATGCTCATGCATGGGATTCACCTCAATTTCAAACACCTTGTCCTTGTCCTTGATCACATGTAGGTGTACCGTTGTGTTCTTCAATTCCTTCACATCTTCAAGGCTGATGCTCATCCCCCCTTGTCCTGTGACTGCACTCTGTATGAATGTTTTAAGAACACTCCTTGTGCCATCCAACTTAGACAAGATTTGAACCTCCTCATCCAATGTCACCCCCAAGTGAATCTTCCAATCACCTTCCAAATTGTGCAAAAACAACGAACTAGTAGTCAAAATCTGAAATGACTTCATACCTTGTGATAGGGCCGTCTTGATCGTCATGTGTGCCAACTACTGTCTCTCCCTTGCTAGATCCTTCAGATTCATCTTCGATGGCTTCTCCTTGGGTCATCTTCATGTTGCCACTCCCCATGGATGCAATCTTGTAGGAAGCTGGTATCCCGCTATGTGTATGGAAACTAGTGCCATGTTTACTTTACCCCAATGCCCATCTATCTCCTTTCTTCTATCCCTCATTGCAGCATAGTACATCTTGCCCAAGGTGAGAAGATGATCCCTATCCACAAGCGTATATAGGTAGTTGGTCTTAACTACCATCCAAGCCTCCTTAAGTTCATGCAATTCCTTGAAATCATCATGTTTATCTAAAATCTTCCAACATAGTGCTGATATCATCCTATGAATATGCTCGAAGTGATGTAGAGTCAACCCAACCATACCTTTATTGACCTTCAATTGACTTTCCAACGGGTGTGCGCCCATGCTCTCATGTCTTTTCGTTTCAGCCTCCTCCTTTGCTTCTCCTCCACAATACTCATCATACTCTATTAAGGGGGAGTCATACTGAGTATGGTTTTCAGTTCCAGTGATCTTATGCACCTCCTCCGCTCGTCCCTTCAAGATTGTACGGCCCTCCTGTGTAGCTGCATTGTCATCACAGTGCCCAAAGCAGTATGTAGAATCTTCGAGCACCTACACCTTCATAACTATGATATCTTCACCTTCCTTAAGACTTCACAATGTCAACTCAATCTCAACCAACTCTCTAGGCTCATCATCATGTGCATAGGCAACTTCTATTTCATGATGCAATGGGAATAAAGGAATATCAAGTGAACTCATAGCTGGTTTGGTATCCTCGTTGATCCTCAGTCGTTCCTCTGGATTTTGTCCCCCGTAATCACTTAAGTCCTCTTTACTTCCATCACAACTTGGGTCTATGGCATCCATTACTTCTTGATGGCAAACCTTCTCTTCATCATTCCTATGATATCCTTTTTTATATTCAGCTTTAAGTCTACCATGTATTTAAGTATATGTGGTTATATTATAAATATATATACATATCTGTACGGTGAACTTTATTATCCACAAGATAAAAACTTAGAAAAGAAGCAGAACAAATTCACATAATTAACTGTGTACACCAGCAAACTGGAATTCATGTGCAAATTTGGAAATTTACATTGTTTTTCTTTCTAAAATTGTTATATTTCTGAATTTTGATGCATTGTCTGAGTCACCATATTTCATTTCTGAACATAGTGAAACACACGTAAGGCTATGTTAAAAGCTGAAGATGAAACTTTATAGCAAATGTAGGCTATTGGAAACGCATTTAAAATTAGTGAATTTTCTGAAAGAGTGGATTTCTTTTTTTGCTGAATCTATCAAGTCTATTTACTTTGATCAAGCTAATTTAGAAAACAGAACTAGGTTTGATATTATAGTTACATAGTAAATTCCAATAGAGTTTGTATAGAAGAACCTTTCATTCTGAATGTATGTATGAAAAGTTATTTTAGTAATCTTTGTGTGAGCATTGGAAAATGATGGAATTATTTTGGAATTAGAAATGGGTATAAATGAAGGAAAACTTAGATGGAAATTGCATTATTTTACTGTATTTGAGAAACTTCCGGGACAGGATATCGAAGGTGGAACCACAGAGACGGTAGTTTTACCTTTTCTGAAACTATCATTTGTTTTATTTATGCTTGGCCAAGCACATGCACCATTGAAATAGATGGAATTAAAAGCCTAGAACTAAATGAATATAGGTCTTTGCCACCTCCTGTTTGCAAAAAATATGTGATTCTCATGTTAGGAATGCATATAAGCATCAGGCTTGCATCGAGAGTTCCCTCCTGCGTTGTTGTTTCAGATTGCTAGGCTCCTCATGCAGGGCCAGGGAATTCTTCGAGTTAGGAAGGAACCCAGGGAAGTCATGTACTTCGTGGTTGGGCGGAAAAGGCACCTTAATCACACTCTTGGTCCCAGCTTGCAAGAAGACCAGTGGTGTCAGGGCAGTTGAGATTCAAAGATTTATGTGCTATAAATGTATTCATGTATTATTGTGGATGGCTTGCAAAGCCCACTTGTAAATGTAATTCTATCTGAAAGTTTTGATGTAACATTGAAATAAATGTATTGGAATGAAAGTTTGATGTAACATTGAAATAGATGTATAAATTGAAAGTTAGTGATGTAATTGAAAACTTGAGTGAATTTATGGAAACTCGTTGATATGCAAATGGCAATCATATATGTATCATTGCAATGATCCTTGTTGTTAATTAAATTTATTCCTTTTGCATACATGGAATGAAATTACTCTGAATTTACCTTTTTAGCATTTATGGAAAGATCTTGATATATGCATCCTTTGTTTTTACTATACTTGGAATGTAATGAGTTTTGGCAAATTATGTGGTTTAAAGAACATCATCTATCGAGCGTTACATTGTGTAAATATTTTTTGCATAATGTTTCAAATCACACTTCGTGAGCTCTCTAATTCATCTTGAGATCATTCTTTTCTTTGAGCTCTCTAATTCATCCTAATGATGGATCATGGAGTGTGATCCGAAACATTATGCAAAAAATATTTACACAATCAAATCCAAAAACCATCAAGCAAGAAACATTATGGATTGTGGAAAGCCGTTATCTTTAATCCATTATTCTTCCTTGTAGAGAAGCTATGTGGACACTTGACTTTGGAAACACAAAACCACCATTTCCCATCCTTTTTGGACTGGATGAGGCTTTATTTAACCAGTTTATCTAGCTTATACCACAGAAGGAAATCTCAGGAGAAACTTCCTAAAAGATAGAAGCAAATTTTAGGTCCAAAAACATTTTATTTTTTAGGTGCTCTGTTGGGTATCTTGTCATACCTACTCAATACACTTTTAACACGTCTTTATTTTGGGTAATTGGTTGATTTGTAATTTCATTTGTTGCCTTTCATTTTTTCATCAAGTACATCTAATCTTGTCCGCTGGAAATATTTATTGTTGCAAGCCTGAATTTCTAAACACACTACTAGAACTGGTTTGGACATGCTTGCTACTCATTTTAATAAGGCGGACAGTGGGAAAATTATTTTATTTGTTCCAGAAACTGACCTGTATTATTCCTTACAATAAGTTAATGCATTACCTAGGGAAGAAGCAGCGTGCCACAGTTACAAAACTGGCGAAAGGGCCTTCATTGTTCTTAGTTCCACCATCCCATGTTTTATTTTAATCTTTTTTTGTGAGATTCAAAAATTGAGAATGACAGGGAATGTTCTAACGTCTCCAGGACGTCAGAGGGAATCAGAGGGATGTCAGGAATGACAGGCCTTTCCCAATTAACAGACTGAAAGGGGCAAATCCCGGGAAAAATCCCCAAATTGGGTAGATATCCCGGGGCTACTGGCAGCAATGAAATAACTCATAGTTTTACATAAACCAGCATCAATGGTGGCCTTGAGATGATAAGAAAACTGTTGTATTGCTTAAATGAGTGGCTGTTTTTACTTCTTGTTGCTAGAATTGAGAAAGATGTCTTACAACAGAACCTGAGGTAAGTGTATTTTTATTTCATTAACTTCTTAAATTATTCAAAAAAAACTGCAACCTTCAACCGCAAGAAAACAAAGCCCTTTATTTACTCACCGATTGGCAGGAACTTCAATCTTATATATAACCTCCTCATCTTCAGCAGCTTCTTCGTTCAAATGTTTCTCCTTCCTCAACACCGCTTTCTCAGTAGTCTGAAAGTGTTTGTAACGTGCATTATGAACAATTAAAATCAAATTATCAAAATGCGAAGTTCCCACGCTATGAATTTCTTAACAGAATCTATTGTTCTGAGAATAAACTTCAACCCCTAAGAAATAGAAATAAATATGAATATAAAAAATAAACTAGTACAAGAGGCATTTAGTTACTCACAACGTCATCCAGTTCAATTCCAAAGTCAAAGCAGAGTTCCTCGAACTGCTCCTGCGCTGTAAAATCATAGCAATCAGAAACCCTACTTTCAATTTAGGCGAAGCTGCCAAAGATAAAATGAGAGTTCAAGATATTATGAAAGATGATTACTGTATGATTGTCCCAGAGCCTCGAACAGGCGATCCCGCCCGACGCTAACAGTGGGCATGGCTTCAACGTGGTAATTCAAAAACCCTAGCAAATTAAAATCTTGCTAGTTACGCCGAAGGCGTTCCCTCTATGAACAACGCGACCTGTAAAAGCGTATCAGCGGCTATCTTGCGTCCGTAAAGACGATTAAACGAATGTCAGCCGTTCATCAATATTCGCCCTTTTTTCGGCTGTTTTTCACCGTTCTTTTGCTGCCTTCCCTGCCGCTATTGGTTTCCGCTCCTCCAAACTCTACCTTGCTGGTATTGGCCTTTCACTTCTCCAATTTAGCGAGCTGCAGCATGAAAATAAGGTATTGATGAGGGATATAGAGTATGTTTATTAAAATGAAAATTACGGCCAAGATCCTTTTAATGAGCACATTTCGGTTTTAACAGTACGGGATTGTTTACCAGTTAAGAATATAGTAGCATAATTAATATAATGTATATTTTATATAATAAAAAATAAATTATAAATAATATAATTATACTATTTATTATTATTATATATTATATTCTTTAACAAAATTATTAAATACATATATACTAACAATTGCATCTTGGTGTGCAATGGGTACACAAAAGAGGTGTGGAAGGTCAATTAGGAAAAAAATTGGTATATATTTTGCATGCGTTTGTGTAGTACATGAGATCAATTGGTAGGCCATTTAGAAAATGATCTTGTTTTTAGCAAAAAAGGGTCTGAATGGAGAAGTGATAGCTTTAAACCAAGTATGCATCCTTTTACAAGGATTTGAATATGATTGAAATAAAACCTTTAAATGAAGAAGATAATCAAGCTCATGTTATGTTTGCAATAGAGGAGAGAGAGGTAGAGATAGAGAGGGGAAAGTGAGAGTGAGAGGGGTAAGGAGAAAAAATAGAGCGAGACATAAAGAACAAAGAAAAAGTCCACCTAAGAAAGAGAGGGATATACAAAGAGGGAAGACGGAGATAGAGAGAGACAAACACATATTGAGAGAGAGAGAGAGAGAGATGAAGAAAAAGAGATATGTAAAGATGTAGATGGATAGAGTGACCAAGAGGTAAAGGGAGAGAGAGATAAGAGAGATAAAGGGAGATAGATATTGAGAGAAGATAGATTAACAATTAAAATTTCATCCATAAAATCTAACTAAATCCTCTTTCATTGTGTTGTGATAGATGTAATACCATATTACGAAGCTTCTATTTTGGCACAATTAAGGAGAAAGTAGGAAAAGATTTGTGAGACTAAATTTATATGTGTTGACTGCATTTTCTTTGAAGGTTTCCAAGGGCTTTTCAACAAACCTATTTTGTGGATATTCTATGATCGTAAAAAGCCATGATAACACTTCTTTAGGGAATTCTACCAAACAAGTTGCTCCTATAGAATTTGATCACTTTGAGGTTAGGATCCAAGTGTCACCCATTAGATTCTTTTTGACAATGTGGATTGTCTGGTTGTTCTCCAAGTAGTGTAGGTTGCATGTTATAAAGCTTCATTGCTTCTTACACAAAAATGATGGGTGAAGTTCTTTCTAGTTGATGCATTGGCAAGGACATAAGTATAGGCTAATATGTACATATAATGGATACCATATAGCACAGAATTAATTTTCCTAAATCATTATTAGTGGTAAGCTATGTTTCATTGTATATTTAACTTAATACTGGTACAATTTTGTGATGGTAGAAATGGGCCCTTCTTTTGTAGTGACATAAAATGTTTATAGTTTGTAGTATGCTAAATTCTAGTTCTTTGGTGTCTCAATACATATGTATTAGAAGAATTATTAGCTATCAAGATTAGAAATTACTTATATAAAAGGAACTCTTAGGAAAGCAATGACCATGAAATTAGATACAACTTGCACTTTTCAAGAGAAGACGCCTTTTTAGTGCAAACGTTACATTTTATTATTCTTTGGTGTGTCATTAGTGAAAGATATGAAACATAGAGAGGTAGAGCATGAAGAAGAGAGAGAAGAGATATAGAGGGAAAGAGAGGGAAAGAGAGAGTAAAGTAGGAGTTCAATTGGGGTTAGGTTTTAATTAGCATTATGATTACAATTAAGGGTATGTGCTCATTTACAATTAGAGTTAGGAATCATTTAGGGTTATAATAAAAAATAATATTATTATAATATAATAATATTCATATGTATGTAAACCCTTTTTTAATTCCACCCCCAATTGAAATGTAATTCTAACTTTAATCCTAAACTTGATCCTAACCCTATTCAATCCCCAATTTGGGTTTGATTTATAATTTAGTCAAGATTACACTTTTATGGTAAAGGTTGGGGTTACCATAGGTTCTCATTCTATGATAAATCTTGGGATTAGGGTTATGATTGGTGTTCAAATATATTAAGTGTTAGGGTTAGAGTTAGGGTTCGCGTAGGGTTATGTTTAGAGTTCAATTATAGTTAAGATTCTAGTAACTAAAATTAATTATAAACTTTCAATATTATTTAAACATAATTAATTTAATATATCACTAACCCTAACCCTAATTGAACACTAACCCCAATTCAACCCTTATTTAATACCATCCCTAATTGAACAAAATTAATAATTCTTTTAAAACCCTAACCCCACCCCTAATTCTAACCCTAATATGCTACATTATTTGAAACACCAACACATAAATTATTAATCAATATTAAATTAAATAATTAGGAAAAATTAAATAATCCTAATAATTGAATGCTATCCCTAAATGAACCATAACTATAACCCTTTTAAAAGCATTTTAAAATTAATCTAGGCATGTCTTATCAAAACATATATTTTTTATTGTGTTTTTTTATTTAGATTATTAAATTAAAGTGACATAATGAAAAAGATATATGTCAAATATATTATTAAAATTAGTATTTTATTATTATTATATCATACTTATTATGAATATTATATTATATTAGTATTATATTTTTTTTATAATATTCTAAATAATATGTTCTTATTAAAAGTACTATTTTAAAATCTATAATATTATACGAAGCCAAGGAGCAAAAATGTGCAGAGCAGGGTCGAATAACTATGAGGAGGTGAAGCAGAGAGATTCGGCATAGGCTAGAACAACGCAAGCAAAACTATGCTGGGGAGATGAAGTGGCGAGGGCAAGCGAAGTAGAGCAAACATTGGATCATACACCACAGTGGGTTTTCGAAGGTGGAAGATGGAGAGACAAATGTCATATGGCATACTGTCTGTAAGGCGAATCGAAAAAGATGGAGGAAAGGCCAGCCAGAACACGTCATGACACTCCAGATACTCCTATGGAAAATCGGGTCCCTTGGCCGAGCCATATTGTATTTCGAGGGAAAAAAATAGTAGGAAGGAAGGATTACCTGGCTTGGAGGAACCCTAGGGATAGAAGAAGAATTAGACACGAGCAGCCAGATCAAAGAATCGGGAAGGAGCAAAAAGTTGAGGAAAAGGGCAATCCCAACACACTGAATTCAGAGGCCACTATTGAGATCGAGGTCTCAGAGGAAATAAAGCCCAACATGGAGATCCTGCAAAAATTTGCCTTCATTTGCAGATTTATCAGAGGTACACCTGACAGAGCATCAATTAGGCTTTGGATTAAGGAAAATTGAAAGACGGATGTTTTATTAAGATTTCTACCAAAAGGTTTTTTCCTAATCATTTTCAGTGATGAGAAAACCAAAGCAAGAGTGATGGAAGAAGAGATTTGGTTCATGGAGGAAATGCCTCTGTACATGCAGCCATGGAACCAGAATTTTGACCTAGTCAAAGTACGGCCTTATGATCATCCAATTTGGGTTAGACTGTACAATCTTCCAATAGAATACTAGGCAGGTGAATGCCTTGAGAAAATCGGACGCTCGCTAGGCATTCTTATGGAAATCGATACAAACATTCTAGAGGGAGACATGTACAAATATGCCCAATTGAAGATCTCCCCAGTAACATCCTGCTATTGGCCAATGGGGAACGGTGGAGGCAAGGTATTGAAATTGAAGAAACAAGGTATTTTTGTCTTGCCTATGGTTTGCATAGTCATGGCTCCATAGATTGCACTAAAGGTTCGATGGAGAGAAGCAAGAAGCCAACCTTGGGTGGTACCCCTCCTGTTGCCACCATGCCCCAACAAAGCAATTCCAATAACCGGACATCACAAGCAAGAGGGAATGAGTTCCCAACCAAGGCCTTGAAGAGGTCGGCTAGATGCCCAACGCCTATACCCATTAGTAAGGGTGGGGAAGATTCAAATCACGTGAAGGAAAGAGATGAGGCAGAGGATGACAATGGAGATGAGATTATTGCCAGGGCAAGTATTGATTTGGACTCAAATCCTGACGTTGAAGATGAACTGGACGTAATCAATGATAGGTGTATTTCCCAGTCTGCATCTAACACACATGGGTCTAGGCAAGATCGGCAATTCAGGCAATACTCGCGGTCGGAAGTCCTTCAAACAACTTCGGGAGGAAGAAGCAGCTGCCAGGAAATTTACAAGTATAACCAAGTTCTTGAGTACCAAGGGAGGAAAACCCTCCCTTGGGAAACAATGAAGATCACAACTTGGAATGTCAGGGGCCTAAAGGCCCCTGACAAATGACGCCTAGTCAAGCGTCAAATACAAAAATGCACAAGTAATATAATTTTGCTACAAGAAACTAAACTAACAAGGGAGGAATGTTCACAATTCCTGAGATATTTCTGACCTTGGGATGGCTACTTTGAGAGCTCTTTTGGTTCTGTGGGGGGCCTGGGTATGCTTTGGAAAATAGCAAATGTTTCGGTAGAAATTATCATATCCTCTGCAAGATGGATGGCGGCGAAAGTCTTTGAACTAGGCCTAAATTGTAGTTTCATACTTATTAATGTATATGGCCCCATAAAAATAGAGGAAAAAGCATTGGTTTGGAGTTCGATCCTAGAGTTCATGCGTATGTTTCCCAAGGAAAGAATAATCATTGGAGGAGACTTTAATGCAATCCTTGATTTGTCTAAAAAAGAGGCAGAGTCAGAAGCATTTCTCAAAAAATACAAGACTTTAGAGCTTTTGTGGTGGAAGCGAGGTTGATGGATTGCCCCACAGATAATGGCAACTTCACTAGGACCAACCATCAGAAAATTTTTGCTGCCATAGCTGAGAAACTCGATCGATTCCTGGTGTCACCATCGTGGTTCAATTTTGGCTGGTGCGTGAATGCTTACATTTATCCTAACTCAATCTCTAATCATTTTCCTATGGATTTGACAATAGCTAATGGTAGTGATAGAGTGAAATCAAGCTTTAAATTCCAAAGCATGTGGTGGAGAGACCCAAGCTTCCTGGAGCTGTTGGAGACGTGGTGGAAGGAAATAAGTGTGGGAGGCTCCATAAGTTTCATACTAACAAAAAAATTGCAGGCATTAAAGCAGAAACTCAAAACTTGGAATAAAGAGAAGTTCCAGAATATCTTTGTTGAGAAGGCTAATGTGGAAACCGAGTTGGAGATACTCAATGAAAAGGTGATAGCGTTTGGCATGCAAAATGAAGAATTTATAAAAGAAACCGAATTAAAAAGGAAACTAGCTGAGATTTTGAAAAGAGAGGAGTTATACTGGAAGGATTAATCAAGAGAGGTTTGGCTAAGTGAAGGCAATGCTAACTCTAAATTCTTCCATGCCTCAATCCTGGTGAAGAGAGCAAGCAATAAAATAGAGGAAATCATTACAAGCAATGGTCAAACTGTTAGGGGTTCGACTGAGGTAGGCAAGGCTGTAGTAGAGTACTTCTCCAACCTTTTGGGGGAACAAATGTCTCATGGGGGCCAAGTGGACTACCTTGATTTGATCAGTTCCAGAGTTAGTGAAGCTAACAATATGAGGTTATGTGATAAGATCTCGAAGGATGAAGTTCGAGCTGCACTCTTCCAGATGCATCCTGACAAGGCGCCTGGCCCTTATGGCTTTATGGCCAGTTTCTTTCAAAATTGTTGGGATTTTCTAGGGGAGGATCTTTGGAAACTCGTAGAAGACTTCAAGAAAACTAGGAGATTCGTTAAAGATCCAAACAATACAATAATTGCACTGATTTTGAAAAAATCCAAGTGTTCCTCTGTCGGCAATTATAGGCCTATATCATTATGTAATACCATCTATAAAATCATTGCAAAAGTATTGGCCAATAGGCTTAAATTATTGTTGGGGAAGATCATTTCGATTGAACAAAACAGTTTTGTGTCGGGGAGAGAGATAATAGATAGCATTCTACTAGTATTGGAAGTTGTTCACACCCTTAGTACAAACAAGCAAGCAGGAATGATTATAAAACTTGATGTAACCAAGGCTTACGACAGGGTGTGATGGCCATTTCTTATGGAGGTGATGAAAAGAATGGGATTTTGCAGTCATTGGTGCAACTTGGTCTATCAGTGCATCTCCTCTGTACGGTATTCGGTTGTTGTAAACTACTCATTATATGGTTTCTTCCAAGCTACTAATGGGCTTAGGCAAGGTGACCCCATCTCACCTTTCCTTTTTGTCATTATGGTCGAAGCCCTTCGCTGTGCGATTAATAATAGCTGCCAACGTAATGATTGGAGAGGTGTACAAGTTGCACCAGATATGGACCCAGTCACCCATACATAATTTACAAACGACACTACTCTGATGGGTGAAGCAAGTATGAGAGAAGCCAGATGCATCAATCGCGTGCTCAAGGAACATGAACTTCAATCAGGTCAACAGATGAATAAGGATAAATCGTGCGTTTTCTTTTTTAATACCAGACCACAAACGAAGCAAGCTATTTTTGCTATTCTTGGAGTTAAGAAAGGGAAATTATCGTTTAAATTTATTGGGGCATAGATCTTTGAAGAAGTTTGTAGAGCAAAGCATTGGGGTGAGGTGGTTGAAAATTGTTGAAATAAAGCTATGGCGTGGAAGAACAATTGGCTCTCAATGGGAGGGAGGATAACCATGGCTAAGGTTGTTCTTTCGGCGATCCCAATTTACACAATGTCCTGTCTAGAAATATCTGGGAAGACAATAAATGATTTGGAGAAAATATTAAAGAATTTCTTATGGGAAGGGTTGAAAACGATGAAGATACATCTCCTAGGATGGGACGAAGTCTGTAAAGTGAAAGTCGATGGAGGGGCTGGCCTTCGTAAGCTGCGCCTTCAAAATAAAGCATTAGGGGCCAAACTAATTTGGAAAATGTACACAAACCCTAAAAGATTGTGGTGTCAAATTATGCAGAGGAAGTACTTGGACAACCTGGAACCAACCATAATTCTAACGGTTGCGAATCTTGTTGGTGGCTCGGTGCCATGGCGTTACATCTCAAATTGTCGTTCCCTAATTACAAGTCACCTATCTTGGCGGGTCAGGAATGGGCGGAAGGCTCTATTTTGGTTAGATTCATCGAATGACTACAAAATCTTGGCAGAGATCTTCAACCTAGAACAATATATTGAAAGCTTGCGATCGTCCTATGGCTTTACTGTGGCAGATTACATTTAGAGGGAGAGTGTGAAGGTTGATGGTACCTTTAAATGGATTAACTTTACCTCACTTTCAATTCCACATGGGCTGGAAGTTGTAGTAAGTGAGGAAGTTAAGAATAGATTGTTAAAATGGAGCAATCGGGATGACACGATAATATGGTGTGGTGCGGCCTCTGGAAATTATTCGACCAAAATGGGTTATCAAATCCAATCAGCACAAGCTAAGGATAAATCCTGGATGGCAAAACTTTGTTGGAAGAAGGAGATTCTACCTAAGGCTGAGGCATTTCTTTGGGTGGCTCTCCATGGGCGCTGCTTAACGACTAAAAGATTGAAAAGAATTGGAACCATTAGACCAACTAGATGTATCCTTTGCAAGCGCGGGGAAGAAAATGTGGACCATCTACTCTTATCTTGCCCAGTTGTGGGCTCATGTTGGGACTGGTTGCAAGCGTCCTTTAACTTCTCGGGACCAAGGCAAAATAAGTTATGGCACTTTCTTTCTAATTGGCCGAGAATGAATAATGGTGGTTATTGGAAAGGAATTTGGACCTTGGCCCCATCCGTGCTAGTGTGGCATTTGTGGAAAGAATAGAATTGACGTATTTTCAAGGAGAAAGCCTTAAATCAAGAGCAACTCATTTCCAAAATTCAAATTGCTATTATTGAAACTGCCAACAATAGAATCAATGTCACTTCCAAAATGTCATTCTCAAGATGGGACAAATAACTTCGTAGATTGTGGCCTGAACTCAGAATTCTGAAGGAATCCGCTAATAGCATAACTAAAATCAATAGGAAGGAGATTCATTGGATTTGCCTGGTTCGATTGAAATGGAAACTGAACTTTGACAGGGCTGCAAAGAGCAATCCCAGAGAAGCCGGGGCTGGTTGCATTATTAGAGATGCAAGTGGAGGTTGTTTGTGGGCAGCATTGAAGAAGCTTGGGGTTTGCTCCAATAATATTGCAGAGATGGAGGCTCTATGGCTTGGTTTGCATCTCTGCATTCAACATGGCATAAACTTTGTAGAGATTGAGGGAGACTCATTGCTTTGTGTCCAAGCAATAATTTATGGTAATTCTTAGAACTGGAGGATTGATAGCTGGATAGCCCCAATCAGAGAGTTGCTAAACAAAGTGATAGATTATTCTTTGACACACATTTATAGGGAGGCAAATAGGGCGGCAGACCTACTTACAAATCGAGGGGTGGTACAAGATGCCAAGTTGGTTACGGGTTCTGCAACAGATCTCTGGCCCGGCCTGCAAGAAATCTTATCTGATGATATTATCAAAACATGTGCAGGCACTTCTACTCCTTCCAAAGACCCGTGAGTCGTGTGGATCCGCATGGCCTAACATTGATATTGGCGCATCGTAGGGACATTTCATATTCCTTTGGGCAATGTTGGGTTGGTGTGGCTATTTAGGGCAGGTGGGAATGTCCCATTTACTAAAGCAAAAGCGACTGTCAAAGATGGTATTCCAATTCAGATTGGCTTGCGCATGCAGTAAAGAGTCCCTACTTGCACAATGCCGAAGACTCTTCGTCGTCCACGATGGGGTTGTGCTGAGCGCAATCACGGAGATTGTTTCGTGGGTTTTAAATGTTATGCAACACTGGTGTGACGGAAAGGTCTATGAGATGGTGATTGGAGCACTTGTGGACATATGTGAATCCACAGAACAAGTGTCTATTAGCCTGGAGCGGATTGTGTCAGATTAGAATGTTCATGCGCTAGCAAATGCAACCTTGGAGTTGAGGATTGAAGGTTGGGCTAGCTTTTTACGCATGTTCTTTGATCCATAAATGGTGATGGAGGAGGATGAGTCTGGTGAAGGAACGAATGTTGAAATGTCCAACCAACGTAAGGAGGCTCTGAGGAACTTTATGACGGATGCATGGGAAGTCTTCCTAAATGGGGTGAAGAACGCAAACCTGGAGGCCTTCTCCCGACTCATGGCTTCTAAGTTGTCTTGGCTCGGCGATGGGAGCCTCTGAAGGCTTACAATCATGGGTGGTTTTTTGGCGACGATCTACCAGGCTCTGGAATAGTAAGCTATGCGGGTGAGGTTATGTTTTTTCATGTTCTTTTTTTGTTACTCAGTGTTGAATGCTTCAGAGCTCAAGATGCCTTCCTTCTTATTTCCTGCGGGCTTTTTTCACGTCGCCTACGGGCTCAGAGCACCTTCGTTAGTATGTACCTGGGAGCTACCCCCGTTTCTTGGTAGCACTTATCTAATAAAAAAGTACTATTTAAAAAAAAAATTACTACATTATTAATAATATTATTATATTATGATATACTTATTAAATTATTATATTCATATTATTTTATATTCTTATTGTTTTATATTCTTATTATATTATATTATTATATATTATATTCTTTTGTAACCATAAGTCTAAATGAAACCTAATTGAAATTGAAATGTATTTGAATCATAACCATAATCATAATTGTAATTTAATGATAGCTAAACCTAATTATAAATACACTAATAAATAAAGCTAAAGCCTAACAATAACTCTAATTAGTACATAACCCCAACTTTGAATTTGTAATTGAATCCTAATACTAATTCAACCCTAAACCTAATTCTAACACAAAAATCGTCACTTAATTGAAACTATAATTTAACCCTAATTATATTATTATTATATTAATATTATATAATTATCATATTATTTTTGTTATTATATTTAATTTATACTACTAATTATTATATTTTAATATAATATATAATTATATTAAATTATAATATATTATATTAATATTATTATATTATATAATATTATATTTGTAACTAAGGGAATTTTTTCCGGGGTTAGTAAATTAAAGCATTAACATAAAAACCCATTATCAAAGTGATAATGAAGTGGAGAGGAAAAACATGAAAACAAATGAAACAATCTTACCAAAATGTTTTAATTCTCCATGGTTGACCTCCATTATACCTTCTCAACTTGCTGCAAATATGATGTTGCCTTCATATTTGATGTGAGCAAACTAATGACAAAGACAAGCCCTAAACAAATGTTGAAGGATTTGAAATGACAACATGCAATACTAAGTTATAATGCAACTAGTAAGCATCTAAAATATGTCTAAATTATGCCAAAAGTAAATATGCTTATGACAAGAGCTAAGATGACAAGATTGAAAGAAAATGGCAAGAGTGTCTAAGACAAGATTGCATGAGATCTAGATAGCATAAAGTGACAAAAGAGACCAAAATTGCCATTTTATAGAAAATGCAATTTTGAGTGAATGGCCAATATCAAAAGTTGACAAATGCCCTAACATCAATGGACAAGATTCAATTTGACAACCCACAATTAGGGTTAGGGCAACATTAGGTCAAATTCAAAATGAATGGACATGATTGATTTTTAGAAAATCAAATCAAGGGTTGACAATGCATGTGACAAAAGATAAGACTGGCACAGAAAAAGAAGTGGCTGGAAAATCAAATAATAAATAGAAATTATTTGATTTTTGAGGAAAAAGACTATTTTGAATTAAAAATTAATTTAATTCAAAAGGTGGGACCACATGAAAGTAAATAATTAATTTTAAATTATTTACTAAAAGAGGGAAATGTCAAATTAAATAATTAAAGATAATTATTTAATTAAAGAAGGTGACCAATAATTAAATAAATTAAAGAATTTTTTTAATTATAAGAAGACTTAAGAATTAGTGACATATTAAATAAATAAACAAAAATTATTTATTTAATAACGAGGAAGACATCACGAATAAAGATAATTAAATAAATTAAGATATTAGACAATTAGTGACGTATTAAATAAATAAAGAATAAAAAGGAATGAATTAATTAAATAATTATGAATTATTTAATTAATTGTCGAAGGTGGACCAAGGACATAATTAAAATGTCTTAATTATCCTAGGAAGAAGAAGGTGAAAAATAGAGCTTGCAGGTCTAGGTCATTTTTAAGTGTACAATATTATATTTATATTCTATTATTATATATTTTTATATTATTTTTGTTGTTATATTTAATTTATATTATTAATTATTTTATTATAATATTATATATAATCATATTATATTATATTATATTATATTAATATTATTATATTATATAATACTATATTATATTTATATTCTATTATCTTAATTATTTCATATATATATATTTATTTATTTATATACAACTACTTGCCTATTGTTTAGGCTTTTGTACGGATTCTATAGCTTCTAGGGTAAAAAATAAAATAAAAAATTTCAAGATGTTCGCAAGCTTTAAAAACATAGGGGAGAGGGGCCCATAGTGGAGCACCCTAACTTCACATTTCTCAAAATCCTATGTGGAAATTTCAAATCACTCCCAATTATGTACAACATTGTATTTGGCAACTCATGTGCTTCTATATTTCATTTTAGAGCCACATCACCAAATATGATGCCACATCAGCATGCTTTTTGTTGAGGTATCCAAAAAAGCTTAAAAAAAAAAGTGAGACTGATAGTGGTGTACTAAGTCATGTTTTATTGGTGCATTGATGTAGCATCACATGATTTGCCACTTTGCATATTTTATGGATAAAAAGTGTTTTGTAATTGGATATTAAAGTGCTCCACTATGGGGCCCACTGAGGACTACTTCTATCCCCACTATTGGACCTTGCTCCATTATGGGCCCTTCTCCCCTAATAAAAATAGAATGAAAAGGTTTCAGGGGCATGCAAGGACAACAAGACGCTTTGTCTTATTTTGAAATCTCTACGTAATTACAAAAACCTACACATATCAAAAAAAGGTGAAAAACCCTACGCAAATAATAAACGGCAGAAAGTCGGTAGAAAACAATCTAAATTTTATAAAATTCTGACAGAAAGGATCAATCGCTGTAAACCTCTCATCCGTCTTGCATCGTATTTAAACGATGTTCACTGTTGATTGGCAAACTTAGCTTGCTCTTCTCACATAGGATATTCCTTCGGCGTAAAAATTATTATAATATTTTTTATATTTTATATAATATAAAATATAATTAATATATTATATATATTTTATATAATACAGATTAAATTATATGTAGGTTATATTATTATGTATTATATTATATAATAAAAATTATTAAATATAAATATAAAATTATTATAACTAATAATTAATATATTTTTATATAAAACAAATTAAATTATTATATAAAATATATAGTTTAATTGATCTTTAGAGAGATTAGGAAAAAGAAAGAGAGATAGAGGGGGAGACAATTCTATATAGAGAGAGGTATATATACTAGCGCTTGCACCTAAAGAAGGTTCAAGGATTACACCGATAGAAAACTATATGTATGTTAATATGTTAGAGTATGTGTTTGCGCATGGATGCGCTACAAATTCTAGTTGCATGTGGCTAAGATTAAACAATTAATAATAAGTGCTAAATAATGGAATGAAATAAATTTAGACAAATCTAGATTTTTTCTTTAAATAAATTAAGTATTATTTGATTATGAGATATTTGCATACAAATTTAAATTATAAAGCAATGCAAATGAAAAAAGAAGTTGTCATCAAATCGACAAAAAATACTGCAAATGGAAATAAAATATTCCCATCTAGTTGTCAAATCAATATTTATCTAGCCTTTATGTGATAAGTGAGATTTTGTAGGTTTTTACATAATATCTTAGAGGATTTTACCATTAAATGGTAGCTGGAACTTGCTTTTCAATGACTCAGTAGTGGTTTGTAGGCATGAGACTAGCTTTAGGCTCAAATCTCACACTATACGTAGCCTATCGACTAATAAAGAGAGAGAAACTCAAAAGATAAAGAATGAGAGAAAGAGATGAATTTAGATAGATAGTGTGATAGGGCGAATATAGTCGTTAAAAGATGAGCAACAAACTAAAAGAGAGTGCAAATAGCAACTAAACAACACCCTACACTTCAAGATTGGGCAAATGATGAACTCAACAACATAAAAATGGTACTTTTTACCTTGTAGAGTTGTTTTTTGGTTGGCCCTTCGATTGTAGATGAGATGTATGCTCCTTGATGGCAAGTAGATACAAGATGTGAAGTGTGAGATGCAAGATAGTTGGACAAAATGGATGCAAATGGCTAAGTGTAGATTGAGAAACAAAATTGCAAGAGTTTGGCTAGCAAAATGATCTCCCCCAAATAAGAGAAAAGAGGGGGTATTTATAGAGATTTTGAGAATTCCAAGAAGAAATGGACGGTTGAGATTGATCCCAACATGGCCAAGATGTAGGGCTATGGTGAGTTGAAAACTCACAAGCCCTCACATCTTGACATGGCAAGGGGAGAGGCTTAAGAAATATGAGGTGGACATGAGGTGGCCAAAAGGTACATGAGGTGGAGGGAGGACAAGTACCTTCCAAGTACTTTGATGTGACCTTTCAATGATCACATGGGGAGAGGGAAAGCTTTGGGAGAATAAAAGTGAATTAAAATTTCACAATGAAAAAATATAGTGGATAAGACAAGGTTCCCAAAAGGTGGGAATTTGTCACATGTGACTTGATGTGACAAGTCAAAGATTCTAGAAGATGCATGGGAAAAGAGGATTCTAGGAGGAATAAAAGTGAATTAAAAATTCATATGGAGAAGAGAGGAGCTTAGGGTGAATAAAAAGGAATTAAAAATTCCTTGGGGGATGGGGAGAGTTGACCAAGGTACTAATTAGGTTTGACTAATCAGTAATTAAAGGATAATTAAGGGTTAATAAGGATTAAAAGCCAATTTGCAAAAGTTGGAGGATGTGACACATCATAATCAAGGATTAGGCATGTGCACATCCTTAATGAAAAGATTAAGAGATGGATTAGGATTAGATGAAAATGACATGTGAAGAATTAAATAAATGTATTATTTATTTAATTTATTTGATGAAAAGAGGATTAAGGAGAGTAAGGTATTTAATTAAATACCTTAGGGATTTGGCGGAATTAAAGCTATTAATTAAATAATAGCAGTATTACTTAATTAATGAAAAATAAGACAAAAGGGGATGAATTTGGATAAATTAAGTGTCCAAATTTAGATGTCTACAGATAGATATCGAGAGAGAGAGAGAGAGATACATAGATGGAGACATAGATTGAACAAGAGAGGAATAGACAAAGAGAGATAGACCATGAGAGAAATATAAGAGATACAAAGGAAAAGAGAAAGAGAAAAGATAAACTAACTTTTGATTGGTTGTTTCATATTAGCAATCCAAGGATGGCATGTGTCCTTGGGGATTTATGCTCAAGGTAGCATGTCATTTTATTAAGGGTTTGATAATTCCTCTAAGACCTCTTCAATGTACCCATTACACACTTAAGGAGACAAACATATAAAGAGAGAAAGAGAGAAAGAGAAATGAAGAGAAAAGTGTTAGGATAGGTGACATTAAAATTGTTATCCTAAGTTGATTTATGTGTCTCCACGTTCTTTGGAAAGTGTTCTTGTGGACATGAGGGACAAAATATTTATTATTTATTTTCTTATGACAAATTGTAATTACATTCAAAGAGGTGGACCCACCATGGTAGCAGTTACAAAGCATCTTGAAGGCATAAACTACTTAGGCGTCCAACTTTCTAGGTTGGGACCACTCGAGTGTGCATGTCCTTGCATGTTATTTGCATGTTTGCATGCTCTTACATGGTTGGGCGCCTGACTTTGCATGAAGGTGCATGAGCTTGCATGTAGTCGTCGAAGCCATCGAAGATTTATGGAGTACTCAGGTTTGACTCAATTTGATTGGCTATGGGTTAGGCACCAATGTGAAGGCCATGTGATTATTGAATATTTTATTCCATATTTATGGGTTGTCCACTGAGGGGGGCATGGGTTTTTCTGAGTTGTTTTGCTTGTTGTTTTGGGATACCAATTGTGGTATTCTCTCCCACAAACTTCTATATATTGAGCCTTTGGATGGTGGTTTTGAATGAGTTCTTTGAAGGGGGCATGGGTTTTTCCAAGTTGTTTTGCTTGTTGTTTTGGGATACCATTTGTGGTATTCTCTCCCACAAACTTCTATATGTTGAGCCTTTGGATGGTGGTTTTGTATGAGTTCTTTGCAGCTTGTCAGAACGATAAGTGTTTTCAAATTGTAGAGAGGATTGTTGCGTTGGTGTACTTCATTGAAGTTTAATACAAACATTGGATCTCTTTTGAGTGTGAAGTTTTTCTCCACAAGGGTTTCTCCATGTATATATTGTGTCACTTGTGTTGATGACTTGAGGTATTGCTAATTTTTATTTCATTGTTGCATTTGTCAATCACTTAATCATTTTATGGTAATCTTATTAACATAATTTCATATTTGCAACCACATGTTTAAGTTCATATGGTTGCAAGTTATACCTTGATTTCCAATATTTGGTATCGAAGCTAACAGTTCTGTGAAGAGAGGGACGCCTTTCTTTTGAGTGTTTAAGGTTTTTTGGTTGTAGTGGGAGCTTGTGCACTTTGGGTTTTGTAGATTTGTGAAGAATATTGAAAACCATGGCTTCTACCTCTCATCTGGATATTGAGAAATTCAATAGTAATAGCTACGAGATATGGAAGTTGAAGATGGAGGATCTCCTTGAAGAGAGAGATCAATGGTTGGTAGTTTCAAAGCAAACAAAACCAGAGAAAATGTCTGATGAAGATTGGAAGAAAATGGATAAGAAGGCACAAGGAACCATTTGGTTATGACTTATGGATTTTGTTGGCGTAAAAACTAACACCTCTAGAGTGCAAGTTTGTACGGACAACTATGCACACTGCGTAATGAGTGCTCTTCAAATTAGGAGGGGAAGCTCCCTCGTTGTGCGGACAAAATGTTTGAAAAGTAAACTAATCTATTTCCTGTCTTTTTGTCTCAGCTAAAAGAGGCACAAGGTTAATAAAACCAAGAATGTTGCAGCTAAGGATTTTTTGGTTTCGCAGATCATTAACTACAACTAAACTAACTACTTTAAATCCATCCAGTTCCCTCAAGCAAACAGAGCATGAGGAAATGGCGCAAGAATTTTCTATACGATAACTTCTAAGACAGGATTTCCAAGGAGGTGACGATACCTTTCTGAGGTGCAGGCTGAAAGAAAAGTTATTAGCAATGACATCAAACAATGAACTCTACTTCTAAATTCCCAAGGAGGCGACGACACCTTTCCGAGGTGTAGACATGAAATAAGCTCATTAACACAATAACAACAAACGATAAGTCTTAATTCTAAATTCCCAAGGAGGTGACGACACCTTTCAGAGGTGTAGATATGAAATAAGCTTATAACCACAAGAACATGAAACAATGATCATCTAATCAAAGTGAACAGATACATAATAGAAATATTACAGGCAAATATGGCTCAGCATATATTACTATCGCATGCAAAAGTTAATTACAAATGAGCTGAAAGCTATTATTTATAGACATCAAAAGCTGTAGGAAACCCTAAAATCACCTTGATTCAACTACAGTCTTGCAATGCATGCAAGATTTATTTCTAAACCCTAATAAAGCAAACTATACAGTTAACTGGAAAGCTACAATCAGTTAACCAGTACAATTAATCTAAGTGGATAGTGTGCAAGCATGCACGTCCTTATTGAAAGCAAAGTTAACTGGAACACTACCATCAGTTAATGTAAAACCCTAAATGTAACTCCAAGTGTACATAGGTAATCCCATAATAGACATGCATGAGATGTGACAGTGAGTTAACTTGAAAAAGCAATGCCAAGTTTAACTCATGTGTTTAATGTCTATTATGAGACGTGGGAATTGAAGTCTATTGGTCGTGATCTTGAGCAACCATTCCCTCAACGAGATTGTTAACTGCATCAACATCTAAAGGTCGTCACAATTCACTACTTGTCAACAACTTGAGAAATCTTGGCAGTATTTGCACACTCAAACTAGCATTTCACTGACTGGTAACTTTGGCGGCTCTGTAACTGAAGTGATGGCCATTATCTCTTCTGAAGCTTGATGTCTTTGACGCTTTTCCTTAATGAAAGAGTGTTGCATGACAAAATTGCAAAGTTTGATTGCTTACACTCTGGTTGCGCAAAATTCCAATGGTATCTGTTAGTGTAGGTTTTTTATTCCTTATTATAAGGTTTTTCCTACACATTTATTTAAGCCTGCTTAGGTTAATAAAGCATGTTTAATTAGGTGAGAGGATTATGAGGTGTCACCTTCCTACATATGAGCATCCATTTGCTATCTTGGGAAGATACTTTACTATCTTTAGTACGATAGATGGTTGCTACTCATTGGTCGGTGTTGCCACCTCCTTCCTCTCTCTAGTCTATATAAGCATGCTACCTAGCTTGTTTTTTATTCATTCGATAGTTGGAGATAGTAATCTGATGCTATTTTGCCTTGGAGCATTTCACATCAGTTTTCACTCGGTATCACTGTTATTCTGCTCATTTTATTTGCATTTTACAGTTTATTTGATCTATCTCTTTCAATTCGATTCTGGGTTGTAATCTATTTCTTAGATTTTAACATGGTATCAAAGCAAGTTTTGTAAGGTTAGATTCTTTATAGAGATTTTATAAAATTTTGTATACTATTCTCTTGCATTTTATTTAACGATCTGGAGAATCAGAAAGGATTTATGAAGATCTAGTAATCTTGTTTCTATCAATCGACTTGCATACTTTGTGTTTCAATTAGTATTGCAGGTTGCAACATGCTTTGCTTGTCTTAGGTAGCTGATACATCCTTTGCATGCCATTTTTTTGGTTGTTGGAGCCGTCTTTTATTGCTAAAGGCGTCTGATTTACATTGGATCTACATCTTCTGTACATAATTAGGAAAAACGCCTTCTGGGTTTTGTTCACCACATCAAAAAACCATCTGGGTATCTTCTATTTTTTTCATGCAACTTATATATTTTGTAGAATCAAACTCGGAAAGCTACAGCAGACCCCCTCTCCGTTGGCAGTTTCAAATTTGAAGACAGTTTTCGAATGCTTTGTTCTTGCTCATACGGACTCCATTTTTCACGATTTTTTTTTATTGATCTTGGCTATTTTTTTGTGCTCTATGCACTAGTGCATTTTTTTTTGATTTGGATGTAAAGATTTTTCAGAAATTACAGATTCTCAGTCGTGACACTGCGCAGTCCTCGTTTGGGAACTTTGAAGAGGCATAAATTTTGCATAAAACCTTGGATCAAGGTGATTCTTTTTTTGAAAGTGATTTTTTTTTCGTGTAGCTTGCAGTGGTGTTGTTTATTTTACTGGGTATTATGCCTAAGTTGTATTCTCAACATATGCTCCTTTTGAGGATCTGTAATAGCATTGAGATCAAATCCACTCAGTATTTCTTGCTGGTGGTAATTGTAAACGCACTAAATATAAAGTGTCAAATCATATTTTATTGGGGGGGTTCTTTGCTTGAGTGAAAACGGGGGGTTCATTGTGTTGACTCTTGTTAGCACATATTCTCTTTTAGAAACATGATTTTATGCATCATAGTTAAAACATTTTAATGGGGTTAATTGCAATCATGAACTGAGATAAAGTTCCACTATTGGGGTTTAATCATGGATATTAGTAATGAATTTCACAAATCTATTGTAAGGCTAAATTCATAGAACTATTTTTCTTGGAAGAAAGGGATAAAGAATCAATGCCTTGAGCAAGATCTACTACCCTATCTTCTTGGACTTGTTCCCGAGCCAAGTGAATATGATAAGAAGAATGCATGGTTTAACAATAATGACATGGTCTATGGACTAATATGTCTTACTATATCTGAGGATATTTTGCATCATATTGAGCATACTGAGTGCCCTTTCACTGCATGGACCATCATCCAATAGTTGTATGGAGACATTGAATCTCCATCTGAAAGTGATGCTTCCTTGGATGACCAAGCACCTACTAAGATTCATGATAGCTCTTCTCAAGTGGAAATATCTTCATTGGATGATCAGTTTATATGGTTGACATTCATCGATACCCCATCACCATCTACTGTTGCTACTTCAAATTCCAATGTTGCTTCTTTGAAAGTTTCCAGTGATTCTTTGCAGCAGGACATTCATTATCTTTCAAATTCAGCTTGGGATGATCTCTTGACAAGTATTTCAAACTTGTTTATGGAGACACATATTGCATATTTGGAGGACACCATTGATGATATTCATCTTCTCTATAATGAAGTAAACTTTTCTTCAGATGTTGTGAGGGATCACTTTGACCCTCCTCTTCATTCTCTACATGATCATTTCCTACAGTTTGACATTAGTGTGGATACTTTGGATCATCATTTGGAGAAGATATCTTTAGAGGAGATACTTAATTCTTTGGTTTATGCTCTACATCAATCTCTAGGAGATTCTAATTTGTCATCTTCAGCAGTGTGGCCTAGAACACCTGATTTGATTGTGGCAACTTTCAGCATTGACATGGGAATAATTGAGTCCACTTCAAAGACTTCATTCATCTTGCATGTTCTTCCTACTTATTCCTTTTAGGAGTGGGGAGAAAGTATGCATACAGCTTTGGTTGTGTTTCTTCCTAAAGGGAGGAATGTTGTTCGACGATCGTGGACCATCTTCTACATCCAGTTTCGAGCATCTACCATTGGATCTCCTTTTAGGGGGCTTCATAGCTCCTTCTTTCTTTCTCTCTCTATTCTGGGGGGCATCCTCTCTTTTGTGGGGAGGGCTACTTCTCTTTGGGGGGGGATTTCATTGTACATGGGTACCTCATCAAGCTTGATTTGTCGGGACCCATCTCTGTACCCACCTAAGCTATGCTTAAGGGGGGGTGTTAGTGTAGGTTTTTTATTCCTTATTATAAGGTTTTCCCTACACATTTATTTAAGCTTGCTTAGGTTAATAAAGCATGTTTAATTAGGTGAGAGGATTATGAGGTGTCACCTTCCTACATATGAGCATCCATTTGCTATCTTGGGAAGATACTTTACTATCTTTAGTACGATAGATGGTTGCTCCTCATTAGTCGGTGTTGCCACCTCCTCCCTCTCTCTAGTCTATATAAGAATGCTACCTAGCTTGTTTTTTATTCATTCGATAGTTGGAGATAGTAATTTGATGTTATTTTGCCTTGGAGCACTTCACATCAGTTTTCTCTCGGTATCACTATTATTCTGCTCATTTTATTTGCATTTTACAGTTTATTTGATCTATCTCTTTCAATTTGATTCTAGGTTGTAATCTGTTTCTCAGATTTTAACAGTATCAACCCTCTAAACCGGATTTGGAAGACAATCAGCTATACGAGGCATGCAACCATATGGACTTGAGTGACCATGCCTGTCAACCTCTCGCATGCACTTGATACAAATCGGTGTCAGCTTTTCTGATGAAGTCATGAATTAAGATCAATTTGGTCTCGAATTTAGTTTGCATGAATTGCATTCTAAAAAAACTCACCTGTTGATTGTGAACACGACTATATTCTGACAACTTTTTTGGAAAACTAAAAATAGCCTATCGGAGAGCAATTTTCACAAAAAAATTTGAGATATGGGTTTTCTCCAGAAAAGGATTCTAAGACAACCCAAAATATCATAAATGAGAAAATTTGACATCTACTCGACCATGCAAGGAATTTTCAATTGAGAAAATTAAAGCCTTGAGAACTAATGCTCTGGAGTAAAAAATTCCTGCAAATTCAAACACATAGATTTAACTCAAGGAAGCTATGTAGAATTAATCCAAATGAATAAATTTGCCAAAATTTTCTTGCTTTCTGAACATGCGAATTGAATTTGAGAGAATTCTGATGAATCTGAGAGGATAAAAGACATTTTTTCTATGTTCTTCCTTTGTTAAAATCGCCACTAGCTTCTCAAATTTGCTGATGATTGTGGACTGGTACCTACAAAAGGAATTATTGATGTCTCTAAATTTGATTGCTGACAAAATCGCCCAACTCTGGAGAAAATTCGCTCTGCCTGTGAAGAAAAATGAATTTCTTGAGCAGGATGATGAATTAAATGATGGCACCATGTTTAAATAGAATAAATTTGCACCTCAAAGGTGACTACAAGATTTAAAACCTTAACTGAAAATAGAATAATTTTGATTGGACCCCCTCCAGTTACACTGACACTGTCTCGGAGTCCGAAATAAAATAATAAAAATAATATTCATCATGCCATCAATGCGATTTTGATAATAAGCATAAAAAAGCTGCCCCTTTGAAGAAAATCACCATTTAATACTTATGCATGCAAAATAAATATTAAATATTATTTTATTCAGTTGAAAAACAACATAAAGCATTTGGATAGATTTGGCAACCTTCACTGATCTCGAAAAGTCCTCATTTGTCCTCATAGGCATCCATTTGCTCAAGATATGACGTTTTTTGCTAACTTCCTACTTTGTAGCTGACTACAAAGTTAGAGTTGACCATATTTAGCACTAATTTCTGGGTGACCGGATGAGGCTGTGACCAAGCTGGGATATTCATCACGAAGCCTGCAAAGCAAGGATGAAATGTCTACTGGGAGCTGGAACTGCAAAATCCAATGTTTGACACCTCAAAAAATTAGGCACCTTTGATTAAATTGATTTTTAGTCTCCAAACTTAGCCATTTCTCCGTTCTGCCATCTGACGCTTGAAATTGTTGTCGACGATGAATGTTGAACCCTGATGACTGGATGGTAGGCTCACTGCGTGACTAGAAGTATTTCGCATCCAACGACTGTATATAAGGCGCTTGAAAGATGCATTAGGGACCCAAAAAGCAAGGGCGCCCTTGGCCTAAAAAGGCTCAAACACCATTTTGTCGAAAGTGCAACCTTCAACTAGATGCCCTACTTTGACCTCTGATATTGGGAGCTGGAGTAACCTGATTCACGCACCGTCTGTCTCATCGCGTAGCTAGAATAACTTATGAGAGATGTCTCTGGAGGCGACAAAGCAAGAAAACTACTTCTAAGACCTCAAAGAGAAGGGCGCCTTTCCCAAGATGAAATGTATGACCAGACTTAGCCATTTTCTGAGTTGTCTTCATTTTCTAATATTCTACAAAGACCTCACATGTACGAGCGTTTTCCAAATCCTAGAGGTTGATGGTTGGGCTCGTTGGATAGCTGGAGTAATTCATCACAAGTCTCATGAAGACTATAAAAAGCTAAAAACCCCATCTGACAGGCCAAAAGGCTGGGCGCCCCTGGCCTACAAAGGCTACAGTGTATGTTTCATGTTTCTGCACCCTCTGATTTACATGCCTGGTGGAATATTTGCCATGATCGCTCAGAATGTCAGATTGATAAGCTGACTAGTGTGTTGCAAAACCAGACTAAAGTAGCACAAATGTTAGGAAGACCTCATTTGCAATTTCATCCATCTCATGGGTCATCTTGAAGGGCGCCCTTGGGCTACAGGGGCGTAGTTTTGGCAATTGACAACTTTCTTGTGATGTAAAGCCTCCTTGCAACCTCAAATTTTGACCTCGACTATAAAAGCTCTGAGACTCAAATGTTTGCATTCGATAATTCATTGGATAGATGGGCCAATTAGGAAGAGAATGAATGTAACTGCAAGCAAAAATAACCAAATCTGGACCTTCAAAGAGAAGGGCGCCCCTGGGCTATAAGGGAGCAAATTTGCTTCTGCTTAAAAAATCTTCATAAATTTGATATGTGAAATCCTCGTCCTGGCCACTGAAATGACCATGCAAAGGTATAACCTTGTCGTGAAATGCTCCTCCATCATGGAATGCCTTGTTCTGAGTCCCTGATTCAAATTCTGATCAACAGGAATTGCTCAACAACTGCTTTTGACTGACACGACACTGACCAAAGTCCATGCTTGATATTTCCCAAAAACTGTATTTGACATCATTTTAGCAAATTTTAGACTCTTATAAGAAAAATGCCTTGATGAAGCAAAAAATTTGGTCTAGGTACAACATTAGGCTCCATCTGGTGACCATGTCGGATACCTACGGCATAAGAGAACCCTAGAATCTCAGTGTTATGTTGACCAGTGACTTATGATTTCGGCATTGGAGTCAGGACTTTCCCTAATCACCTAAAAACATTTGGAGTTTCCTAATCACCTATCCTAA
>VDFB02271358.1:843002123-843080972 GCA_007258455.2 Sequoia sempervirens
TAGTCATGGTAGTCATTTTATTTTAGTCATGGTAGTCATATATTTAGTCATTGTAGTCATTTATTTGGTCATTGTATTCATTTATTTTAGTCATGGTAGTCATTTATTTAGTCATGGTTTAGTCATTTATTTGAGTGAATTAGTGATTCAAGTTACAAATAAAATCTAACTTAATCAATCATCACAAATTTATGCATATAAACTTCAAATATCATAGATATTCAAAAAAAAATTGTATTGGATTAACATGAAGAAAAAAAGAATATACAATCAACAAACAACTTTATGCATATAAACTTCATATATCATAGATATTCAAATGTTTTTTTGTATTGCATGAAAAAAGAGAATATACAATCAGCAAACAACTGCATAACCAAAGGAATTACAAACAACATACAACTACATAAACAAAGATCCAAGAAATACATCCTTCACTACACTCTTGGTTGCCATGGAAGACAAATCCAAGATATAATACAAATGCTACAAACATTGAAGGGAGAAAAGACATGAAAATATATAGTAAATGTAGTTACATTATTTGTGGTGCATATATCTCCCAATTCATAGCAGCCCTGCCCTCCCATTCTAACTGTACAACCCTTGAGAGAAGATTGGAAGGATTCGAAAGAGAAGGATGGAAACTTCCTATCTAGAGATCTCGTTGCTCATGATTGGATGAAAGTAAAGAGGACATGCTCACCTCTCCAATTTGGCGAGTTGCAACCTGAAAATAAGATTTAGATGAGGGTTTTAGAGTACGTTTATTAAAATAAAAATTACAGCCAAGATATAATAAAACATTAATCTTATTTGGCCACAGATGTAGTTGATTCTGCACAACCAAAATAAAGTATCTCAATAAAAATGGGAATTTCTCCTCTAGTGTTTGTTAATACAAAAAATATATATACATATGCATGATGTGTATCCAGTAATGAATACAAATAGACTACTTTATTCTCAATAAATAAAGTGAAAAGAAATTTATACTACAGTTTTCAATAGAATAATATTTCAACGACAATGGTACAAAATAAGGAATAAATTGTGCATACAATACAAGATAAAACATATATAATCTATTATGAACACCTTTATGTTATTGTTGCTCACAGTATGTGAGAGAAAACATTATAAAAAAGAAAAAATAATAATAAAAAAAGAAAAAAAAGGGGAGGGGGAGGGGGCATAGCCCTCCCAACTCCCAAACCCCACTTCCCTATTGGTATCAACTATTCACTTCCCCAGTGTGGCGAGTTGTAGCTTGAAAATAAAATTTCGATGAGGGTTTTAGAGTATGTTTATTAAAATAAAAATACGGCCAAGATCATAATAATGAGCACATTTGGGTTTTCACTTACCAAACCAAGCTGACTTTCAACTTTTCACCCAATTTGTGGGCATTCAAAATTTGGTCTCATCGTCCATTACCAGCAAAGTCAAGTTGCATCCAATGTCGAGACAATTCAAAGAAGGTGAGATAGAGCCCCTGTCGCTATTGGTTTTAGCTCCTCCAAACTCTTCCTCACTGGTATTGACCTTTCACTTCTCTGATTTGGTGAGCCTACATTTATTGGATTTCAAAATGGAATTCAATATAAATAAACTATAGTACATAATCTTTGGCTTTTACATAATAAATATTATTAAATATATTATAATATTATATAATATTATAATATTATATTATATAATGGAATAAATCCTCCTCCAAAAGAGAAAAAGCAGTGAAAAATGTGCAAAGCAGGGTCAAATAACTGTGAGGAGGTGAAGCAAAGAGATTCGGCACAGGATGGAACTACATAAGCAAAATTACGCTGGGAAGATGAAGTGGCGAGGGCAAGTGAAGTGGAGCAGACACTGTATCATACACCACAGTGGGTTTTCGAAGGTGGGAGATGGAGAGATAAATTCCATATGGCTTACCATCCACAGGGCAAGTCAGAAAAGATGGAGGAAAGGCCAGCCAAAATGCGACATGACACTCCAAACACTCCCATGGAAAATTGGGTCCCATGGCTGAGCCATGGTTTTTGGAGGGAAAAAGCTACAAGGAGGACAAACTAGCTTGGAGGACCTGGAACAGAGCGGAGGCCAGAACAAAAGATAGGGAAGGAGTGAAAAGCTAGGAAAAGGAGCAATCCCAACACACTTGAATTTAGAGGCTACTATGAGATCCGGGGTCTCAGAGGAGATAAAGCCCAGACATGGAGATCTGAATAAACCTTCATTTGCAAATTCATGTAGGTACACACGATAGAGCATCAATTAGGCTTTGGATTAAGAAAAATTGGAAAGGCAGGAGGTTCTATTAAGATTTCTACCAAAAGGTTTTTTCCTAATCGTTTTCAGTGATGAGAAAACCAAAGCAAGAGTGATGGAAGAAGAGATTTGGTTCATGGAGGAAATGCCTCTGTACATGCAGCCATGGAACCAGAATTTTGACCTAGTCAAAGTACGGCCTTATGATCATCCAATTTGGGTTAGACTGTACAATCTTCCAATAGAATACTAGGCAGGTGAATGCCTTGAGAAAATCGGACGCTCGCTAGGCATTCTTATGGAAATCGATACAAACATTCTAGAGGGAGACATGTACAAATATGCCCAATTGAAGATCTCCCCAGTAACATCCTGCTATTGGCCAATGGGGAACGGTGGAGGCAAGGTATTGAAATTGAAGAAACAAGGTATTTTTGTCTTGCCTATGGTTTGCATAGTCATGGCTCCATAGATTGCACTAAAGGTTCGATGGAGAGAAGCAAGAAGCCAACCTTGGGTGGTACCCCTCCTGTTGCCACCATGCCCCAACAAAGCAATTCCAATAACCGGACATCACAAGCAAGAGGGAATGAGTTCCCAACCAAGGCCTTGAAGAGGTCGGCTAGATGCCCAACGCCTATACCCATTAGTAAGGGTGGGGAAGATTCAAATCACGTGAAGGAAAGAGATGAGGCAGAGGATGACAATGGAGATGAGATTATTGCCAGGGCAAGTATTGATTTGGACTCAAATCCTGACGTTGAAGATGAACTGGACGTAATCAATGATAGGTGTATTTCCCAGTCTGCATCTAACACACATGGGTCTAGGCAAGATCGGCAATTCAGGCAATACTCGCGGTCGGAAGTCCTTCAAACAACTTCGGGAGGAAGAAGCAGCTGCCAGGAAATTTACAAGTATAACCAAGTTCTTGAGTACCAAGGGAGGAAAACCCTCCCTTGGGAAACAATGAAGATCACAACTTGGAATGTCAGGGGCCTAAAGGCCCCTGACAAATGACGCCTAGTCAAGCGTCAAATACAAAAATGCACAAGTAATATAATTTTGCTACAAGAAACTAAACTAACAAGGGAGGAATGTTCACAATTCCTGAGATATTTCTGACCTTGGGATGGCTACTTTGAGAGCTCTTTTGGTTCTGTGGGGGGCCTGGGTATGCTTTGGAAAATAGCAAATGTTTCGGTAGAAATTATCATATCCTCTGCAAGATGGATGGCGGCGAAAGTCTTTGAACTAGGCCTAAATTGTAGTTTCATACTTATTAATGTATATGGCCCCATAAAAATAGAGGAAAAAGCATTGGTTTGGAGTTCGATCCTAGAGTTCATGCGTATGTTTCCCAAGGAAAGAATAATCATTGGAGGAGACTTTAATGCAATCCTTGATTTGTCTAAAAAAGAGGCAGAGTCAGAAGCATTTCTCAAAAAATACAAGACTTTAGAGCTTTTGTGGTGGAAGCGAGGTTGATGGATTGCCCCACAGATAATGGCAACTTCACTAGGACCAACCATCAGAAAATTTTTGCTGCCATAGCTGAGAAACTCGATCGATTCCTGGTGTCACCATCGTGGTTCAATTTTGGCTGGTGCGTGAATGCTTACATTTATCCTAACTCAATCTCTAATCATTTTCCTATGGATTTGACAATAGCTAATGGTAGTGATAGAGTGAAATCAAGCTTTAAATTCCAAAGCATGTGGTGGAGAGACCCAAGCTTCCTGGAGCTGTTGGAGACGTGGTGGAAGGAAATAAGTGTGGGAGGCTCCATAAGTTTCATACTAACAAAAAAATTGCAGGCATTAAAGCAGAAACTCAAAACTTGGAATAAAGAGAAGTTCCAGAATATCTTTGTTGAGAAGGCTAATGTGGAAACCGAGTTGGAGATACTCAATGAAAAGGTGATAGCGTTTGGCATGCAAAATGAAGAATTTATAAAAGAAACCGAATTAAAAAGGAAACTAGCTGAGATTTTGAAAAGAGAGGAGTTATACTGGAAGGATTAATCAAGAGAGGTTTGGCTAAGTGAAGGCAATGCTAACTCTAAATTCTTCCATGCCTCAATCCTGGTGAAGAGAGCAAGCAATAAAATAGAGGAAATCATTACAAGCAATGGTCAAACTGTTAGGGGTTCGACTGAGGTAGGCAAGGCTGTAGTAGAGTACTTCTCCAACCTTTTGGGGGAACAAATGTCTCATGGGGGCCAAGTGGACTACCTTGATTTGATCAGTTCCAGAGTTAGTGAAGCTAACAATATGAGGTTATGTGATAAGATCTCGAAGGATGAAGTTCGAGCTGCACTCTTCCAGATGCATCCTGACAAGGCGCCTGGCCCTTATGGCTTTATGGCCAGTTTCTTTCAAAATTGTTGGGATTTTCTAGGGGAGGATCTTTGGAAACTCGTAGAAGACTTCAAGAAAACTAGGAGATTCGTTAAAGATCCAAACAATACAATAATTGCACTGATTTTGAAAAAATCCAAGTGTTCCTCTGTCGGCAATTATAGGCCTATATCATTATGTAATACCATCTATAAAATCATTGCAAAAGTATTGGCCAATAGGCTTAAATTATTGTTGGGGAAGATCATTTCGATTGAACAAAACAGTTTTGTGTCGGGGAGAGAGATAATAGATAGCATTCTACTAGTATTGGAAGTTGTTCACACCCTTAGTACAAACAAGCAAGCAGGAATGATTATAAAACTTGATGTAACCAAGGCTTACGACAGGGTGTGATGGCCATTTCTTATGGAGGTGATGAAAAGAATGGGATTTTGCAGTCATTGGTGCAACTTGGTCTATCAGTGCATCTCCTCTGTACGGTATTCGGTTGTTGTAAACTACTCATTATATGGTTTCTTCCAAGCTACTAATGGGCTTAGGCAAGGTGACCCCATCTCACCTTTCCTTTTTGTCATTATGGTCGAAGCCCTTCGCTGTGCGATTAATAATAGCTGCCAACGTAATGATTGGAGAGGTGTACAAGTTGCACCAGATATGGACCCAGTCACCCATACATAATTTACAAACGACACTACTCTGATGGGTGAAGCAAGTATGAGAGAAGCCAGATGCATCAATCGCGTGCTCAAGGAACATGAACTTCAATCAGGTCAACAGATGAATAAGGATAAATCGTGCGTTTTCTTTTTTAATACCAGACCACAAACGAAGCAAGCTATTTTTGCTATTCTTGGAGTTAAGAAAGGGAAATTATCGTTTAAATTTATTGGGGCATAGATCTTTGAAGAAGTTTGTAGAGCAAAGCATTGGGGTGAGGTGGTTGAAAATTGTTGAAATAAAGCTATGGCGTGGAAGAACAATTGGCTCTCAATGGGAGGGAGGATAACCATGGCTAAGGTTGTTCTTTCGGCGATCCCAATTTACACAATGTCCTGTCTAGAAATATCTGGGAAGACAATAAATGATTTGGAGAAAATATTAAAGAATTTCTTATGGGAAGGGTTGAAAACGATGAAGATACATCTCCTAGGATGGGACGAAGTCTGTAAAGTGAAAGTCGATGGAGGGGCTGGCCTTCGTAAGCTGCGCCTTCAAAATAAAGCATTAGGGGCCAAACTAATTTGGAAAATGTACACAAACCCTAAAAGATTGTGGTGTCAAATTATGCAGAGGAAGTACTTGGACAACCTGGAACCAACCATAATTCTAACGGTTGCGAATCTTGTTGGTGGCTCGGTGCCATGGCGTTACATCTCAAATTGTCGTTCCCTAATTACAAGTCACCTATCTTGGCGGGTCAGGAATGGGCGGAAGGCTCTATTTTGGTTAGATTCATCGAATGACTACAAAATCTTGGCAGAGATCTTCAACCTAGAACAATATATTGAAAGCTTGCGATCGTCCTATGGCTTTACTGTGGCAGATTACATTTAGAGGGAGAGTGTGAAGGTTGATGGTACCTTTAAATGGATTAACTTTACCTCACTTTCAATTCCACATGGGCTGGAAGTTGTAGTAAGTGAGGAAGTTAAGAATAGATTGTTAAAATGGAGCAATCGGGATGACACGATAATATGGTGTGGTGCGGCCTCTGGAAATTATTCGACCAAAATGGGTTATCAAATCCAATCAGCACAAGCTAAGGATAAATCCTGGATGGCAAAACTTTGTTGGAAGAAGGAGATTCTACCTAAGGCTGAGGCATTTCTTTGGGTGGCTCTCCATGGGCGCTGCTTAACGACTAAAAGATTGAAAAGAATTGGAACCATTAGACCAACTAGATGTATCCTTTGCAAGCGCGGGGAAGAAAATGTGGACCATCTACTCTTATCTTGCCCAGTTGTGGGCTCATGTTGGGACTGGTTGCAAGCGTCCTTTAACTTCTCGGGACCAAGGCAAAATAAGTTATGGCACTTTCTTTCTAATTGGCCGAGAATGAATAATGGTGGTTATTGGAAAGGAATTTGGACCTTGGCCCCATCCGTGCTAGTGTGGCATTTGTGGAAAGAATAGAATTGACGTATTTTCAAGGAGAAAGCCTTAAATCAAGAGCAACTCATTTCCAAAATTCAAATTGCTATTATTGAAACTGCCAACAATAGAATCAATGTCACTTCCAAAATGTCATTCTCAAGATGGGACAAATAACTTCGTAGATTGTGGCCTGAACTCAGAATTCTGAAGGAATCCGCTAATAGCATAACTAAAATCAATAGGAAGGAGATTCATTGGATTTGCCTGGTTCGATTGAAATGGAAACTGAACTTTGACAGGGCTGCAAAGAGCAATCCCAGAGAAGCCGGGGCTGGTTGCATTATTAGAGATGCAAGTGGAGGTTGTTTGTGGGCAGCATTGAAGAAGCTTGGGGTTTGCTCCAATAATATTGCAGAGATGGAGGCTCTATGGCTTGGTTTGCATCTCTGCATTCAACATGGCATAAACTTTGTAGAGATTGAGGGAGACTCATTGCTTTGTGTCCAAGCAATAATTTATGGTAATTCTTAGAACTGGAGGATTGATAGCTGGATAGCCCCAATCAGAGAGTTGCTAAACAAAGTGATAGATTATTCTTTGACACACATTTATAGGGAGGCAAATAGGGCGGCAGACCTACTTACAAATCGAGGGGTGGTACAAGATGCCAAGTTGGTTACGGGTTCTGCAACAGATCTCTGGCCCGGCCTGCAAGAAATCTTATCTGATGATATTATCAAAACATGTGCAGGCACTTCTACTCCTTCCAAAGACCCGTGAGTCGTGTGGATCCGCATGGCCTAACATTGATATTGGCGCATCGTAGGGACATTTCATATTCCTTTGGGCAATGTTGGGTTGGTGTGGCTATTTAGGGCAGGTGGGAATGTCCCATTTACTAAAGCAAAAGCGACTGTCAAAGATGGTATTCCAATTCAGATTGGCTTGCGCATGCAGTAAAGAGTCCCTACTTGCACAATGCCGAAGACTCTTCGTCGTCCACGATGGGGTTGTGCTGAGCGCAATCACGGAGATTGTTTCGTGGGTTTTAAATGTTATGCAACACTGGTGTGACGGAAAGGTCTATGAGATGGTGATTGGAGCACTTGTGGACATATGTGAATCCACAGAACAAGTGTCTATTAGCCTGGAGCGGATTGTGTCAGATTAGAATGTTCATGCGCTAGCAAATGCAACCTTGGAGTTGAGGATTGAAGGTTGGGCTAGCTTTTTACGCATGTTCTTTGATCCATAAATGGTGATGGAGGAGGATGAGTCTGGTGAAGGAACGAATGTTGAAATGTCCAACCAACGTAAGGAGGCTCTGAGGAACATGACAGGATGCATGGGAAGTCTTCCAAATGGGGTGAAGAACAAACCTGGAGGCCTTCTCCCGGTTCATGGCTTCTGAGCTGTCTTGGCTCGGCGATGGGAGCCTCTGAAGGCTTACAATCATGGGTGGTTTTTTGGCGACGATCTACCAGGCTCTGGAATAGTAAGCTATGCGGGTGAGGTTATGTTTTTTCATGTTCTTTTTTTGTTACTCAGTGTTGAATGCTTCAGAGCTCAAGATGCCTTCCTTCTTATTTCCTGCGGGCTTTTTTCAAGTCGCCTACGGGCTCAGAGCACCTTCGTTAGTATGTACCTGGGAGCTACCCCCGTTTCTTGGTAGCACTTATCTAATAAATATATATATATATATTATATTATATAATAATATAAAAAAAAAATTACTACATTATTAATAATATTATTATATTATGATATACTTATTAAATTATTATATTCATATTATTTTATATTCTTATTGTTTTATATTCTTATTATATTATATTATTATATATTATATTCTTTTGTAATCATAAGTCTAAATGAAACCTAATTGAAATTGAAATGTATTTGAATCATAACCATAATCATAATTGTAATTTAATGATAGCTAAACCTAATTATAAATACACTAATAAATAAAGCTAAAGCCTAACAATAACTCTAATTAGTACATAACCCCAACTTTGAATTTGTAATTGAATCCTAATACTAATTCAACCCTAAACCTAATTCTAACACAAAAATCGTCACTTAATTGAAACTATAATTTAACCCTAATTATATTATTATTATATTAATATTATATAATTATCATATTATTTTTGTTATTATATTTAATTTATACTACTAATTATTATATTTTAATATAATATATAATTATATTAAATTATAATATATTATATTAATATTATTATATTATATAATATTATATTTGTAACTAAGGGAATTTTTTCCGGGGTTAGTAAATTAAAGCATTAACATAAAAACCCATTATCAAAGTGATAATGAAGTGGAGAGGAAAAACATGAAAACAAATGAAACAATCTTACCAAAATGTTTTAATTCTCCATGGTTGACCTCCATTATACCTTCTCAACTTGCTGCAAATATGATGTTGCCTTCATATTTGATGTGAGCAAACTAATGACAAAGACAAGCCCTAAACAAATGTTGAAGGATTTGAAATGACAACATGCAATACTAAGTTATAATGCAACTAGTAAGCATCTAAAATATGTCTAAATTATGCCAAAAGTAAATATGCTTATGACAAGAGCTAAGATGACAAGATTGAAAGAAAATGGCAAGAGTGTCTAAGACAAGATTGCATGAGATCTAGATAGCATAAAGTGACAAAAGAGACCAAAATTGCCATTTTATAGAAAATGCAATTTTGAGTGAATGGCCAATATCAAAAGTTGACAAATGCCCTAACATCAATGGACAAGATTCAATTTGACAACCCACAATTAGGGTTAGGGCAACATTAGGTCAAATTCAAAATGAATGGACATGATTGATTTTTAGAAAATCAAATCAAGGGTTGACAATGCATGTGACAAAAGATAAGACTGGCACAGAAAAAGAAGTGGCTGGAAAATCAAATAATAAATAGAAATTATTTGATTTTTGAGGAAAAAGACTATTTTGAATTAAAAATTAATTTAATTCAAAAGGTGGGACCACATGAAAGTAAATAATTAATTTTAAATTATTTACTAAAAGAGGGAAATGTCAAATTAAATAATTAAAGATAATTATTTAATTAAAGAAGGTGACCAATAATTAAATAAATTAAAGAATTTTTTTAATTATAAGAAGACTTAAGAATTAGTGACATATTAAATAAATAAACAAAAATTATTTATTTAATAACGAGGAAGACATCACGAATAAAGATAATTAAATAAATTAAGATATTAGACAATTAGTGACGTATTAAATAAATAAAGAATAAAAAGGAATGAATTAATTAAATAATTATGAATTATTTAATTAATTGTCGAAGGTGGACCAAGGACATAATTAAAATGTCTTAATTATCCTAGGAAGAAGAAGGTGAAAAATAGAGCTTGCAGGTCTAGGTCATTTTTAAGTGTACAATATTATATTTATATTCTATTATTATATATTTTTATATTATTTTTGTTGTTATATTTAATTTATATTATTAATTATTTTATTATAATATTATATATAATCATATTATATTATATTATATTATATTAATATTATTATATTATATAATACTATATTATATTTATATTCTATTATCTTAATTATTTCATATATATATATATATATTTAATTATTTATATCTGATTTACTTTATTGTTTTGGAAGCTTTTGTCTGGATTCTATAAACACAGGGTAAAAATAATAAAATAAAAAATTTCCAGAGATGTTATGAACTTTTAAAGCGTAGGGAGAGGTGGTGGAGCACACTGGCACCACATTCAAAATCACCTGTGAAATTTCAAATCACTCGATTATGTACAACTTGGTGTATTTGTATTCATTGTCTTACATATTTAATTTAAATAATCATAAAATATGATGCCACATCGAAAATCTTTGTTGAAGTGTCAAAAGCTTAAAAGTAAGGCCGATGGTGGTGTCTTAAGTCATGTTTTTATTAGTCGGTTGATGTGGCGTCGCGGTTGCCACTTTGCATATTTTATGGATAAAAGTGTTTTGTAATTGGATATTAAAGTGCTCACTATGGGGCCCGGGCTAACACATCCACTATTGGACATGGCACCATTATGGGCCTTCTCTTTAATAAAATAGAATGAAAGGTTTGGTACAGGGACAACAAAATGACTTTATGCTTATTTTGAAATCTCGTGATACAAAACCTACACGCATATCAAAAAGGTGAAAAACCTGCATAGGTAATACTGTGGCGATCGGTGAAAACAATCAAAATTTTATAAAATTACGTGAGAAGAAGGATCAATCGTGTAAACCCTCTCATCAAAATGTACATCGTATTTAAGCGATGTTCCTTTGTTGATTAGCAAACTTAGCTTGCTCTTCACATAGGATATTCCTTGGTAAAAATTATTATAATATTTTTTATATTTTATATATAATATAAATATGATTAATATAATGTATATATTTTATATAATATCTGATTAAATTATATATAGGTTATATTATTATATATTATATTATTATATAATAAAAATTATTAAATATAAATATAAAATTATTATAACTAATAATTAATATATTTTTATATAAAACAAATTAAATTATTATATAAAATATATAGTTTAATTGATCTTTGGAGAGATTAGGATAAAGAAAGAGAGATAGAGGGGGAGACAATTCTATATAGAGAGAGGTATATATACTAGCGCTTGCACCTAAAGAGGTTCAAGTTGGGTAGAAAACTATATTTATGTTAATATGTTAGAGTATGTGTTTGTGCATGGATGTGCTGCAAATTCTAGTTACATGTGGCTAGATTAAACAATTAATACTAAGTGTTAAATAATGTAATGAAATAAATTTAGACAAATCTAGATTTTCTTTAAATAAATTAAGTATTATTTGATTATGAGAATATTTGCATACAAATTTAAATTATAAAAGCAATGCAAATGAAAAAGTTGTCATCAAATGGGCAAAAATCTTGCAAATAGAGTAAAATATTTATTCCCATCTAGTTTGTCAAATCAATATTTATCTAGCCTTTATGTGATAAGTGAGATTTTGTAGGATTTTACATAATATCTTAGAGGATTTTACCATTAAATGGTAGCTGGAACTTGCTTTTCAATGACTCAGTAGTGGTTTGTAGGCATGAGACTAGCTTTAGGCTCAAATCTCACACTATACGTAGCCTATCGACTAATAAAGAGAGAGAAACTCAAAAGATAAAGAATGAGAGAAAGAGATGAATTTAGATAGATAGTGTGATAGGGCGAATATAGTCGTTAAAAGATGAGCAACAAACTAAAAGAGAGTGCAAATAGCAACTAAACAACACCCTACACTTCAAGATTGGGCAAATGATGAACTCAACAACATAAAAATGGTACTTTTTACCTTGTAGAGTTGTTTTTTGGTTGGCCCTTCGATTGTAGATGAGATGTATGCTCCTTGATGGCAAGTAGATACAAGATGTGAAGTGTGAGATGCAAGATAGTTGGACAAAATGGATGCAAATGGCTAAGTGTAGATTGAGAAACAAAATTGCAAGAGTTTGGCTAGCAAAATGATCTCCCCCAAATAAGAGAAAAGAGGGGGTATTTATAGAGATTTTGAGAATTCCAAGAAGAAATGGACGGTTGAGATTGATCCCAACATGGCCAAGATGTAGGGCTATGGTGAGTTGAAAACTCACAAGCCCTCACATCTTGACATGTGGCAAGGGGAGAGGCTTAAGAAATATGAGGTGGACATGAGGTGGCCAAAAGGTACATGAGGTGGAGGGAGGACAAGTACCTTCCAAGTACTTTGATGTGACCTTTCAATGATCACATGGGGAGAGGGAAAGCTTTGGGAGAATAAAAGTGAATTAAAATTTCACAATGAAAAAATATAGTGGATAAGACAAGGTTCCCAAAAGGTGGGAATTTGTCACATGTGACTTGATGTGACAAGTCAAAGATTCTAGAAGATGCATGGGAAAAGAGGATTCTAGGAGGAATAAAAGTGAATTAAAAATTCATATGGAGAAGAGAGGAGCTTAGGGTGAATAAAAAGGAATTAAAAATTCCTTGGGGGATGGGGAGAGTTGACCAAGGTACTAATTAGGTTTGACTAATCAGTAATTAAAGGATAATTAAGGGTTAATAAGGATTAAAAGCCAATTTGCAAAAGTTGGAGGATGTGACACATCATAATCAAGGATTAGGCATGTGCACATCCTTAATGAAAAGATTAAGAGATGGATTAGGATTAGATGAAAATGACATGTGAAGAATTAAATAAATGTATTATTTATTTAATTTATTTGATGAAAAGAGGATTAAGGAGAGTAAGGTATTTAATTAAATACCTTAGGGATTTGGCGGAATTAAAGCTATTAATTAAATAATAGCAGTATTACTTAATTAATGAAAAATAAGACAAAAGGGGATGAATTTGGATAAATTAAGTGTCCAAATTTAGATGTCTACAGATAGATATCGAGAGAGAGAGAGAGAGATACATAGATGGAGACATAGATTGAACAAGAGAGGAATAGACAAAGAGAGATAGACCATGAGAGAAATATAAGAGATACAAAGGAAAAGAGAAAGAGAAAAGATAAACTAACTTTTGATTGGTTGTTTCATATTAGCAATCCAAGGATGGCATGTGTCCTTGGGGATTTATGCTCAAGGTAGCATGTCATTTTATTAAGGGTTTGATAATTCCTCTAAGACCTCTTCAATGTACCCATTACACACTTAAGGAGACAAACATATAAAGAGAGAAAGAGAGAAAGAGAAATGAAGAGAAAAGTGTTAGGATAGGTGACATTAAAATTGTTATCCTAAGTTGATTTATGTGTCTCCACGTTCTTTGGAAAGTGTTCTTGTGGACATGAGGGACAAAATATTTATTATTTATTTTCTTATGACAAATTGTAATTACATTCAAAGAGGTGGACCCACCATGGTAGCAGTTACAAAGCATCTTGAAGGCATAAACTACTTAGGCGTCCAACTTTCTAGGTTGGGACCACTCGAGTGTGCATGTCCTTGCATGTTATTTGCATGTTTGCATGCTCTTACATGGTTGGGCGCCTGACTTTGCATGAAGGTGCATGAGCTTGCATGTAGTCGTCGAAGCCATCGAAGATTTATGGAGTACTCAGGTTTGACTCAATTTGATTGGCTATGGGTTAGGCACCAATGTGAAGGCCATGTGATTATTGAATATTTTATTCCATATTTATGGGTTGTCCACTGAGGGGGGCATGGGTTTTTCTGAGTTGTTTTGCTTGTTGTTTTGGGATACCAATTGTGGTATTCTCTCCCACAAACTTCTATATATTGAGCCTTTGGATGGTGGTTTTGAATGAGTTCTTTGAAGGGGGCATGGGTTTTTCCAAGTTGTTTTGCTTGTTGTTTTGGGATACCATTTGTGGTATTCTCTCCCACAAACTTCTATATGTTGAGCCTTTGGATGGTGGTTTTGTATGAGTTCTTTGCAGCTTGTCAGAACGATAAGTGTTTTCAAATTGTAGAGAGGATTGTTGCGTTGGTGTACTTCATTGAAGTTTAATACAAACATTGGATCTCTTTTGAGTGTGAAGTTTTTCTCCACAAGGGTTTCTCCATGTATATATTGTGTCACTTGTGTTGATGACTTGAGGTATTGCTAATTTTTATTTCATTGTTGCATTTGTCAATCACTTAATCATTTTATGGTAATCTTATTAACATAATTTCATATTTGCAACCACATGTTTAAGTTCATATGGTTGCAAGTTATACCTTGATTTCCAATATTTGGTATCGAAGCTAACAGTTCTGTGAAGAGAGGGACGCCTTTCTTTTGAGTGTTTAAGGTTTTTTGGTTGTAGTGGGAGCTTGTGCACTTTGGGTTTTGTAGATTTGTGAAGAATATTGAAAACCATGGCTTCTACCTCTCATCTGGATATTGAGAAATTCAATAGTAATAGCTACGAGATATGGAAGTTGAAGATGGAGGATCTCCTTGAAGAGAGAGATCAATGGTTGGTAGTTTCAAAGCAAACAAAACCAGAGAAAATGTCTGATGAAGATTGGAAGAAAATGGATAAGAAGGCACAAGGAACCATTTGGTTATGACTTATGGATTTTGTTGGCGTAAAAACTAACACCTCTAGAGTGCAAGTTTGTACGGACAACTATGCACACTGCGTAATGAGTGCTCTTCAAATTAGGAGGGGAAGCTCCCTCGTTGTGCGGACAAAATGTTTGAAAAGTAAACTAATCTATTTCCTGTCTTTTTGTCTCAGCTAAAAGAGGCACAAGGTTAATAAAACCAAGAATGTTGCAGCTAAGGATTTTTTGGTTTCGCAGATCATTAACTACAACTAAACTAACTACTTTAAATCCATCCAGTTCCCTCAAGCAAACAGAGCATGAGGAAATGGCGCAAGAATTTTCTATACGATAACTTCTAAGACAGGATTTCCAAGGAGGTGACGATACCTTTCTGAGGTGCAGGCTGAAAGAAAAGTTATTAGCAATGACATCAAACAATGAACTCTACTTCTAAATTCCCAAGGAGGCGACGACACCTTTCCGAGGTGTAGACATGAAATAAGCTCATTAACACAATAACAACAAACGATAAGTCTTAATTCTAAATTCCCAAGGAGGTGACGACACCTTTCAGAGGTGTAGATATGAAATAAGCTTATAACCACAAGAACATGAAACAATGATCATCTAATCAAAGTGAACAGATACATAATAGAAATATTACAGGCAAATATGGCTCAGCATATATTACTATCGCATGCAAAAGTTAATTACAAATGAGCTGAAAGCTATTATTTATAGACATCAAAAGCTGTAGGAAACCCTAAAATCACCTTGATTCAACTACAGTCTTGCAATGCATGCAAGATTTATTTCTAAACCCTAATAAAGCAAACTATACAGTTAACTGGAAAGCTACAATCAGTTAACCAGTACAATTAATCTAAGTGGATAGTGTGCAAGCATGCACGTCCTTATTGAAAGCAAAGTTAACTGGAACACTACCATCAGTTAATGTAAAACCCTAAATGTAACTCCAAGTGTACATAGGTAATCCCATAATAGACATGCATGAGATGTGACAGTGAGTTAACTTGAAAAAGCAATGCCAAGTTTAACTCATGTGTTTAATGTCTATTATGAGACGTGGGAATTGAAGTCTATTGGTCGTGATCTTGAGCAACCATTCCCTCAACGAGATTGTTAACTGCATCAACATCTAAAGGTCGTCACAATTCACTACTTGTCAACAACTTGAGAAATCTTGGCAGTATTTGCACACTCAAACTAGCATTTCACTGACTGGTAACTTTGGCGGCTCTGTAACTGAAGTGATGGCCATTATCTCTTCTGAAGCTTGATGTCTTTGACGCTTTTCCTTAATGAAAGAGTGTTGCATGACAAAATTGCAAAGTTTGATTGCTTACACTCTGGTTGCGCAAAATTCCAATGGTATCTGTTAGTGTAGGTTTTTTATTCCTTATTATAAGGTTTTTCCTACACATTTATTTAAGCCTGCTTAGGTTAATAAAGCATGTTTAATTAGGTGAGAGGATTATGAGGTGTCACCTTCCTACATATGAGCATCCATTTGCTATCTTGGGAAGATACTTTACTATCTTTAGTACGATAGATGGTTGCTACTCATTGGTCGGTGTTGCCACCTCCTTCCTCTCTCTAGTCTATATAAGCATGCTACCTAGCTTGTTTTTTATTCATTCGATAGTTGGAGATAGTAATCTGATGCTATTTTGCCTTGGAGCATTTCACATCAGTTTTCACTCGGTATCACTGTTATTCTGCTCATTTTATTTGCATTTTACAGTTTATTTGATCTATCTCTTTCAATTCGATTCTGGGTTGTAATCTATTTCTTAGATTTTAACATGGTATCAAAGCAAGTTTTGTAAGGTTAGATTCTTTATAGAGATTTTATAAAATTTTGTATACTATTCTCTTGCATTTTATTTAACGATCTGGAGAATCAGAAAGGATTTATGAAGATCTAGTAATCTTGTTTCTATCAATCGACTTGCATACTTTGTGTTTCAATTAGTATTGCAGGTTGCAACATGCTTTGCTTGTCTTAGGTAGCTGATACATCCTTTGCATGCCATTTTTTTGGTTGTTGGAGCCGTCTTTTATTGCTAAAGGCGTCTGATTTACATTGGATCTACATCTTCTGTACATAATTAGGAAAAACGCCTTCTGGGTTTTGTTCACCACATCAAAAAACCATCTGGGTATCTTCTATTTTTTTCATGCAACTTATATATTTTGTAGAATCAAACTCGGAAAGCTACAGCAGACCCCCTCTCCGTTGGCAGTTTCAAATTTGAAGACAGTTTTCGAATGCTTTGTTCTTGCTCATACGGACTCCATTTTTCACGATTTTTTTTTATTGATCTTGGCTATTTTTTTGTGCTCTATGCACTAGTGCATTTTTTTTTGATTTGGATGTAAAGATTTTTCAGAAATTACAGATTCTCAGTCGTGACACTGCGCAGTCCTCGTTTGGGAACTTTGAAGAGGCATAAATTTTGCATAAAACCTTGGATCAAGGTGATTCTTTTTTTGAAAGTGATTTTTTTTTCGTGTAGCTTGCAGTGGTGTTGTTTATTTTACTGGGTATTATGCCTAAGTTGTATTCTCAACATATGCTCCTTTTGAGGATCTGTAATAGCATTGAGATCAAATCCACTCAGTATTTCTTGCTGGTGGTAATTGTAAACGCACTAAATATAAAGTGTCAAATCATATTTTATTGGGGGGGTTCTTTGCTTGAGTGAAAACGGGGGGTTCATTGTGTTGACTCTTGTTAGCACATATTCTCTTTTAGAAACATGATTTTATGCATCATAGTTAAAACATTTTAATGGGGTTAATTGCAATCATGAACTGAGATAAAGTTCCACTATTGGGGTTTAATCATGGATATTAGTAATGAATTTCACAAATCTATTGTAAGGCTAAATTCATAGAACTATTTTTCTTGGAAGAAAGGGATAAAGAATCAATGCCTTGAGCAAGATCTACTACCCTATCTTCTTGGACTTGTTCCCGAGCCAAGTGAATATGATAAGAAGAATGCATGGTTTAACAATAATGACATGGTCTATGGACTAATATGTCTTACTATATCTGAGGATATTTTGCATCATATTGAGCATACTGAGTGCCCTTTCACTGCATGGACCATCATCCAATAGTTGTATGGAGACATTGAATCTCCATCTGAAAGTGATGCTTCCTTGGATGACCAAGCACCTACTAAGATTCATGATAGCTCTTCTCAAGTGGAAATATCTTCATTGGATGATCAGTTTATATGGTTGACATTCATCGATACCCCATCACCATCTACTGTTGCTACTTCAAATTCCAATGTTGCTTCTTTGAAAGTTTCCAGTGATTCTTTGCAGCAGGACATTCATTATCTTTCAAATTCAGCTTGGGATGATCTCTTGACAAGTATTTCAAACTTGTTTATGGAGACACATATTGCATATTTGGAGGACACCATTGATGATATTCATCTTCTCTATAATGAAGTAAACTTTTCTTCAGATGTTGTGAGGGATCACTTTGACCCTCCTCTTCATTCTCTACATGATCATTTCCTACAGTTTGACATTAGTGTGGATACTTTGGATCATCATTTGGAGAAGATATCTTTAGAGGAGATACTTAATTCTTTGGTTTATGCTCTACATCAATCTCTAGGAGATTCTAATTTGTCATCTTCAGCAGTGTGGCCTAGAACACCTGATTTGATTGTGGCAACTTTCAGCATTGACATGGGAATAATTGAGTCCACTTCAAAGACTTCATTCATCTTGCATGTTCTTCCTACTTATTCCTTTTAGGAGTGGGGAGAAAGTATGCATACAGCTTTGGTTGTGTTTCTTCCTAAAGGGAGGAATGTTGTTCGACGATCGTGGACCATCTTCTACATCCAGTTTCGAGCATCTACCATTGGATCTCCTTTTAGGGGGCTTCATAGCTCCTTCTTTCTTTCTCTCTCTATTCTGGGGGGCATCCTCTCTTTTGTGGGGAGGGCTACTTCTCTTTGGGGGGGGATTTCATTGTACATGGGTACCTCATCAAGCTTGATTTGTCGGGACCCATCTCTGTACCCACCTAAGCTATGCTTAAGGGGGGGTGTTAGTGTAGGTTTTTTATTCCTTATTATAAGGTTTTCCCTACACATTTATTTAAGCTTGCTTAGGTTAATAAAGCATGTTTAATTAGGTGAGAGGATTATGAGGTGTCACCTTCCTACATATGAGCATCCATTTGCTATCTTGGGAAGATACTTTACTATCTTTAGTACGATAGATGGTTGCTCCTCATTAGTCGGTGTTGCCACCTCCTCCCTCTCTCTAGTCTATATAAGAATGCTACCTAGCTTGTTTTTTATTCATTCGATAGTTGGAGATAGTAATTTGATGTTATTTTGCCTTGGAGCACTTCACATCAGTTTTCTCTCGGTATCACTATTATTCTGCTCATTTTATTTGCATTTTACAGTTTATTTGATCTATCTCTTTCAATTTGATTCTAGGTTGTAATCTGTTTCTCAGATTTTAACAGTATCAACCCTCTAAACCGGATTTGGAAGACAATCAGCTATACGAGGCATGCAACCATATGGACTTGAGTGACCATGCCTGTCAACCTCTCGCATGCACTTGATACAAATCGGTGTCAGCTTTTCTGATGAAGTCATGAATTAAGATCAATTTGGTCTCGAATTTAGTTTGCATGAATTGCATTCTAAAAAAACTCACCTGTTGATTGTGAACACGACTATATTCTGACAACTTTTTTGGAAAACTAAAAATAGCCTATCGGAGAGCAATTTTCACAAAAAAATTTGAGATATGGGTTTTCTCCAGAAAAGGATTCTAAGACAACCCAAAATATCATAAATGAGAAAATTTGACATCTACTCGACCATGCAAGGAATTTTCAATTGAGAAAATTAAAGCCTTGAGAACTAATGCTCTGGAGTAAAAAATTCCTGCAAATTCAAACACATAGATTTAACTCAAGGAAGCTATGTAGAATTAATCCAAATGAATAAATTTGCCAAAATTTTCTTGCTTTCTGAACATGCGAATTGAATTTGAGAGAATTCTGATGAATCTGAGAGGATAAAAGACATTTTTTCTATGTTCTTCCTTTGTTAAAATCGCCACTAGCTTCTCAAATTTGCTGATGATTGTGGACTGGTACCTACAAAAGGAATTATTGATGTCTCTAAATTTGATTGCTGACAAAATCGCCCAACTCTGGAGAAAATTCGCTCTGCCTGTGAAGAAAAATGAATTTCTTGAGCAGGATGATGAATTAAATGATGGCACCATGTTTAAATAGAATAAATTTGCACCTCAAAGGTGACTACAAGATTTAAAACCTTAACTGAAAATAGAATAATTTTGATTGGACCCCCTCCAGTTACACTGACACTGTCTCGGAGTCCGAAATAAAATAATAAAAATAATATTCATCATGCCATCAATGCGATTTTGATAATAAGCATAAAAAAGCTGCCCCTTTGAAGAAAATCACCATTTAATACTTATGCATGCAAAATAAATATTAAATATTATTTTATTCAGTTGAAAAACAACATAAAGCATTTGGATAGATTTGGCAACCTTCACTGATCTCGAAAAGTCCTCATTTGTCCTCATAGGCATCCATTTGCTCAAGATATGACGTTTTTTGCTAACTTCCTACTTTGTAGCTGACTACAAAGTTAGAGTTGACCATATTTAGCACTAATTTCTGGGTGACCGGATGAGGCTGTGACCAAGCTGGGATATTCATCACGAAGCCTGCAAAGCAAGGATGAAATGTCTACTGGGAGCTGGAACTGCAAAATCCAATGTTTGACACCTCAAAAAATTAGGCACCTTTGATTAAATTGATTTTTAGTCTCCAAACTTAGCCATTTCTCCGTTCTGCCATCTGACGCTTGAAATTGTTGTCGACGATGAATGTTGAACCCTGATGACTGGATGGTAGGCTCACTGCGTGACTAGAAGTATTTCGCATCCAACGACTGTATATAAGGCGCTTGAAAGATGCATTAGGGACCCAAAAAGCAAGGGCGCCCTTGGCCTAAAAAGGCTCAAACACCATTTTGTCGAAAGTGCAACCTTCAACTAGATGCCCTACTTTGACCTCTGATATTGGGAGCTGGAGTAACCTGATTCACGCACCGTCTGTCTCATCGCGTAGCTAGAATAACTTATGAGAGATGTCTCTGGAGGCGACAAAGCAAGAAAACTACTTCTAAGACCTCAAAGAGAAGGGCGCCTTTCCCAAGATGAAATGTATGACCAGACTTAGCCATTTTCTGAGTTGTCTTCATTTTCTAATATTCTACAAAGACCTCACATGTACGAGCGTTTTCCAAATCCTAGAGGTTGATGGTTGGGCTCGTTGGATAGCTGGAGTAATTCATCACAAGTCTCATGAAGACTATAAAAAGCTAAAAACCCCATCTGACAGGCCAAAAGGCTGGGCGCCCCTGGCCTACAAAGGCTACAGTGTATGTTTCATGTTTCTGCACCCTCTGATTTACATGCCTGGTGGAATATTTGCCATGATCGCTCAGAATGTCAGATTGATAAGCTGACTAGTGTGTTGCAAAACCAGACTAAAGTAGCACAAATGTTAGGAAGACCTCATTTGCAATTTCATCCATCTCATGGGTCATCTTGAAGGGCGCCCTTGGGCTACAGGGGCGTAGTTTTGGCAATTGACAACTTTCTTGTGATGTAAAGCCTCCTTGCAACCTCAAATTTTGACCTCGACTATAAAAGCTCTGAGACTCAAATGTTTGCATTCGATAATTCATTGGATAGATGGGCCAATTAGGAAGAGAATGAATGTAACTGCAAGCAAAAATAACCAAATCTGGACCTTCAAAGAGAAGGGCGCCCCTGGGCTATAAGGGAGCAAATTTGCTTCTGCTTAAAAAATCTTCATAAATTTGATATGTGAAATCCTCGTCCTGGCCACTGAAATGACCATGCAAAGGTATAACCTTGTCGTGAAATGCTCCTCCATCATGGAATGCCTTGTTCTGAGTCCCTGATTCAAATTCTGATCAACAGGAATTGCTCAACAACTGCTTTTGACTGACACGACACTGACCAAAGTCCATGCTTGATATTTCCCAAAAACTGTATTTGACATCATTTTAGCAAATTTTAGACTCTTATAAGAAAAATGCCTTGATGAAGCAAAAAATTTGGTCTAGGTACAACATTAGGCTCCATCTGGTGACCATGTCGGATACCTACGGCATAAGAGAACCCTAGAATCTCAGTGTTATGTTGACCAGTGACTTATGATTTCGGCATTGGAGTCAGGACTTTCCCTAATCACCTAAAAACATTTGGAGTTTCCTAATCACCTATCCTAAAAGTCGCCTAAAACAAGACTACCTAAAATCACCTAAAAACATGACAAAACATCACATAAAAGTGAAACACAATACAACATTACAATAAAGTATAAAAAGTATTTACAAAAAGAAAAACACACCACCCCCGAAGAGATGAAGTGCTTTGGATATTGTCCATTGTATGACAGTGGGAAGAGCCTCCCACCAATGTCGTTTCTGCCTGAAAGGATTGACTTCTCTTCTGATGGGAATTGTAGGAGGCAATCCCTCTGGAATGAAGATTCTCAAGTATTCATATATCCAAGCAAAGGTACTCTGACAAAATTCAGAATATGATGCAAATGGGAAATATAATACCCTGAAGGTATTAGTTTTGTTGTAGTCCATCCTTGGGATGTTAATTTCTTCAAACCAATCGATCGAGTTCCAAACTCAATTTCTGTAATGTCATAGGTGATCTTTTTTGACCTGATAATATCCTTTGAATGACTCGTCAATCATCTCAACATCACCTTTAACACATAGGAATTTGATTCCCATGTCTTCAGCATCTTTGAGGCCTTGCGAAAGCACCTCTTTTTCACCTTCAGTAAACACCAATTGCACAAGTGGGTGCAACTGTCCTTTAGGGGAGATGATAAACTCCCCTGCTTCTAAAAATTTTGTTGAACAATCTCCATCGAACTATATTGTCCATGACTTTGAATCCTCTGTCAGACTCTTTTCAGAACAAGTAATGTTTTGGTCTTCAACTTTTATCTTTGATAGAGTCACATAATTACTAAGACCCCTTTCAGGCTTTGCTTCTGCTGGAATAGATGATTCAAGCACAGCTTGCTTCTTTGCAACCTTGATAAACTAATCTAGTTCTTCTAGATGATCCTAAAGATATTCCAGTTGAGAGATTTGTACCTTGGTCTTCATCATGGAAGCTACGATGTCAAAATTTGTTGAAGACGTCTCTTGAGCAACTGGTATAGTAATCTCATGTGAAGATTTGGGTTTGGAAGTGGATGGCACTTCTTTACCCTCTTCATTTGATTTATGCCTTTCTTATTCTTCTTCTTTATGTGCCTTGAAATTTTGAGCATGTGTAAACATAGGAGGAGCGTACTGACGATATTCTTCTTTTTCTTCTTGATTGATAGGTTATCTATGAAAGCATCTCGCTGCGAAGTCGCCATCGAAGTTATCCATCTTTGGTAAGACAACATTCGAACTTGGTGTTGATACAAAACTAGAACTGGGAGAAGATTCAATGTATCCCATGATTTGGATCATTCTTAGGTTCTCTGGACATGTGGATCTGGAATGTGCATCATTGTCGTGAAAAGGACAAAATACTGCACTATGTCCAGCTTCAATCATTGGTCTTAATGGAGATGTTGGCAACCATGTCTAAAGATTGTCTCTCTTTGGCTAGTACGATTGTTGAACTGGAGATCTGATGAAATTTGCTTTCATCAGGCCGAAAGTGATCATATTATCTTCCAACTTGATGGCGTGTTCTTGTGCACTCTTCAACTCTGTTGCTTTGGTCGTCTTCAGGAAGAAAGCTATCTCTGATGGAAGAGAATTTATGAAACAAATTATCAAAATCTTCGGTGATGGATCAAATGTAGAAGAAATTCTTGCAACAAGATGATTAAATCTTGCTACAAAATCCCTCATGCGCTCGTTGTGTTCCATCTTTGAGTTTGTGAGTTGGGCGAACAACAAGTGACTGTCTTCAACAGGTTTGAATCTTGCCAAAAAGTTCTCACTCATAGTTGCCCAGCTTGTGATACTGCTTGGTGCCAGGTGATTGAACCAGTTGGCAACATTTCTTGCAAGAGTCTCGACAAAGAGATGCACCACAATTCCTTCATGTGCCACATGCAGGACGACGCAATTCGTTGTGAACGCAAAAAAATGGTCCTCTGGGTGTTGAGTTCCATCGCCGTGAAACTGAGGAAAGTGCTTCCTTGACCCTTTAAGTAACTCATAATTTACCTCAAAATCCAAAGGTCCAATGTTATTACCCCAAGGCAATGGGGGTGGACATCGCCTATCAACATTATTGTTGTTATCATCCATTGCTTTTGTGTGGATCATGCAATCGGATGCCAGAGTGTCATTCCCGTGAAATAAAAGCGTTAAGCTTTTCTTGAAGTTTTCTTGCCTCGTGCACAGTGGGCACCAGAAAACTGTTGGCGTAAAAACTAACACCTCTGGAGTGCAATTTTGTACAGACAACTATGCACACTGCGTAATAAGTGCTCTTCAAATTAGGAGGGGAAGCTCCCTCGTTGTGAGGACAAAATTCTTGAAAAGTAAACTAATCTATTTCCTGTCTTTTTGTCTCAGCTGAATGAGGCACAAGGTTAAGAAAACAAAGAACGTTGCAGCTAAGGATTTTCTTGTTTCACAGATCATTAACTACAACTAAACTAACTACTTTAAATCTATCCAGTTCCCTCAAGAAAACAAAGCATGAGGAAATGGAGCAGGAATGTTCTATACGATAACTTCTAAGACATGATTTCCAAGGAGGTGATGACACCTTTTCGAGGCGTAGGTTGAAAGAAAATTTATTGGAAATGACATCAAACGATGAACTCTACTTCTAAATTCCCAAGGAGGTGACGACACCTTTCCGAGGTGTAGACATGAAATAAGCTCATTAACACAATAACAACAAATGATAAGTCTTAATTCTAAATTATCAAGGAGGTGACAACACCTTTATGAGGTGTAGATATGAAATAAGTTTATAACCATAAGAACATGAAACAATGATCATCCAATCAAAGTGAATAGATACAAAATAGTAATATTATAGGCAAATATGGCTCATCATATATTACTATCGCGTGCGAAAGTTAATTACAAATGAGCTAAAAGCTATTATTTATAAACATCAAAAGGTGAGGAAACCCTAAAATCACCTTGAGTGAACTACAGTCTTGCAATGCATGCAATATTTATTGCTAAACCCTAATAAAGCAAACTATATAGTTAACTAGAAAGCTACCATCAGTTAACTGGTACAATTAATCTAAGTGGATAGTGTGCAAGAATGTACGTCCTTATTGAAAGAAAAGTTAACTGGAACACTACCATCAGTTAACGTAAAACCTTAAATGTAACTCCAAGTGTACATAGGTAATCCCATAATAGACATGCATGAGATGTGACAACAAGTTAACTTGAAAAAGCAACGCCAAGTTTAACTCATGTGTTTAATGTCTATTCTAAGAGGTGAGAACTGAAGTCTACTAGTCGTGATCTCAAGCAACCAATCCCTCAACGAGATTGTTAACTACATCAACATCTAAAGGTCATCACAATTCACTACTTTTCAGCAACTTGAGCAATCTTGGCAATCTTTGCACACTCAAACTAGCATTTCACTAACTGGTAACTTTGGCAGCTTCGTAACTGAAGTGATGGCCATTATCTCTTTTGCAGCTTGATGTCTTTGACACTTTTCCTTAATGAAAGAGTGTTGCATGACGAAATTGTGAAGTTTGACTGCTCACACTTTGGTTACGCAAAATCCCAACGATATCAACCCTCTAAACCGGCTTTGGAAGACAATCGGTTATACGAGGCATGCAACCATATGGACTTGAGTGACCACGCCTGTCAACCTCCCACATGCACTTCATACAAATCGGTGTCAGATTTTCTGATGAAGTCATGAATTAAGATCAATTTGGTCTTGAATTCAGTTTATGTGAATTGCATTATGAAAAACTCACTTGTTGACTGTGAACACGGCTATATTTTGACAACTTTTTTGGAAAACTAAAAATAGCCTACTGAGGCTAAAAATAGCCTACTAGAGAGCAATTTTCATAGAAAAATTTGAGATATGGGTTTTGTCCAGAAAAGGATTCTAAGACAACCCAGAACATCAGAAATGAGAAAATTTGACATCTACTCGACCATGCAAGGAATTTTCAGTTGAGAAAACTAGAGCCTTGAGAACTAATGCTCTGGAGTAAAAAATTCCTAAAGATTCAAGCACGTGGATTTAACTCGAGGAAGCTATGTAGAATCAATCCAGATGAATAAATTTGCCAAAAATTTCATGTTTTCTGAACATGCGAATTGAATTTGAGAGAATTCTAATGAATATGAGAGGAGAAAAGACTTTTTTTTTTTCTGTGTTCTTCCTCTCTTAAAATCGCCACTGGCTTTCAAATTTGTTGATGACTGTGGACTGGTACCTGCAAAAGGAATTACTGATGTCTCTAAATTTGATTGTTGACAAAATCGCCCAACTCTAAAGAAAATTCACTCTTCCTGTGAAGAAATATGAATTTCTTGAGTAAGATGATGAATTAAATGATGGCGCCATGTTTAAATAGAATAAATTCGCACCTCAAAGGTGACTGCAAGATTTAAAACCTTAACTGAAAATAGAATAATTCTAATTGGACCCCCTCCAGTTACACTGACACTGTCTCGGAGTTCAGAATAAAATAATTAAAATAATATTCATCATGCCATCACATGCGATTTTGAGAATAAGCATAAAAAAGCGCCCCTTTGAAGAAAAACGCCATTTAATACTTATGCATGCAAAATAAATATTAAATATTATTTTATTCAGTTGACAAACAACGTAAAGAATTTGGACGGATTCGATAACCTTCATTGATCTCGAAAAGTCCTCATTTTTCCTCATAGGCGTCCATTTGCTCAAGATATGACGTTTTTTGCTAACTTCCTACTTTGTAGCTGACTACAAAGTTACAGTTGACCATATTCAACACTGATTTTCAGGTGACTGGATGAGGCTGTGACCAAGCTGGGATATTCATCATGAAGCCTGCAGAGCAAGGATGAAATGTTTGTTGGGAGTTGGAACTGCAAAATACAATGTTTGACACCTCAAAAAATTAGGCACCTTTGATTAAATTGATTTTCAATCTCCAGACTTGCCATTTCTTCGTTTTGCCATCTGACGTTTGAAACTACTGCTGACGATGAACAGTGAACCCTGCTGACTAGATGGTAGGCTCACTGCATGATTGGAAGTATTTCACATCCAATGACTGTACGTAAGGCACCTCAAAGTTGCATTAGGGACCCCAAAAGCAAGGGCACCCCTGGCCTAAAAAGGTTCAAACATCATTTTGTCGAACGTGCAACCTTCAACCAGATGCCCTACTTTGACCTCTGATATCGGGAGTTGGAGTAACCTGATTCACACACCGTTTGTCTCATCGCGTAGCTAGAAGAACTTAAGAGAGATGTCTCTAGAGGCGATGAAGCAAGAAAACTGCTTCTAAGACCTCAAAGAGGAGGGCACCTTTCCCAAGATGAAATGTACAACCAGACTTAGCCATTTTCTAAGTTGTCTTCATTTTTCAATATTCTGCAAAGACCTCGTACATACGAGTTTTTGCCAAATCCCGAAGGCTGATGGCTGGGCTCATTGGATAGCTGGAGTAATTCCTCATAGGTCTTGTGAAGACTACAAAAGGTAAAAACCCCATATGACAGGCCAAAAGGCTGGGCGCCCTTGGCCTACAGAAGCTACAGTGTATGTTTCATGTTTCTCCACCCTCTAATTTACGTGCCTGGTAGAATCTCTACCACGATCACTTGGAATGTTGGATTGACAGGCTGACTGGTGTGTTGCGAAATCGGACTAGAGTAGCACATATGTCAAGAAGACTTCATCTGCAATTTCATCCATCTCAAGGGTCATCTTGAAGGGCGCCCCTAGGCTACAGGGGCACAGTTTTGGTAGTTGACAACTTTCTTGTGATGTAAAGCCTCCTTGCAACCTCAACTTCTGACCTCGATTGCCGGAGCTTTGAGACTCAAATGTCTATATTCGATAGTTCATCGGATAGCTGGGCCAATTAGGAAGAGAATGAATGTAACTGCAAGCAAAAATAACCAAATCTAGACCTTCAAAGAGAAGGGCGCCCCTGGGCTACAGGGGCACAGATTTGCTTCTGCTTAAAAAATCTTCATAAATTTGATATGTGAAATCCCCGTCCTAGCCACTGAAATGACCATGCAAAGGTATAACCTCGTTGTGAAATGCTCCTCCATCATGAAATGCTTCGTTCTGAGTCCCTAATTCAAATTCTGATCAACAGGAATTGCTCAATAACTGCTTTTGACTGACACGACACTGACCAAAGTCCATGCTTGATATTGCCCAAAAACTATATTTGACATCATTTTAGCAAAGTTTAGACTCTTTTAAGAAAAATGCCTTGATGAAGCAAAAAAATTGGTTTGGGTACAACAAATTTTTTCCTCTTGAATGTTTTAGAAGAAGCCATTGTCTACAATTTGTGGAAGAGGATAGGTGATATCTATCAAACTAAAACTTTAACTAATAAGTTGTAACTCAAAAGAGGTTTGTATTCTCTAAAATGAACGATGGTGATTCGATTGCGGAATATTTAAATGCTTTTAAAATATGAGTTTAAGTTAGCTTGCATCAGTAGATGTTAAGTTAGAAGAAGAAGATAAATGCATTTTGTTGCTTTGCTCTTTACCCGAATCTTGGGAAAATCTAATTGTTGTCATAAGTGGTGGTGGTACAAAACCAAAGATGGATAGTCTCATTGAAATACTTCTTTCAAAGGAGATGAAGAGAAATTCCATGAACATGGGCTCCCAAGATGTCTTTTAGGTGCGAGAAAGGTCCAAAGAAAAAGGAGGTCCTAAAGGGCACAAGAAGAGAGACAAGTCTAAAGGACGTTCTAAAACCCCCAGGAAAAGCAAAGTGTTGGAATTGTGGTAAAAGAGGGCATGTGAAAAAGGAGTGTAGGAACAAGAAAAAGAGTTTGGATGCTTCCATGAAAATATCCTTTGAAGATGGTGATTCAGATGCTTTTTTTTATTTCTGCTAACATTATTAGTAACGATGCTTGGCTTATTGATTCAGGTGCCTCCTACCATATATCTCCTTGCAAGGGGTGATTTGCTTCATATTTAGCTTATGATTGGGAGAAGTTTTCCTTGGTGATGACAACACAAAGAAGATTGTTGGTAAGGGATAGGTAAAATTGTGTCTTAATGATGGGAGGGTTAAAACCCTTGATCATGCATTACATATTCCAAGACTTGTGAGAAATTTAATTTCAGTATCCAAGTTGAATGATTCTAGAATGCATGTGGCATTTGACAAGTCTGGTTGTAGGTTGGTAAGAGGGAGTTTGGTGATTGCTAAAGGATCTTGAATAGGGACTTTATTTAGGCTTAATGCCTCTACTTTTTTTAATTTTACCAATGTAACTGGCACTGAAAATGCATGTATGGTGTGGCACCATAGATTGGGTCACATAAGTGAAAAAGGTCTTAAGACTATTTTGAATAAAAAGTTGGTTGGTGGTCTTTTTGATTATTCTATTGGTAAAAATGATTTATGTGAACATTGTGTGTTTGGTAAACAAAATAGATCATCATTTCCTAATGGGACTAATAAAGCTAGCTAAGAGATTATTACATATCATTCATTCATATGTGTTTGGACCAGTGGAAGTTGACTCTTTTGGAAAATCTTGTTATTATGTTACTTTCATTGATGATGTGTCAAGATACACCTAGATTTATTTTATGCATGCAAAATATGAAGTTTTCATTTAGTTTAAGGAATTTAAAGCCTTGGTTGAGAAGCAAACGAATTATAAGATAAGGGTGTTGAGATCTAAAAAATGGGGGTGAATATTGTTATGGGGAATTTGATGAGTTATGTAAGCATCCAAGTATTCTTCAGCAAAAGACCACCTTATACACCTCAACAAAATGGGATAGCAAAAACAATGAATTGAACCTTAATGGAAAGAGCTAGGAGCATGTTGAGTGGTGCTAAGCTTGATAGATTCTTTTGGGCATGAGCTATAAGTATTGCATGTTATTTGGTTAATAGATCTCCTTGTTCAACTCTTGCTGATAAAACTCCTTACGAAGTGTGGATAGTTAGAACGCCTGTTATTTCACATTTAAGGATCTTTGGTTGTGAGGCTTTTGTTCATGTGCCTCAAGAGAAGCATTCTAAGTTGGATCCAAAAGCACATAAATGCATCTTTGTTGGTTACGGTGAGAATGTAAAACGTTATAAGTTTTGAAATCCACTAACCCATAAAATGGCTTTCTCTAGAGATGTGATTTTCAGGGAGTTTAAAGCTTACTCGGGTGAAGAACAACCAAAGGAGAAAGATAAGACAAAATAGTGCACTTCGAGATAAAGGTATAGAAGCAGGAAGATGCACATGTGGAAGAACAACCAGATAGATTTGAGGGTGGAGAAGAAGAAGAGGGTTTAGAGAGTTCTAAGAGTTTGGAAAGTTCAGATGATGTACAAGATGAGCATGAAGAAGAAGAATAAGAAGAGTAGTAACAACCCCTTACTCTTACTTTGAGAAGATCCACAAGGAAATGGAATTCAGATGACAGGTATAGCCCACCTAATTTATGTTTTGTATTTTCTTTGTTGAGTATCGACGATGAACTTAGATCCTATAGGGAGGCTCTTTCTTCATAAGAAAGTGAGTCTTGGATGTAGGCCATGTAGGAGGAGATGATAGCTTTGGATAGTTATAATGCCTGGGATCTTGTGAATTTTCCCAAAGGAAGGAATCCCATTGGTTGCAAGTGGGTGTTTAAAAATAAATTTGGAGAAAATGGTCGATTAGAGTGATACAAGGCCAAATTAGTGGCCAAGGGCTATTCCCAGAGAGAGGGAGTTGATTTCAGTGAAATTTTATCTTCTGTTGCTAAGTTAACTTCTATTAGGTTCCTATTATTTATTGTTGGTGCTTATGATTTGAAATAGAGCAAATGGATGTTAAAATTTCTTTCTTGTGTGGGGATCTTGAGGAAGAAATTTATATGCAACAACTTGACGATTTTGTTGTGAAAGGAAAAGAACACTTGGTTTGCAGGTTAACGAGATCTCTATATGGTTTGAAATAGTCAACTAGGATGTGGTACCAGAAGTTTGATGACTTTGCATTGAATTTGGGTTTTGTTAGAAGTGAGGAGGATCATTTTGTTTACATTAAGGTTATTGATGATCAGATTCTAATCATTGTCTTGTATGTGGATGACATGTTGTTTATGGGTAACAACAAGGTGATGATTAAGGAGCTTAAGACTCAACTTTCTGGCATATTTTAAATGAAGGATTTGGGGGTTGGAAAACATATTTTTGGGATGGAGATTAGCAAGGATCAGGTTCACATAAAGCTTTGGTTAAGTCAGAGTAACTATGTTGATACTAATTTATAGAGGTTTAATATGCATGACTGTAAACTAGTAAACATTTCATTTCCAGTTGGTACTAAGTCGAGTTTAGACGTGTCCTAATTTTGATGATGATGTGGAAGAGATGTCTAATGTTCCTTATTCTAGTGTTTTCAGTAGTTTAATGTATGCAATGGTTTGCACTAGACCGGATATAGCCCAAGTAGTGGGAGTTTTGAGCAGGTTTATGTCTAACCCTAGTAAAGATCATTGGACTTTTGTTAAGAGGGTCACTATTACAAAAACAACAATATATGACTAAATAAACTACTAAAAATTGCATATAAATGACTAATTTTGGTCACATGATCATTAGTAGTTTACTGCTGGTCATTTATAACATGACCAAATTTATGACTAAACTATTTTAGTCATTTATTTAGTCATTGATTTGGTCATTGATTTAGTCGTTAATTTAGTCATTGATTGTTGTTAAATAGTCATTTATTTAGTCATGGTAGTGATTTATTTAGTCATTAATTTAGTAATATATTTTGTCATTAATTTTGTCATTGATTGTTGTTAACTGGTCATTTATTTAGTCATTACTTTAGTCATATATTTAGTCATTAATTTAGTCACATATTTAGTCATTAATTTAGTCATTATTTTAATAATATATTTAGTCATTATTTAGTCATGGTAGTCATATATTTAGTCATTATAGTCATATATTTAGTCATTGTAGTCATATATTTGGTCACTGTGTTCATTTATTTTAGTCATAGTAGTCATTTATTTAGTCACGGTTTAGTCATTTATTTGAGTGAATCAATGATTCAAGTTATAAATCAAATCTAACTTAATTAATTCAAACAAATTTATGCATATAAACTTCAAATATCATAGATATTCAATTTTTTTTTTATATTGGATTAACATGAAAAAAATACAATCAACAAACAAATTTATGCATATAAAGCTCAAATATCATAGATATTAAAATGATTTTTTTGTATTGCATGAAAAAAAAAGAATATACAAATAGTAAACGGTTGCATAACCAAAGGAATTACAAACAACATACAGCTGCATGAACAAAGATCCAAGAAATACATCCTTCACTGCACTCTTGGTTGCCATGGAAGACAAATCCAAGATACGATACAAATGGTACAAACACTGAATGGAGAAAAGACATGAAAATATATAGTAAATATAGTTATATTATTTGTGGTGCATATATTGCCATATTCAGAGCAACCTTGCCCTCCCATTCCAGTTGGACAACCCTTGAGAGAAGATTGGAAGGATTCAAATGAGAAGTATGACAACTTCCTATCTAGAAATCTCACTGGTCATGGTCGGATGAAAGTAAAGAGTGCATGTTCACCTCTCCAATTTGACAAGCTGCAACCTGAAAATTAGATTTCAACAAGGGTTTTAGAATATGTTTATTAAAATAAAAATACAATTATTAAAATGAAAATACAACTAAGATCTAATAATGAGCACATTTAGATTTTTACAATATGGCATCCTTTACCTATTTCAACGGTTTTGTGAGATTTCCCATTATAGATGTTTGAATCGTTAATGATGTAAAAAAAGAAATGAATTTACATATACAAAATCATCTCAAATGCAATGACAAATAAATTAGAACTCATTCTTCCAAATATTATAGTAGATGAACAAAGTGGGTTCATTTCAGGTTGGTCAATTCTAGATGAGGTCATCATTACTCAAGAAGCCATTCATTCTATCAACTACACAAAGAGAAGTAGTATTATCATGAAGTTAGACATTAAAAACTGTGGAGAAATTTTTTTTTGCAAAAATTGGTTGGATTGGATTTACAACCTCATTGCTACCCAAGGAATTATGGTGAATCCTTTGAAACACTCAAAAAATATAACAATTCACCTTGATGCCTGAATATAAAACCTTTATTTTGTTGATTTTGCATCAAAGCCTAGCTCTTATCACTGATGTATTTCAAACAATCTATTCTTCATCATCTTAGCAAACTTCATAATGCCTTGCCTCCATAACAATCTCCTTTGGAAAAAATCAAACCATGGACCTTGAAACTCTTTGAATGAAGGGACGGGGAAACAATAACCTATCACTTCTTTCCATTAAAATCATAGTTTTAGAATGAAGATAATTTTTAGGTTGTTGAGTTTTCACCAACACATTAATATTGCTTCAAAACTGGGAATATGTCAAAACTCAGTAAGAACTCACAATATATACAATAGGTTGTTGTGGATGATACATCATAATACATCATAATTCATATATGTTTCATTACTATGGAAAATATTAAATGATGGGTTTAATGAAGAACTTTAAATTAAACCATGAAAATGTGATGTATTGTGTTGTATAAGCATATTTTGTTCACCATAATGCTGAGTTTTCACCAACACATTAATATTGCATAGTTTATAAGGTTACACTGGAATGTCAAGTTACATGAGTTTTGACACAAGTTCTTACTAGTTCAAAATAGTCTTGTAAGTTGTCTTCATAATTGGTAACCATTATGGGGTTGTTAGCATTAAAAACTATCCATAATTGACAAGATCATTATGCAAGTAGTTCTGATGGGAAAAGAAACTTTTAGATCTTTGAAGACAGAGCAAATTGATTAAAGTTGTAGAATTGAGCTCCATTTAGTAATACTTACTGAGGTTATATGATACAGATTGTACTAGATGGGATTTTCATATTCAAAATTGGTGGTAAGTTAATGTTTATTTTAGATTGTGTTTTGTAAATCTTAGACACCATTGACACAGAGCTCAGTAAGATGAGGAGACAAAAGTTTCTAGATTTTTGGTTGAAAAGGGTTCCCTGTCTTTGAAAATGTTGTTAACTAGAAGGTGGTAATGGGTAGTTATCAGAAATATCTCTATTATAGTTAGGGTCAAGAAGGTTGTTGTGTCATGCTACATTGATTGGAAGACAATTACTGTACAGTATCCTAAAACAACCCTCTCATATTTGAGTTCAAAAGATTGTTGTTTCATGATTCATGATGTGAAAATTAATCATCAAGTTCAGATTTCTGGTGGTAGAGTTTATGCTCGAAAATGTGATGTATTGTGTTGTATAAGCATATGAAATAATTGGCAGATGTCTAAAAGCAAAACTTAAGGAAAGTAGCACAAAACCCGAGGGAAATATCTTGGCCATTACATTATGTAGGAACTAGACCATTAGGTTATATTTTTCATAAATACCCATTGCCAAACCTAAAACAGTTAAGAGTGCTAAAATCAACTTTATTAGATCAAGGAAGAGTAAAACCTGATCATAGGCCTCATGGAGTAAGGTGCTTCAGCATTTTCAAATTGTCCTCCACATGGCATGGTACTTCAAGGCTGCTATATAGACATCTAGAGTAGTGCTAGCAAGTAAGATGAGAAAAGTCATCTCAAATCTACCTATTTGGCCACCAAGGGGGAGGCCAAACAAGGACTAAAACCATTAGGGGGTTGTTAGCATTAAAAAATATGATACTTTGGATAAACCCTCAAATGCGATATTAATTAATTATAAATCAGATCTAAAACTTTAAACTTGCATGCCAATATAACCAAATGTGACAACAGATCTATAACTGTTGTTTATATGAACAACAAATGTAATCACAAATTGTTATGTTCAGATCTGAAAATCAAAATAACTGCAAATCCTATACAATAAAACTATAGTATTTGTGTAATATTAATTCTTCTTCAATGTTGGCTTATATTATCAGAATTTTCTAACATATTCTATTACAACAACAAATTCAGACTTCTCAAAACATCATAACAAACACCAAATTATCAAATAATATTATGCTAGCTACAATATGATGCAAATATGCCAATAAATACTCAAAGTAGTGCTAGAATATTACTCCTAACTTGTACAGTAGTCCTCACCTTATACTAAAGATTCTGAGATCCTATATCATAAGCATGCAAACTCATATTATAAGGCTGCAATCCACTAGTAAAGGTTACATCAACTATTATTCCTCCTCTGTCACTTGTATGGAAATAAACAAGGGCTGCTAATAGTAGTGATAATAAAATATAATGTTGTGGGAAATACTTCAAATGCTGGCCTATGATCAACATCTATTGATAACCTTCAAATTCAAAAGAATAATGATGATTGGAAATTCTAAATGATCCCCAAAATACTTGTCAAGAGCTGGAAACATCAAATAACAACCAATAAATGAATTATCAACACATGCACTAGAGCGACACTGTAGCATCAACGTATAAACTTGAAAACTCAACGAAATACACTGACTTGACAATACCGTACAATTTGCTTGCAAATATGAATCGAACAATTGTAATCAATAAGCCCAAATGAAATCCGCGAGTAGAATCGCCTCAATGGATATGAGGCTTTTCATCCCCAAATCCATCTACAAGAACCGAGAGTGTTTTCATCCTTGAATGCTTTAAAATCCAAATTCGAAGGAATAATTGAAGTCATAATTTAGATGCACTGTTGTGAGCCTTGACCTCTCTTTAATAGACTTTACACATCCAAAGGCCCGTTTTGAATTACAATTTGAATAAAGTGTTACAAACACTTATTTAAACATACATAGAACCTAAAATTAGTATTTAAGTTGCCCTTTTGAATGAAGTGATTGGGCCCATTTAAAAATGTTTTTTTATTATTTCCCTTATTTTATGAGTCTTGAAATTGGGCCCAAAGGTAGAAAGGTGGACACACTGTTTGATACCTATTCTGCAATGAACTTAATTTCATGAAGTTTGGTGCAAGAGCTTGGGTTGGATATTTCAGTCAAGACACAATGCTTGATCAGATTTGCATATTCCATAGACTTCAAGGATGAAGTAACCATTGATGTCATTCCTTTAGGTGTTTGTGGAATAGTTTCTGGAAGCCCCGACCTCTATGTGAGGGATGCAATCTTCTATAGGAGGTTGAACATGTATCATTTGGTCAAAGATAGAGATTACCATTCCCACCATTTGTAGGTCCAATGACTATTTAGCATTTAGAGTATGGTGAGAGAGGAGATGTTGGTCAAATCATATGAATGGAAATCCAAAGTCCCAATGTTTAGCACTTCTCAAGCAAGGCATCTCATAAATGCAAATGGCAAGTTTGCATTGCTGACGTAGAGAGAAGAAGACTGCACATGGTGGAGGTTCAAATCATGCATGGGCTGCATACTAAAAAAGAAAGCATAAAAAAACTCATGCACCAATTTGATGAGTTTTGAGGAGCTCAACGGGCTGCCCCCTCACAAATCCATAGAGTATGAAATACAATTGTTGTCCATTTGCTTGCTTCCCAACATAGGTATCTATTGGCGAAGCATTTTGGAGGCTAGTGAAATGAAAGAGTTGTTGCCTGAACTGTTAAAATGTGGTGTAATAAGGGGCAATATGTCACCATGTGGTTCTCCTATAGTGGTGGTACCAAAAAAAAAGTTTGTTCTTGGCGTATTTGCATTGATTGAAGAACTCTAAACAATAATATGGCAAATAACTGCTATTTTCTACCTCACATTGGTGGTTTAATTGATCAGTTGCAGCATGCTCGATTCTTCACCAAGTTCGATTAAGGTCCAAATTTAATCAAGCTAGAATAAAAAAGAGGATGTATGTAAAATAGCATTCAAGAGTAGAAAAGCTTTATTTGAGTGGTTAGTACTTCCATTTGGGTTGTGCAATGTAAAAACAACCTTCACAAGGCTAATGAACAAAGTACCACTGCCCCATATTAATGAGTGTGTGATTGTCTACTTGGATGACAATCTTGTTTTCAGTTAGACATATGAGGAACATCTAGAGAAAGTGTTGCATATTTTTAAGGAGAACAAGCTTCAGTTAACGGTAAAAAATGTCAAGTTTTTGAACAAGTTATGTTTACCTTGGACAAAGTTCTGTTTATTTGCGTCTTGATAAGGCCAAGTCTTGTTCTCACTTTAAAACAAAACCAACTTAAGCATGGCATTATGAACAATTGTCAAAAGCAAAAAAAATAATGATTTTTTATTCTTGGCATACTAATATAGAGACCATTATGGCACCTGAATGTCATTAATATTCCATCACCCTAGAAAAACTCATAAAAATTTCAACTATGATTTCTCATAGTCTAATCTAACATGGTAAGATCTCTGTAAACCAATCCTGCATTCTTCCTAGGAAGCCACAATTGTTTCCTTCAAATAAATAAGGTTCATTTGTGATCCAGTTTTTAACATATCAAATAGTAAGTAGAATGCATGTTAATTTCTTATTCAATTATCGGTATATGCAAGAGCACTTGAGTGCATACTAATATGAGAATTTTGAAAATATTATATATCTAGCCATATCTTAGGACAATGACATAGCTAGTTCGATTATTATAGATATTCATTTCAACCAAGTTGAATAATTTTTGTCATGCATCTAACTAGAAAAAGTTAAAACATTATAGCTAAAGGCCACTCCTAAAAACAAACTCAGACTCTTGATAAGTAAGTTCAATCTCATTACACCTCACATGGAGGAAATAACAACTAATGATGGCCAACCACATCAGAAAGACAACATAAACAACCAGGCATAAGAAACAACTAATGGGATAGTTTGATAAATAAATTCAATCTCATTACACCTCACATAGAGGAAATAACAACTAATGATGACCAACCACATCAGAAAGACAACAAAAACAACTAGGCATAAGAAATAACAAAAACAACTAATGGGACAATTTGATATGTAAATTCAATCTCATTACACCTCACACAGAGGAAATAACAACTAATGATGACCAGCCACATCAGAAAGACAACATAAACAACCAGGCATAAGATTTGGCAAATGAAAGATTGTCATTCCTCATTCTTGCAGTCATTTTAGCTGGCAAACACAAGATAATTGAACTAAAATTCCATCTGTAAATAGTGTAGCTCCCCTATAATGGATTGAATACTTTTTGTTAAGACTTGTAGCACATCAAATCAAGGGTTTGATGCAACAACTTGTAAATTTTTTGAAGCTCAATATATATGGGAGTGGGCAACAAGTCCACAATTAACAAACCAAAAAAAAAAAATCAAAGCAAAAGGAATCTAAATCAAATATAGAAACTTTATAAACTAAAGTGCAAAGGCAAACTACAAGCATGGTATGAAAGCTAGAACTGCATCTCACCTTCAACTGTCGACTATGCAGTTTAGACTCATTGAGAAGAAGAGCATTTTGAACAGCCTCAAGCTCCACAAACTCAACATAAGCATACGTGTGCCACTAATTTATAACTACCCTGCATATAGCAAAAAATGTGCAAGCAATATAGCTTGTAGTACAGAGAAATAAGCAACATGATGAAATACCCTTTTGGCTGACCAAACTTGTCTGTCAAAATTGTAACTCTATTAACTGTGCCACAAAATTGAAAATGTTGTTGTACTTCCTCTAGAGTGCATGAGTAATCAACCTGAAATTGTTAGGAATGCATTTAATATATTTTCCACCAAATAGTGTGTGAAATTTTGACTAAATAAAGAAACTTAATAATCTCATGATACTGAACTTTTGAAATCATTGCAAATTTAGCCTCTGATAGAAAATGATGACAGTTCAAATGATATATTTTGAGCTTTAGAAGTAAAAATAAAATGAAAAGCCAATATAACACCTACAGTGGCTATGGGCATATGCCCTATACTGCCATCTATCAATTTTTAGAAGAAAAAGATGCATTAAATAGGTAGTGACCATTTTATCATGTAAGACAACCTAGATATATTATAGTTTTTTGAATGTCAAAAATTAATAATGTCTGGAAATTCAACAAGCTTTTCATCTTGCAGCCTTCACAACCAGGGAAAGTTGTGATTACTTTTGGTAATAATAAAAACATAACCCTCAAAGTGTCATCTTTATGCCACCTACTATAACAATAGAGATGATCAATAACCTACAAAATTAAATTAGATTATTGATACTTGAGCTAACTAAACTAAATTGAACTTAAATAATTGCTACGATTCTCCAAAGCTACCAAAATGGCACTGGCCATTGAAAAGTTAAATCCTAATAGTTTGAATTTATTTTTGAGAAGGTAAATTTTAAGTTCACTTTCTCTCAAACTATTCAATCAAAAGGCAGTTCATGAGTAAATGAGAAGATAAGTATTTCTTGCAAGTGCCAATTTTGAAAATTCTTGGAATCATATGGCTAAGGAGGATATCTTAATAACCACAATTTTATTAATGAACCTTAGATGCACCACATATATAATTTCAGTTTAAATACAAGAACTTATATGAAAAATAAGCCAATTTTCTCAAGTAAGGAAACAATTTAGTTAAGAAATTGACAAGTATTTGATTATGCAACAGTTATGGTGTAGAATCCAATGCATAGACAATCCAAAACAAGACTCAAATGAGGATATAAACACATACACTTTTTTCCAAAGCATCCAAGTATGAATTTGGGATGACAAAGATCTTATACTTGAGTCACATCATTAGTGCATATGGAATTCAAGTGGACTAGGAAAAAATATGAGCTATTGTGGATTGGATTCCCCCAAAAACTTTAACTCAATTGAGGGGATTCTTGGGGATTTGTAGCTACTATAGAAATTTATTTAAGGGGATTTCACAAATTATAGCACCCTTAACCGAGCTCACTAAGAAAGGAGATTTCACATGGTCACATGTCATACAATTTTTTTTTGATATATTAAAATAGGTAATGAGATTTTATCTTGTGTTGGAAATTCTTGATTTCTCACCCCCTTTTGTGTTGGAATGTGTTGCTTTTGGAGAGGGGATTGGTGTAGTATTGATGTAGAATAAGCTTCAAATTTCATTTGAGAGTTGCAAGCTTAGAGATCTAAAAAAAGTTTCTCTATCTACAACAAATAGATGTTAGCCATTATGCATGCTTTTTCTAAATTCAAATAGTATTTTGTCAATGGTAAATTTGTGGTGAAAATAGACCACAAAAGTTTGAATTACTTCCTTAATTAGAAGGATTTCAATAAACAACAATAGAAATGGGTGAGTAAGCTTCAGGTTTATGATTTTGACATAGAATATACAAGGGGAAGAAGAAGATAGTGGTTGATGCCTTGCAAGGAATTATTAGATACAAGGGGAAGAAGAACATATCACGTCCATTTGGGAGAGCACTTAGATACAACACTAGACACGTCACGTCCATAGGAATGACCCCTTGCAAGGACTTATATAGACAAGAAGATCTATCTTTTCTTATCTTGGTTATCACCTATAATAGGGTTCTTGATGTACAAGACTTGTTTGGGAAAAACCAATAAATAATGAAAACTCTTAAATCATGCTCAAAATCAACAAAAAAATGTAGATTAACATTGTAGAGAGAAAGTTTTAAAAGTTGGTGGCATGGTTTTATTAAGACTATAACCATAAAAATAGTCATCACTTAAGAGAAATGGGTAGAAAAACTTAAGCCTTGATATTTTAAGCTATACAAAATCAAGCAAAGAATTAGAGAGGTAGCCTATGAATTAGAGCTGTCAAAATATAGCAAGACACATAATTTGTTCCATGTGTCATGCCTCAAGAAGGCACTAGGGAAATATATTAATTCTTTAGTTGAATTACCTCCCTTTGATGATGAAGGGAAATTTCTATTAGTTCCTAAGGAAATTATTGACACTAGGGAATGAACATTGAGAAACATAAGCATTAAGGAGTATTTGGTTTGATGGAAGGATTTATTAATAAAAGATGGAACTTGGGGATAATAGGTATTGGAGAAGATCCTAACTTTAAATTACTTGTAGGAAAGCAATTATGGGATAGGAGGATTGTCGTATCCCCTTCTTAGACATAGTTTGACAAAAGATCCTTAGCCAATCTTTAATTTTTTGTAGGCTATTGAGATTTTGCAAAAAAAATCATTAATAATTAAATTCAAATCATCCAAAAAGATAACTTTATGTTGTATTCTAAAACAAGTGACTTACATTTAAATTATTAAATGATAAAGTGTCTAAATTATTTTAAAAGGAAACTTTTATTATTTTTAGATGGAAAAGGTGAAAACAAGGAAAATAATATTAAAATCCCTCAAAAAGATATAAAGAAGGGTTTAGGTTATGAGAAAGGCATCCATTTTGAAAAATAAATTTCTTCTTCCAAGATTGAACAATGTTCATATTTTTGTTGAGGACCAAAATCCTTGAGTTTCAAATTGAGGACACAAACCCTCTAATACGTTTATGTGAGAGTTTTTCTCATCTTGGGTTTCTCCAAGATAAACCTCTTGAGTTATCTTGTGCTTGTGTTTGTTGTTTTTCAATTATTGTTATGCAATATTGCTACAAGTTTCTAATTAATTAGACACATATTTTGGATAATGTCACCATCTCTATTAATTTTAGCTTTCCATGTTGCTCTATTTTAACAAAGAACTAGTGAGCAACAAAGTAATGAATGTACAATTCATATTGATGATTCTTCCAATGAATTGTCCATGGGTTTTATGGATCATATTTGTGTCAAAGTAGGTTTTCCTTGTGCTTGTAGTTTTTGCTAACACATTTTAGATTTGTGTTTATTGCATTTTATTCCCTTACCACTTGTGTTTGGCAAGAAGACTAGCACTCAGAGAAGTAGCCTTCATTGTCAATAGAAAGAAAGAAAGAAAGAAATTATATTAATATCCATGGATGACCAAAAGTAGGTCAATGGGGCTAAAGAGAACAACAAAAGAAGGCAGATGCAGGAAGTAGGTTAAAAAATGTTGCAGAACAGAGCAATTAGATAGGGAAAAAAAGAATCAAAGGTGAGTAGTTCAACCAAAGTTGAACTCATCATACTTTTTTGGCTTAAGCTGATCTTGTCATGTAGACTCCATCAAGGTAAAACTCATACAAATGGGATAGTATTTGCAGTGGCAGTTTGTCAGCATAGAAGCATAGTTCAAAATGTTGCCAAATATCTGCAAAAACTGCAAGTACTCACAAGTTGATTTGTTGCAAGAGAAAATTACAAGTAAACTTGCAGCTGAGTCAACGCAAGTCTAAATCATGGATTCACCATGAGTACTTGTTGTTGCATCTACAACACTGCCAAAATGTGGCCCTCTAGTTGGGTAATCACTGAAAAATGTGCAATGTGGTCCACAACATAAAATTCCTTTGTTTGCAGTGTGTTCTGTTGTTTTTGGGTCTGTGTGTAAAGGGTTCAATTGAAAAGGTCATATCAGTAATGTCAAGCAATTGTTCAACTATAAAACAGTAAACAATACTCATAAAAATGCATTACAAGTTGAACCTACAATTTAAAACATTTACAAGATGTTTTAAAATGGAATAACACAACTATACAATTCATCACATTACAATCTGTAATCTTAAAGAAAATCCCTTAGGAAAGATGTGCCTATGAAAGAGGTGGAAGAAAATTCATGGTCAAGAACAAGATAAATCTCCAATTATACAAGTTTTTGGAATCCATCATAAGAACTACTTTGCCAATGGCCCATCTACACAAGATGCAAGTTTAAGTAAACATGAAATATCATGTGCCATAAAGGTCAGAGGTTATAGTTTTCTAAATGTAAAGGTCTTGAGTTTTTGAGCTATGCTTAGAGGAATGATATAAAGTTGGTAATTGTTTGTTTCTCATTTTTGCATGCATATTTTGGCTGTTGTGGACTAACAACTAGAGTAGATGCATTTTGGACACAACCATATGGCATGGTTATTCAGATTTTCAGCTTATTAGAATCATGATAGTCTTGAAGAGTTCACTAAGTGTAGGTTAAAGGATACTTCTTTTTGGTATTCCTAATGACCCTTGTAAAGAGAAAAAAGTGGATTCTAGAGTGGTATGTATTGAATTGATGTATGCTTTAAGCCATGATTGTAGTTGATAAAATTTGAATACTCCAAGGGAGTAGAAAAATTGGAAACTCATTTTAGGAAGGCTAAGTTCTTGGTTTGGAAAGATTATTGATGGTAGAAAGTGGTGTTTCGACTCTACTAGTCTATCTGATTCAAATAAATGACTGACAAACAACACGAGAGAAGAATTCCAAACGTTTTTAGCAATGGTTTACTAAACTGTAAGACTAATAGAGTGCAGATGTAATCCACATTTTTCTTTCTTTGGGTTTGTTAAACATTGTTGGGAGTTTGCAACAAAGCTCCAGGTATCCATCATTTTTCTAGCAGTTGTCATATAATCTACTCTCTCTTTTTTTTTCACTAGACATTTATATTAACTATAAAAAGTTATTTAAAAGTACATTATATAACCAAAAAAAAGGGTGGTTGAAACAAGTCACACTCCTAAGTCTAAACAAGGCAGAGCCTTGAACATCACATCCAAAGAGAAAAACTTAGCTGCTAAGCAACAAATGCTATAAGTACTATATTAAAATATTGATTTACTTCATAATCTATGCATATATGTTGTTTTAAAGATATTATATGTGACCCAAGATCATTTTTTAAATCTGATCAAGGAATCTGCATGCATGATCCAATTATAAAATGTTTGAAGATGCCTTGATTTTCCCTCCCAGCATGCCCAAACATACACAACATCCGCCCATTTAGTCATCCTAATCAATTCCAAGCCTATTGGTTGATAATCTTCAGAAACTTTATCCACCTTCATACACAATAAGTACATTTTATAACTTATTGAATTGGCAATAAGTTTGGTAGTCCTTTGAAGGATCGAAGGTGCACTAAGAAAGTTAAAAAGATATTTCACATAATGTTTCATTATTCTGAATTCATTGCATGCATGCATGATCCAATTATAAAATGTTTGAAGATACTCTGATTTTCCCTCCCAACATTCCCAAAATGCACAACGTCCATCCATTTAGTCATCACAATCAATTCCAAGCCTATTAATTGATACTCTTCAGCACCTTTATCCACTTCATACACAATAAGTACATATGCAACGAATTCAAAATAATGAAAAATCATGTGAAATAATCTTTCAATTTCCTTAGTGCACCTTTGATCCTTCAAATGACTACCAAACTTATTGCCATTTCAATTCCCTTATGCACTTTTGACCTCCAAATGACTACCAAGTTATTAAGGAAAAATTTATAGTTTTGTTAGAATCAACAAAGCGAATTCCATCAAAAGCATTACCACTTGAATAATACTAAATTATCTTGAGTTACACCAATAGGAGTTAAGAAAGAGTGTATGACACTCCAAATTACATTAGACAAATATTCTATGCTTTAGTGTATTCGTGATGTTGCATCTGTTTAGTTGCTTCTGATTCCCAGGTGAAACAAAACTTTTGGATTCTGCATTTTAGAGTCATCACAACAATGAACGATAATTAGACCCCAGTCTACAAGCCAAGTGCTCAATTTCAAAATTGTGTAATTTTTTTTATAAAAGGTTCTCAGTTAGAGTAGTACGGCCAGTGTGCACCAAAGCTTAGAGCATCTCACACTTATAGTGCATGATGCCTTAAAAAAATAAAATCTACTCTTACAATATGCTATGGTTATGTTTTTGCTCCAAAACCATCATGGATTGTAATTTCTTGGATATGTTCTTTTTCACTAACTTTAAGCTACTTGATTTAAAAATTTCAATCTAAATATTTTTAATATTATTTTATTAACTGTCCTCCTGCATACCAAAAATTTAAGATTTTTTTTTGCCGTTTCTGAAACCCCATCCCTCTATCCCAAAAACTTGGAGAACCATTGATATTTATAGAATGGTAGCAAAAAGGAGATTTAGAAATGCAATATATATCATTTAGATGTCTGTCACTTGATTATGGTAGGATCATTGCATCTTGTGAGAACTTGTATGTTGTGATCATCATATATACTATGTGCATCTTACCTTATGCAAGGTAGGATCATGGTATCTTTTGTGCACTCAATTTGTATATCTCGATAAAAATATCTTTATAGTTAAACTTATGTCTATTTGGCAATTTGGAATCACTTTAACATGTTTTCTTCCCATGCAGGGCAGATGATCTTTGTGGACCTTTTAGAGAGAGTTTGGGCCTATCAAGGATATAGATCTACCCAGGGACTACTATACAAGGTAAGTTTATTTTCGATGCCTTTGCTTTATTGTATTTTCCTATTTAGTTAGAGCAAAAGACAAAAACCAGAGTAAAGTATTTGGTTTGGAAGCATACCTTATAGTTTAGTCTTTCATGCTCTCCTTCCGTAGCATCCCATTATCATTATATTCAATGAGAATTATTATTTGGAAGAAAGCTTTTAACTATTAAGAACAATAGGAAAGAAATGAAATAATCATTGAGAGACAAACAATAATAAATTTTACAGAAAATTCATTTTTAAGACAACTAAAGGAGATTCCAATTCTTACAACTTGAAGGGATGCCTAATATGATTCCACAGAGTTGCGATATAGCTCCATTGCCTCACAAGGAATTTTGTAGAATAGAATTTCATGCACTTGATTAGAAGACCATAAGTCACTTTAAAATACTTCGAACGTGCATTGCACAGCTTAAACGAAGGAACGAGATCCATAAACAACACTAGCTCAAATTTTCCATCGTGCCCTAATTTTAAAATTTAAGGAAATTTAAACCCTCCAACACAAATTTAGACATGAATTATATCGAAGCAAGACAAAATAAGGACAAGAAATCATCAAGTTTGAGGAAAAATAATGGTTTCACGTACCTACAAAAACCCTAGGAGTGAAATCAGCTCAAATTTTGAGTGAATTTTCCCACGATATCCACAGCCGATGATACGAGTGAGCAGATCGAAGAAAACAATTAGTGGATTTTCTCATAAATATGAAAATTTTGAAGTGAATTTGCAATGCCCCAAATTTGAGCTTTGATCTCCTTTCCGTCACTTTGCGTCTGAAACTCCACACCTATGGTTTCCTTTGAGTTGGAATTAATTTCATTCCTAGAATACTTGGACAAGAAATGTGGAAGCACAGAAAAGGCACATGAGTTTGACAGAATCACAAACAGATATGATCTCATGGATTGCAATGGTTGCAAGATTTACACAAAATAGATTTGTTCAAAAGACTTGAGAAACTTCCAACCTAAAGCGATTGGTAGGTGCAAAGCCAAGTTCCCAGTGAGGGAGGGAAAAGGAAAATGCATGTCTAATGATGGAGGGAAAATGAATGGGAGGGAAATGAAAATTTTATTTTAGAAAAAGTTTTTTTTATTGTCTTAATGTAAGACAAAAAACATAGCAAGCTATCGTAGTTTTGTGGGAAAACTAAAACTAGCAATCGCACCTTGGTGTGCAATGGGTACACCAAAGAGATGTGGATGGTCAATTAGGGAAAATGGTCTATTTTTTACATATATTTATGCACTATGGTAGGCAATTTAGCAATTGATGTTGTTTGTACAACAAAGGTCTCAAATCAACAAGGATCCAAGAAACGATCTAGTCATTCCTGTCTACTATATCAATTGGTCCACTTCCCATAAATGAAGAAGATAATCAAGTTCCATTAGCAATAGACTCATGTTATGTTTGAAATAGGGAGAGAGAGAGAGAGGAAGGGAGAGATAGGGGTAAAAAGAGGGAGAGATAGAGGGGAGAAGACAGAGAGAGAGAGATGGTGATATATTGAGATAGAGATAAAGGGAGAGAGGAAAATAGATATAGATATACAAGTCTTGGAAGAGGGAGAGGGAGAGGGAGAGGGAGAGAGAGGGAGACATGTCTAGAGATAGTGAGGGAGAGAGGAAGATAGAGGTACAAATAAAGATAGTGGGAGAGAGGAAGAGGGAGACAAATATATAGAGAGATATTAGAGAGAAGGAGAGGGAGAGATAAAAATGTAGAGAGAAAAGGAGATGGAGAGGGAGAGATAGAGAGGAAGATATAGAGAGGTATAGAGGAAGAGGGAGACAGAGAGATATATATAGATGGAGAGATAGAGTGATAAAGGGAGAGATATAAGGAGATATAAGAGAGGGGGAGAAGGAGAGAGACAAAGCGATAAACAAATAAAGAGTGGAGAAAGACAAATAGAGATGGATAAAGGGAGAGAGAAATAGAGGGAGATAAAGAGGAGAGAAAAAGAGGGAGAGATAGATATTCAAGAAGAGAAAGAGAGAGATATAGATATATGAGAAGAGAAGGGGAGAGAGAGGTAGAGATAGAGAGATACATAGGGATAGGGAAGGAAGGAGAAAGAAATAGATGGGGACAGATAGATAAAGGTGGGAGATAGAGGGAGGGAGGGAGAAAAAGTAAAAGTGATAGGTGGAGAGAGAGGGGGGTTGTGAGGGAGAGATATCTCAATATATAGAGTGGGAGAGGGAGAGATATATAGAGCACAATAGAAAGATGAAGAGGGACAGGGAGAGATAAAGAGATAGAGGTAGAGAAAGATATAGATATAAAGAGATAGAGAGAGGAGTGAGAGGGAGATCAAGAGAGAGAAATAGAGTAGGAGATATGGAGTGAATAAGAGAGAGATAACATGGAATTCATTGTGCTGCATCACATGAAATTGTTATTATATGCTATATTTTATATATGTATTTAAAAAATAATAATTTTATGGTTATATTTATTATAATATATTATATCTTATATTAGAAATTTTTAAATATAAATAAAAAAAATTATAATTAGTACAAAATGTATTTTTGTATAAGACAAAATTGTTATTATATGCTATATTTTATATAATGTATTTAAAAAAAATAAAATTATGGTTATATTTATTATAAAATATTATATCTTATATTAGAAATTATTAAATATAAATAAATAAATTATAATTTGTAAAAAATGTATTTTTATATAAGACGAATTAAATTATATATAATATATTTATATTTATTATTATATATTTTTTTATATAAATAAATAAATATATATATATATATTTAGAGCTACACGCCCTCCATGGGATGGTGGGGAGACTACACCTCATGACCTCTTGTGTGCAAGATGTTTTAGCCGCCCCAAAAAATGTATTATTATTATTATATATTATATTCTTTAATAAAAATATTTAATGCAAATATAAGATTATTAAATTAATAATTAATAAATTATTACATTGTACAAATTCAATTAATATATAAATATAATACAATATATAATTAATATATAATATATATTTTATATAATACAAATTAAATTATATTAGTCATTTATTTAGTCATTTAGTTGTGATTTTACCCAATGACCAAATTAGTCATTTATTTTCAAGATACTACTAGTGTTAGTCACGTAGTCATTTATTTGCCAAATTCTACTAGTGGGTGTTTAGATATTTGCATGGTAATTTTGATTACTATTTGGTTTATCATGGTATTAATGATGTGGATAAGTCATTGGACATACAAGGTTTTGTTGATGCAGATTGGGAACGTGACTTGGATAGTCGAAGGTCCACTAGTGGCTATGTTCTTACTTTGTTTAGAGGTGCAGTAAGTTGGATGACTAAGAGACATCCTATAGTTGCATTATCCACCATCAAGGAAAAGTATATGGTAGCTATACCTACTTCTAAGGAGGCGGTTTGGTTACAAAGACTTTGTAATGGCATTGTTTTTTATTGTAGGACAGTGAGAATTGCATGCGATAGTCAGAGTGCCATATGTTTAGCTAAAAATCATATATATCATGCTCATACTAAACATGTTGATGTTTAGTATCACTTTGTGTGAGAAATGGTAGAGAATGGTAAAGTTTTGATTGAGAAGGTCGACACTTTAGATAATGTTGCAGATTCTCTAACGAAGCCAGTGACCATGGATAAGTTATCTTGGTGTAGGAAGGCCATGGGCCTTGATCACTATACTTGATTACATGTTTTATTTGTATCTCATGGATGCAATTGTAATGTGTAATGTCAAGTGGGAGAATGTTAGGATAGGTGACATTAAATTGCTATCCTAAGTTGATTTATGTGTCTCCACATTCTTTGGAAAGTGTTCTTGAGGACATGAGGGACAAAATATTTATTATTTATTTTCTTATGATAAATTGTAATTGCATTCAAATAGGTGGACCCACCATGATAGTGGTTACAAAGCATCTTGAAGGCATATTCTGCTTAGGCATCTAACTTTTTGGGTTGGGACCACTTGAGTGTGCATGTCCTTGCATGTTATTTACATATTTTGCATGCTCTTGCATGGTTGGGCGCCCAAGTTTGCATGAAGGTGTGTGAGATTACATGTAGTTGTTGAAGCCATCAAAGATTTATGGAGCACTCAAGTTTGACTCAATTTGATTGGCTATGGGTTAGGCTCCCATGTGAAGGCCATGTGATTATTGAATATTTTATTCCATGTTTATGGGTTGTCCACTAAGGGGGGGACGTGGGTTTTTCCATGTAGTTTTTCTTGTTGTTTTGGGATGCCATTTGTGGTATTCTCTCCCACAAACTTCTATATATTGGAGCCTTTGGGTGGTGGTTTTGTATGAGTTCTTTGCAGGTTTTCAGGATGATGAAGTGTCGTTGAATTGTACAGAGGATTGTTGTACTAGAGTACTTCATTGAAGATTAATACAGACATTGGATCTCTTTGAGTGTGGAGTTTTTCCTGCAAGGGTTTCTCCACATATATCTTGTGCCAGTTGTGTTGATGGCGTGGTATTGTTGATTTTTATTTCATTGTTGTATTTTTCAATCACTTAATCATTTTATGGTAATCCTATTAACATAATTTTAGATTTGCAACCACATATTTAAGTTCATATTGCTGCAAAATATACCTTGATTTCCAACAAAAAGGGAGAGGGAGATAGAGAAGATATAGATGGGTGGAGAGAGAAAAAAAGAGAAAAAGAGCAAGATAGAGGAAGAAAAATGAGATAAAGGAGGAGAAATAGGCGAAGATAAATAAAGAGAGAGGAACAAAGATTGAAATAAAAGTATAGAGAGAGAGGTAGAGAGAAAAAAGAGAGAAGAGAGAGAAACAAAGATAAAGATAAAGATGGAGAAAGAATGAGAGATAAATATGAATAGAGAGATAAAGAGGAAGATAAAGAGATATAGAGAGAGAGACAAGTAGAGATATATAGGAATAAAGAGGGACAAAGAAAGAGGGAGAGACAATGAGGGAGATAGATAAAAATAGATGAAGGCAAAGACAAAGAGAGAAGAGGAGAGAGACATAGATAGAGATAAAGTCATATAAAGAGATAGGGAGATAAAGATAAATAGAGGGAAGAAAAGATATATATAGAGGGAGATAATGAGATGGAGAGGTAGAGAGATAGAGATCTATAAAGATGAATAGATAGAGATATAGGGAGGGTGGTTGATATATCTTTCCCTATCACTCTCCATCTCTCACTATCTATGTCACTCCCTCTCCCCCTCCCTCTCTATCATTTACTCCATCTCTTCTACTCTATATCTCTATCTCTAATTCTCTCTCTATCTCCTGCTCACTCCTCTCTCTCTCTCTTTCTATCCATATCTTTCTCTACCTCTATCATTATCTCTTTATCTCTCACTATCCCCCTCTATCTCTCCATATCACCCCCTTTATATGCCTCTCCCTCTCCCTCTATATATATTGAGCTATCTCTCTCTCCCTCTCAACGCATCACTCTCTATCTCTCCCCCTCTTCTTTCTCTCCATCTTCTACCTATATCTCTCCATCTCTCCCCCTTTTCTCTCTTTTCCTCTTCAACCTATCTCTCCCTTTTTCCCCCTCTTCTCTATCTCCTCTAACTATCTCCCTCTCTCTCTCCCTCTCTCTCTATCACCCCCTCTCTCTATATCTCCCCCCTCTCTATCTCTCCTTGTCTCCCCCTTTCTCTCTCCCTCTCTCCATCTCTATTTACCTATCTCTAATTCTCTTTGTTTTTATAACTCTTTGTCTCTCACTCTCCTCCTCTCTCTATATATCCTCATATCTCTATCTCTCCATCACTCAATATCACCATCTATATCTCTCTATCTCTCCCTCTCCCTCTTCCTCTATATCTCTCTATCTCATCCTCTTTATCTCTCCCTCTCTATCTCACTATCTCTCTTTGTATCTATCTCTCCCTCTACCTAATCTCTCTATGTATTTATCTCCCCCTTCCTCTCTCGCTCTATCTTCATCTCTACCTCTATTTTCCTCTCTCGCACTTTATCTCTAGGCATGTCTCCCTCTCCCTATCCATCCATTTATCTCCCTCTCTCTCCCTCTTTATATATTTATCTCTTCCATCTCTATCTATCACTCTCTCCTCTCTCTCTTTATCTCTCCCTCTCCTTTTCTCCTCTCCATATCCCTCTCCTCCTTCTCTATCTCCATCTCCATCTCTATCTTCCTCTCTATCTCTATCTCCTTACCCTTCTCTCTCTCACTCTTCCCCTCTCTATCTCTCCCTCTTTATATCACTATCTCTCCCTCTGTCTCTCCCTCTCTCCTTATTCCAAACATAACATGAGCCTATTAGTAATGGAGCCTAATTATCTTTCTAATTCAAAGGTTTTATTTCAATCATGTTTGGATCCTTGTAAGTGGATGCATAGTTGATCTGAAACTATTACTTCTCCATTGAGACATTTGTTGCACAAACAACATCATTTGCTAAATGGCCTACCAATTGACCTCGTACTACATAAATGTATACAAAAAATAGACCAAAATTTATCCTAATTGACCTTCCACACTTCTTCGACGTACCCATTGCACACTAAGATGCAATTGCTAGTCTAAATACGTAGGAGATTGTACTTACATTTTAGATTTCGAGGAGGTGTCTTTCAAGTGATATTGGAAATTTCTTCTTGCGCATTGAGAGATTGTTGTCCATCTTATTCATTTAAAGTTTTTAAATTTCATAAATTAATTTATCCATAATATTTGGAGGGAATTTTTTTATTTTAATCATTTATAATCTTTTTATTTGGAGAAATGTAAATAAAAAATAAGAGTGCTAATGATTTCAAAAGCATGATTAAGAACCACAATATTGTTGGAGGCAATTTACTTTGTCATAATTATATTTCTTTGTTAATTTCTTTTTCATTTGTACATTTTGTAAATAAAATATAACTTTTAATTTATTTGATTCAATCATTTATTTTATATTTCACATTTGAATGTAATTTTAACTTTTAAGTGTATGCAATTCAACTTGGTTTCAACTTTTATTTTATATGTTGACTCAATTTTAACTTTGAAGTTGTCATAGAAAAATATTTGTTTGAGATAAAAGACTATATTAAAAACAAGAACAAATGTGACGCATAAGAAACTCCATAATCCATGGCCACTAGGGAAACAAACATGAAAGAAAAATATTCCCACATTAATACAATCCTCTAATCTCCAACCACCATGCAATGATTCAAGCTCATTTTTTTCTCTAGAATTATTGTGATAGATATTCTCTCATAGAATCCCCTAGTCTCCTCTCTTTAGAATGGTAAGAACCGTCATTCCTTACTGTTTCATGGTGTTGATGCTAGTATTTCAAATTCTCATTCTCTTGTATAGTAGCACTAATTGATTATTATTAACTTACAAATAGAACATTTGTATCTTATTAAAATGTGTTTGTTATGTTTACATACATATGCCTTGTGACTATAAATATTTTTGTAAGGATTTCCATGTCATTATCAACAATTTGTGAATAAAATTTTTAATTCTTCTCCTCAAGCACTCCCTTTCATTAGTTTTTATGCATCATTTGCAGGTGCTTCCTTCTAAGATCTTTATTCTTGCAAGTCAACTTGACGAGAATCAGTGAAGAACCTAGCAAAGTGTCAATTTAGAGAAGTGCTAATTAGAAGGCTAATAAAACCTCTTTATATTTTTTAGGTTAAATAGAGACAACAAACTTCTTCTAAATCTTAGGTTCACCCATGGACTTCTTCCCAATCTGGGGCATAATACTAGGCACACCCCTTTACTTCTTAATTTTTGGTGCACTAGTTCCAAGACGTAAAGTCTAGAGTGAATCAATATTCAATGTAAATAATTTACATATTCCTAGTAGTATCTAGATGTCAATTTTGAGGTGGCATGTCCTCGAACAATGTGTATCTCTTTGCATTTATGCTTTTATGTGGTTTCCAATGTAATTGAGTTCATTTGACACTTGCTTTTCTATTTTAATCCATGTTATGCTCATTTTTGTGATGGGTATCCATACTGAGTTTTGATCGAGGGAAAATTATAAATAAACCTAAAAATTTGAGTCCCCATGATCTTAAGGACTTTGCCTTGACCCTAGATTTCTCTCACCCCCAAGCACACTTATTATAAGAGGTAAGTTCCTAAGGTTGAAAACTGATAAATTTTGGTTTAGAGTCCTTACAAATAGTCCTAAGCTTGATTCTATTTATTCTAAATCTTTCCAAGTGCATTTTTGTCCATTTCAAGGCATTTTGTGTTTCCTAGGTTAACATTTACGTGTTCCTATTTTTCACCATATGTGTGTGTGTGACATTAGTTAAAGGTCAAGCTTAAATTTTATTGTTAGGTGTTAGCATGAGAAAACACTCAATTTACATAATTATAATTACATTTACTTTTTTAAAAACCTAAAATAACCCATTTATGCCTTTTCATTTTGGTGAACTTGTAACTTGCATGTTATGTGCACTTTTGATGTACTTTTCATGATTCATATTCATTCATTCCATGTGTGATCTATTTATACATTAAACCTTCTATCACTTTCCTTTTTGTCTTTCATTACAATCCTCTTGATATGTTTCTTCCTAATCACCTTTTCCTATTTACCTCTCCCCTTAATCACACTTTGGCTTGTACTTCCTACATACCACATATTATTTCCTATATATGTCTCTTTCCACCTGTTCACTTACATCTACAATTGATCCTTACCCTTTCCACCAGTCTATGTGCCTCTCATGACAAGTCCTTTTATTTTATGAGTTAAAATGATTGGAATGCATTGGATTTGAACAAGTATTTGATTGTTGTATGTTTTTTGTTTGTAAATAATAGTTTTGGTTGTTAATCTTGTTGACAATTTTAGGCATTTTTTACAATTTGTTAATTTGTATGTAATAATCATTTACTTGTCTATTAAGAATCTATTTGTGATCAATACGGGTTAATTTTGTGATCATTTGATTAATTTTGTTATAATTAAAATTTGTATTAACATATATTGACAATTTTATTAATTTAGGAACAACTGACATTTACCATGGGAAGGAATAAGCGAGGAAAATCCAAGCAAATTGAAGCAGACAAACAAAAACAAAGGAAGTGCATGAAAAGACTACATCAAATGAGAAAATGCAAAGGAGAAGATACATTGTTGATAATAATTGATATTAATGTAGAAAAAAGTCCCAAAATGCCTATTTCAAAATAAGAAATGATGAATCAAATTTACCAAATACAAAGTAAGAACACATCCCAATCATCAAACTTGTTAAAATTATTTGTAAAGGACCAAAGTATCTAATTGATATAGATGAAAATATTTTAGAACCAAGCACTTGTAGAAGAATTGCTAATAAAAAATGGAAAATCCTTTTTTAAAGTTTAAGTGAAATTGGAAGGTGTCAATTGTTTGTTGAAATGATAAAAATCTTAATTTTAGAGACATTACAGAGATCTTTCGTTTAAGATCATCCAATACTGATGGTGAAAGAACTATTATAAGAAATATAATTAGTACCTACTAATCAATAGGTTCAACCTCATGCACCAAAGATATCAATATTACCCAATGTGTTCTTACATCTAGTATAGTAAGAAATGATATAAAAAATACCATTTGATTTAAAAAACAAGATCTCTAAAGATAAGTAGAATAACACTATTGAAATCCATTGGGAGACATGAAACAATTGAGGATCCCGATAATAATATGCTATGGGAATTCTCAAGTAGACTTTCATGCAAAGATAAGGTTGGTGTTGATGCCTCGAGAGCATTAATTGAACAATTTTGGAAAGATAACACAAGAGTTTCACCCAATCAAAGAGATGTTACGAGAAGGAGAAATGGATCTCAAAATTGTGAACCATGTACAAACACTTTTTAGATATGGCTCAAACATAATTTTATCAAAAGTTCATTTAAATTTATCCTCAAATTAGAACTAGTCAACGGTATTTTGAAATGGTCATACATTTTTATGTTAAGATAAATAATGCATGCACTACTTGTTGTAGGATGCATTATGATTTTTATCATCATATATGTGTTACTTTACACACTAACAATGTTTTTCTTGAATGTATGATACAAATCCTACCCAAATCATCGAGATATTTTATTTAAAGTGTCTTATGTCAAAGAGCAGATGGCCAAAAAATTTACAAGTCATGTTTGAAAGGATCGCATTACTTTTAGTGGTTTGCAACATTTGAAAAAATGTATACATCTAGACAACACACATGAAATTAGAAAAAAAAATAGTTAATTTTGGAAAATACAAGTCAATAACATATGAGGTAAATGATGGCAAAGATTTTATGGTCACATCCACAATGAAGTGCTCATCGAATTGTTTCTCACCAATGTTGTAATGACCTCTGAAATGAAGTCAATAGGAAAGTTATTTACTTAGAACTTGCTAAAGGAAGAATCTATCAACGATGTCATCCAGGAAATCTCTACACTCAACAAAGCTCCCAAATCCAACACACATTTGTGACATTATGGTGGTGCAAGAGGCCAAGAAGAATAAGAAACTCATTGAAAGTGTTGGGCTCTACCGTGAGTGCTTTTTTCAAAAAAAACCTACAACCTTTTCTTGACTTTTCTATTGCAAATCAAGGTATGCTCACTGATGCAAATATGAACAGGTTTCTGAGCTAGGCACTAGAATGATAACATTATATGCACACAAGTCTAAGTAATGGGTGATAATTGTTTGGATCTATGGTTTTCTCAAATCAATAGAAGGGATTTACCCCCATGGTAGCAATTTTATTTAAAAAAGGATGGCAAAGAGTTAAAGAGATGTGAGTTAGTGAGAATAGATATATTTGTAGCTCAATAACATGATATTTTCATAACAATTACAAGCATGGAAATTTTCTATGAGACTTTTTATATGCAAATTTAGACCACAATACATGTTTTTATTATGTTACATTGGATCTACATCACTTATTAAGATAATTTGGTGGATAGGTCCTACTAATATTAACATATAAGGTATTGTTTTATGCATTAAGTGGATTACTAGAGATCATGCTAGAAATGAAGCTTGAAAATTTGTTACCAAATTATATTACTTATGGCTCATCATATGCCAATCTACTTGGAATGGCCTTGGATGTCATACCCTTGTATTTTTTCTTGTTCATGTTAAAATCAATGACACCTTTATGCTTTTTTTTAAGTTATGGGAAACTATTAAATATCATCTGTTATGAAATGAGGATAGACTTGTAAATATATTATTCATCAACCAGCAATATATAAGGTGGTTTCCCGTCATCATGTTTTAATATAAGTTGTCGATGACTATTTTATTAGATGCACCCTCTCGATTTATTAAAAAAAGAGGAATAAGGAATCTATAAGATATTTATGCCAAGGTTAATTCCAATTGGCTCTATTAATTTCAAGACAAAAATAAGTTCAATTTAAGCCATGCACAAACCAAGGAATCTTCCAAATGATAATTGATGTTGTATCTTTTCAACATTTACAAAAAAATATGTTTCATTAAACTTGGCAAAAGGATTGAAAATAGTACTTTGATATTTATTTTGCATAATTAAACCTCTAAGAACCAATTTGAATGGATTTAGCCACATATTTCCATAATTCAAAAGCTAAATAGTATCAGTGGTCCCTTCAATATCTTAATTTTATCTAAGCTAGGAATTTTTTGAAGCTATGTGGAAAGTAGTTGTGAAGCTATAAGTTTCCCATTTTTCTTTACTAGGGCCTTCTTATTAGCACAGGCATTTGATATCTCTTGGGGTATCTAATCCAAGATGTCCATTATGTGGGTGAAAGGTGTTGGGATAACAAAGGCAAACTAATACAATATAGAAATCCAAAATTAAATATGCAAAATTGAAATTAAGTATACTTTTTCATGAAACATGTACCATTCAACTAAGTGTGCTTAATTATAAACTATCAATTATAGGTTTAGGAATTAAAATTGACAACACAATAAATCAACATGCCCCATAAAAACATCACATTACACAATATTTATGTGGAGAAACCCTTGCAAAAAAACTCCACCAAGAAGAGAGGCATAATATGTATTATATTCTTCAAACATGATTATAATGCAACACACTTCCTTCACTCCTTCATTGTTTTAATTTTCACAAAACCTCTATGCTTGTGAGCTATCAATAAAAGCATTTAAAAAGGAATATCTTACCACCATCCCAAGGATCCAATTTGTAGGAAACATGGAATAAATATACCATTCAAAGTTTCAAAAATAAGAGGTACACACATCATGGTAAGACATGGTGCCCAAAAGTCTCTTGCAAAAACTAAATATACCACTCCTTGAAATTCCCATTGGAATGTAATGTAATGTCCCCTTCCTAAGCAATGTAGTTGGTTCAAGGGTTAGCCTATCATTCAAATCCTCGTAGGTTGACAGATGTGTTTAGAGGGTCACTTGAGGCAGTTATCCAACGTTTGGGAACATTAATCCAGTAGTTGATTTAGGTTTGGGCCTTGGCAGGCACTTACAAAGTGATTTACAGATACTTACTATTTATAGTAAATCAGGCAGACAGGAGTTACTATTTCTGGCAGGGCACCTGGTTTAGTTGGTCAGCTTAGTTTCAACCCAGTTTGATGAATTGATGAGCAAACAATGATTATTGAGGCATTTGATAATTATTAAAAGTTTATTAATTTGACTTTATAATATAAAGTCACTTTAATGAAAAATTAAAGTAATTATTTAATGGCAAATTATAAAGTATTAATACTTTATAATAAAGAGATAAATAATATTAAATGAGTATTTTATTACTCATCAAAAGGGGACGCCATTATTTAATTAATTTTCCTAAGTAAAAAAAAGGGCGATTTAATTAATATTTTAAATGCTCATTATTTGCCTTTTTGAGAAGGGGTCGACTTTTTGAGAAGAGATATATATTTCACAAAGACAAATTGAACTCATTATGTTATGATTATTCTAATTTGTCTATTTTTCTCTCTGAGAGCATTAGGGTTTGTGAAACAAGGGTTTCTACAAATCATTGGATTTTGGAGAACGTTCCCTCTCCAGAATCAGACATATTGAGATTGTGAGATACCAGTTGAAGCTTGTCAGTTGAGTGGCTTCATTCAGAGGTCATTACAGAGCTTATTGTGAAGTTTTTCATCAAGAGTTTGGATCGATTTACCTCTAGCAGTGAATCTTTTAATTAGAAGTGATCTATCTAGTATCTGGCACAAGTTTAAGGTGGTACAAATTTCTCCTTTGCTGGTTTGGGCCATACTTTTATAGCAGCAAGGGTTGTACTTCTTCTGCAAGCTGGGATGCCTTGCCTTTTTGTCTTATGGCTTCATCATTTTGGACGCCTAGGGTTTCTGGAGCCTTTGCATCAATTTCAAGGTTGGAGATTGCATTATTTCATTCAACCATACCATCTCATGCTTCTTTTCAGGCGCCTACAAGCTTATTTAGGTTCTCAATAAATAGCTTGCCTTTTTACTTGAATGTTTGAATCTCGCAATTGTAATTATTCTGGAAGATCAATAAATCATCTGGTATCAAATTCTAAGCTGTATTCTGTCATATTTAATCTTTTGGTATTTTATTTTATTTTTCCAAGCATTTCCTTGCAAAATCGCAATTTCTCTTTATTTACAAAAACCACAAAAAAAATCAAAAATAACAAAAACAAACAAAAACCTTGCATTCTTAGTCAGTGGTTGGGTTGAGAGACACATGGTCTCATATAGTGGTATCAGAGCATAGTTTTCCTACCATCTTGTGCTTTTTCAGTCAGATGTGTACTTTTTCAATGCTTTTTCATGAGTAGAGACATTATCTTCTACAGTAAGGGTAGAGGAATATGCAGAATTGAGGATTGGATAGGTCCACCTATTCCTGAAGGTGAGACAGTATAAGGGGTTATGGGTATTCATAGATCTAGTTCCAATAGCAGTGAGAACAATGTCACTACACTGATGGCAGATCGTGAGATTCCTACAGAGGTACATAGGGATCTAGGGAAAGAGCATGCCAGAGGTGAGATTTTTGATGATGAGTTCAGGTGCAGGCATGATAATATGATGGACATGATGTCTTAGTTGATGAGCATGATGAGGCAGTATACTCTGCCTTAACAACACTACTTTCAGATAGGACAGACGAGTGAGACTGCAGGCATAGACCAACCACTGGTGTCAGTACAACAGCAGTCGTCACCTATCTTGCACGAGTGTAGGTTGGGACAACCTACATTTATATCTAGAGAGGCACCTTCGATGCCGAAGGCAGAGCAACAGGGTCACCAGCCTGAGTTTCATCCACATCATGGCATGTTGATGGCAGACGTGACCAGATTCTTTGGAGAGTACTCAACATTGGCACCTGAGATCAGGTAGTCTTTGTCTTTTCATGAGTTTATGGATGTGCATAAACCCAAAGGAGGAGGTAGATTTGGCCGCAGAGCTCCTCAACACCAGCAGCCACAGCCACAGGTGAATAGGGATCTTCAACATGCAGTCAACAAGATTATCTTGCCTTACTTTGATGGCTCAGATAAGAGTTCAACGAGGTCTTTGGTACAAAAGTTAGATAATTACCTATCATTGAGACCTATGCAGGAGGACAAGGCCATTAAGTTTTCTACACTGCATCTTGATGGGTTGGCACATGACTGGTGGCATCACGACATGTACACACTTGGTCATCACGCAGTTACCACCTACAAGGAGTTCACAAGTAGGCTCATAGAGCATTTTGACAAAAAGGATCCAGAACTTTATTTCAGGGAGCTAGCTCAGCTCAGACAGACAGGTAGTTTGGATTCCTACATCGATGAATTTCAGAGGGTTGCAGTCATGGTGACAGGTATTTCAGAGAGGAGACTTGTCATTCTTTTCATTGAGGGATTATATGAGCCGATGAGAGGTTGGGTCAAGGCATTTGATCCTCCTACTCTTTAGGAGGCCATGAGGAAGGCATACAGTATGGAGCTTGCAGCACCTCACACCAAGTTCTCTTCAAGCTCAACACCTTATACGAGGCCTAATAGATCATTTGACAAGAAGAAGGATCCATCAGATCCTAAGAAAAGAAATGCACCACCATTTGATAGGAAAACATTGAACGATTTACACAAGAAAAAGTTATGTTTTTGGTGCAAGGCACCTTATGATGAAAAGCATGTATGCCCTCTTCATCCTAAAGTGAAAAATAACCAAATGGAGTGGTTTTATGAGGGTGAAGAGCAATCTGATCCGTCAGAGCATTTAGATGATGAAAGGTCTGAAAATGACAATGAAAATGAGGGAGGAAGGAAGTTACAAGAGGCACATTTGACTAGTCTTCAAAGAGATGGATCTTTTAGGCTACGTGGGCTCCTAGCAGGTCAGAAGGTGATCACTCTACTTGACACTGGCGCTACTCATAACTTTATAGATGCATGGTTGGTTGAGAGACGAGGCATACAAACAAAGGAGTTTGAGGGTATTCGAGTCAAGGTGGCTGATGGGTACACCCTCAAATGTGATAGAAGGATAACAGATCTTCCGATGCGGCTAAACAATTATGAGTTCAAGGCTGAATTCTACATTTTTAATATGGAAGATACTAATGTGGTACTTGGGATGGCATGGCTTCACGATTTGGGTGAGTTCACACTCAATCTTCGGGACATGGAAATGAAGTTTAAGGTAAATAGGAAACCACATGTCATAAAAGCCATCAGAGAGAGTAATCTGAGAGTGGTATCTTTCAGACGAATGGAGAGGCTCATTCATGATGATATGGTAGATTGGGCTACAGAGTGTATGTTGTTACCAACACAATAGGAGTAGCAGAAGGTTGAGTACCATCCTGACATTTAGATACTGAGGACTAAACACTCTAAAGTGTTTAGTGATATTCCACCTGGCAGACCTCCAGACAGAGGCATCGAGCATATTATAGAGTTGGAGGAGGGCGCAAAACCCATTATGATTACACCCTATAGACATCTAAAACACCTCAAGGATGAGATAGAGAAAACAATCAGTGAGTTGTTGGCTATGGGGCATATCAGACCTAGCAAGTCACCTTTTGCTTCATCGGTGGTATTGGTGAAGAAAAAGGACAGATCACTTCAGATGTGTATAGATTACTGCCAGCTCAATAAGAAAACAATCAAGAACAGGTACCCTATACCCCGCATCGATGAGTTGATTGATGATTTGCATGGTGCTATCTTCTTCACGAAGATTGAATTGAGATCTGGGTACCATCAGATTTAGATGAGGGAGAAAGACATAGAGAAAACCGCTTTTAGATGCCATTGTGGTCACTTCGAGTTCTTGGTTATGCCTTTCGGTCTAACCAACGCCCCTGCTACCTTTCAGGCTACAATGAACAAGGTCTTCAGTTCTCAGCTACAGAGATATGTGTTGGTCTTCTTCGATGACATTCTGGTGTACAACAGGTCATGGGAGGACCATTTAGCTCACTTGGACATAGTTCTGGGTATTTTGGCTGAGGAGTCCTTGTATGCCAAGGAATCCAAGTGTGAGCTAGGCATGGCTGAGTTGTTGTATCTTGGGAACATCATCAATGCCAAGGGAGTCAATATGGACCCTGAAAAGGTCTGAGCTATAGTAGAGTGGCCAATACCAGAGAACCTTACCCAGCTCAAAGGATTCATTGGGTTATGTGCTTTTTTACAGACAATTTGTTAGCGGGTTCTCACGTCACGTCGCACCTCTTACTGATTTGACAAAGAAAGGGGCATTTGCTTGGTCACCGCAGGCTCAGGAGTGCTTTGACAGGTTTAAGGTGATTATGACTTCATGTCCAGTGTTAGCATTACCATACTTCAAGAATTCATTTGATTTGTATTGTGATGCCTCAGGAGAGGGCATTGGTGTCATTTTGATGCAGGAGAGACATCCTATTGCTTTTGAGAGTAGGAAGCTTAGGGGTCCCGAGAGATTTTATAGCATCTATAACAAGGAGATGTTAGCCATTATGCATGCTTTGGCTAAGTTCAGGAAATACTTGGTGGGCAGAAAATTTAGTGTGTGTACAGATCATAATAGCCTGAACCACTTCCTTGGATAGCGAGACCTTAATGAAAGACAACAAAAGTGAGTTAGCAAACTGCAATCATATGATTTTGACATCACCTTTATTAAGGGGAAGCAGAATGTTGTAGCTGACGCTTTGTTTTGCAGACCTCAATTGAATGCTATGACACAAATCTTCAAGGATTGGAGGCACCAGATTATTACAAAGTATGCTAAGAACCCATGGGCTTCTAGCATTGTTGACGAGACAAAGCATGATAGTAGATACACCGTCGTGAATGACTTGATAATTTACAAGGGGCGGATTTTTCTGGTTCTTGATTCAGAGTTGAAGGATACAATTCTAAGATCCTTTCATGATCTTCCTATGGTGAGCCATCCCAGTTATTTCAAAACATATAAGTTGGTACAAGAACGATTTACTTGGAAATGGATAAAGACTGATGTTCTTCGGTATGTATGAGAGTGTTCTGTTTGCCAACAAAAAAAACAGAAACACACATATCCTGCTAATTGCTTCAGCCACTTTCGATACCTGACAAGAAGTGGGAATGTTTATCAATGGATTTCATCACGGGCTTGCCAAAAGCCTAAGGGAAGGATTGTATTTACATGGTTGTTGATCGGCTGAAAAATATGCACACTTCTTCCCGATCACTACTACATTCACAACATCATAGATTGCAAAGCTTTTCTTCAAAGAGGTATTCAGGCTACATGGGTTGCCTTGGACTATAGTCAGCGATAGAGATAGTTGGTTCATGAGCAACTTTTGGCAGGAGTTGTTTAGACTTTGTGGGACCGAACTGACACCTAGTACCAGCTACCATCCACAGACAAATGGGCAGACAAAAATTGTCAATAAGTAGGTGGAAGGATATCTGCGCAATTATATAGTTGGACAACAGAGAGCTTGGGTGAGGTGGATGTACCTCTGTGAGTATTGTTATAACTCTACTCACCATATGAATATATAGATGATGCCCTTTATGGCATTGTACGAGTATGAGGCACCCAACCTTTTGGATTTGGTGTTGAGTGATAGCAGAGTGCTTAGCGTAGGTGATATGATGTAGGATCAACAGGATATTTTGAGGTCTCTCAAAGACAATATCTAGCAGGCACAAAATCAACAAAAGCAGTATGCTGATTAAAAAAGGGTTGAGTGTTCCTTTGCAGTGGGTGACATGGTGTATCTCATGTTACAGCCTTACCGTCAGTCCACTCTACGAAAGAGTGGTGAAGAGAAGTTGAAACCTCGTTACTATGGTCCATTTCGAGTCATCAGACGAGTGGGCGAGGTTGCATATGAGTTGGATTTACCGGCAGATAGTAGGATTCACAACGTGTTTCACGTTTCTCGCCTGAAGAAGGCGTTGGGTCAGCATGTGATCCCCTCTCCAGTACTGCCACCCCTTGATGACGAGGGGAAGTTGATATCAGTGCCTGAGGCCATCCTCGATGTTAGAGAGAGACATCTTAGTAGGCAGGTCATTAGAGAGTATTTGATTAAATGGAGAGACTTGCTGGTTGAGGATGCTACATGGGATTCAGAGGAGATTTTACAACATCCAGAGCTGAGATTGCTTGAGGAAAAGCAATTTCAAGGAGGGTGGACTGTAATGTCCCCTTCGTAGGCAGTGTAGTTGATTCAAGGGTTAGCCTATCATTCAGATCCTCATAGGCTGACAAATGTGTTTAGAGGGTCACTTAAGGCAGTTATCCAACGTTTGGGAACATTACTCTAGTAGTTGATTCAAGTTTGGGCCTTGGCAGGCACTTACAAAGCAATTTACAGATACTTACTATTTATAGTAAGTCAGGCAGACATGAGTTACTATTTCTGGCAGGGCACCTGGTTCAATTGGTCAGCTCAGTTTCGACCCAGTTTGATGAATTGATGAGCAAACAGTGATTATTGAGGCATTTGATAATTATTAAAAGTTTATTAATTTGACTTTATAATATAAAGTCACTTTAATGAAAAATTAAAGTAATTATTTAATGGCAAATTATAAAGTATTACTACTTTATAATAAAGAGATAAATAATATTAAATGAGTATTTTATTACTCATCAAAAGGGGACGCCATTATTTACTTATTTTTCCTAAGTCAAAAAAAGGGCGATTTAATTAATATTTTAAATGCTCATTATTTGCCTTTTTGAGAAGGGGTCGACTTTTTGAGAAGAGATATATTTCACAAAGACAAATTGAACTCATTATGTTATGATTATTCTAATTTGTCTATTTTTCTCTCTGAGAGCATTGGGGTTTGTGAAACAAGGGTTTTTGCAAATCATTGGATTTTGGAGAACGTTCCCTCTTCAGAATCAAACATACTGAGACTGTGAGATACCAGTTGAAGCTTTTCAGTTGAGTGGCTTCATTCAAAGGTCATTACATAGCTTATTGTGAAGTTTTTCATCAAGAGTTTGGATCGATTTGCCTCCAGCAGTGAATCTTTTAATTAGAAGTGATCTATCCAGTATCTGGCACAAGTTTCAAGGTGGTACAAATTTCTCCTTTGCTAGTTTGGGCCGTACTTTTACAATAGCAAGGGTCGTACTTCTTCTACAAGCTGGGACGCCTTGCCTTTTTGTCTTCTGGCTTCATCATTTTGGATGCCTAGGGTTTTTGGAGCCTTTGCATCAATTTCAAGGTGGGAGATTGCATTATTTCATTATGTCATACCATCTCATGCTTCTTTTCAGGCGCCTGCAAGCTTATTCAGGTCCTCAATAAATAGCTTGCCTTTTTACTTGAATGTTTGAATCTCACAATTGTAATTATTTTGGAAGATCAATAAATCATCTGGCATCAAATTCTAAGCTATATTCTATCATATTTAATCTTTTGGTATTTTATTTTATTTTTCCAAGCATTTCCTTGCAAAATCGCAATTTCTCTTTATTTGCAAAAAACCACAAAAAAAAAAAAAACAACGAAAACAAACAAAAACCTTGCATTCTTAGTCAGTGGTTGGGTTGAGAGACACCTGGTCTATTACATGTAAATTCACTCATTTTGGTATTCTAAAGGACATCTTTTCTCTCCTTTCTAAGCACCCAACTTGGTGAAGCTAATACTCACTTGCATGGAACACCAAAAGACACCCTTTTCCTCCTTTCTAGGTGCCCAACTCAAGGAGATAATTTAATTTTGTCACAAGTTATTTATCATTTTTCTAGGGGACCCCTTCATCCCCTACAAATGCATTTACAAATTATTGGTGGAATATTATTATAAATTATTTTCCACTAACACCTTAGAAGCCTAGAGACACCTTGACAAGGATGTTTAAATAATTAAGCAACATAGTATTTACAAAGTTGATGACACCTTAATCATAACAAAGGGAAACCCTTCCACATCTCTTCTAGTTCTATGTTCTTGTGAAATATGCATGGTAATGGATCCATTAATTTTCTAGCTTTTGAGGCCTAATTTGTTTACTTGACAAAATGTCCTAGGCGATGAAACTAAGCTTTCCATATAGTTCTCCCAATTATAGCATGCTTCCAAATTGGATTTTTTATATACATATGGAAAGTTAAATTCTATATTTTATTTTATTATTATGTGGATCTACTACTTTGTTATTAAATTCAATTAATTGGTGAATTATAATGTGTTCATGCAAATTTAAGTACGAGCTAATAAAGTGGCATTATATGTGCAATATTTCCAAACCCTACTTGATCACTAGGGGAGTTCCCCTAGTATTATGGATGGGTTCCACCTTCTTCATTAGTCCATGATATATTCCCTACTAGGAACATTAGTGTGATAGTTTTGAGTCCTTTTGATGTTATTTTCATGATTTCAAAAGAGGTATTTCTCCTTTACCACGACTGATTAGGTAGTCTTAAGGCTAGAATCCTCTACAATATTTTCCATTTGCTTGGTAGGGTGTGTGGTTTTCACTTCCTCGTCACTTTGTTGTATCCTCTCAATTACACGCATGGGTGATTTTGAGTAATGGGAAATTTCCTTGTTTACCTCTTGCTATATCCTATTAAGGACTATGCAGGGCCAATTGCAAGCTTGTCTTAAGGAATGAGAAGAAGCTCCTAAATTGTGGTAAGAATTCGCAAGGTGGAGGGTGGGATAGCCTTGATGGGATAGTCCAATGCCGAAATTTCTCCTGCTACTTAATTATAGTGTATTTTTTACATGCTTCTTTTGAACTACTAACTTGATGTTTGTTTCCCTTTTGGGGCTATCTCATTTTTTGGTGGTTGTTTCTATTTTTTGGGTCTACATGTTTCTTTTATTTCCTAGATTTTCTATTCTATTTTTGGGATGTGATCCCATGCAAACTACATTTTTTCAAAACTTCACATTTTAACCAACAATTTTAATATATAGTATTTTCATCAAAAAATTTGAAATAACTTAAAATTAGTAGTTATATGCAATTTTAAAATTTGTTGCAACTTTTCTTGTATGTCCAATCTTGTTTTGTACTTAATAGTTTTTTAATTATATATTTATTTTTTATATTTTAGGAGTGCAGCCCGTTGGAGTGTTTTGCTGAAAATTTGGGTGATCTTTCTACATCTCTAGTGCATGTGTTTGCATGCCAAAAATCTTGGTAGAAATTATCTAGAAGTTTCTTGGAATATTTAGTTGTGCCTAAGTCATTCTTAATGAATTTATATTTTGAATACCTTTTTTTTCTTAAAACATGTCAATTAGTATAAATGCATATATTACCCAAACACAAATTTTCTTGTCTTTTAGCATCGAGCTTAAGCCAGTGCCGAGTTGGGTACTCTTAGTTCAAGTGTTTGAGCTGGGACACACCAAGCCAAGCCTACCCATGAGCTCATATCGAGCGTTGGTGTGGCCGAATGGCAGTAAGTGCTAGGCGTGGAGTGTTGGGCATGCAAGTGGTTGGAGCAGCGTAGAGTTGCAGGGCATGGTGTACAAAGAAGCTCCAAGTCATGTTGGGCATGGTGGACCCCCTCGGTAGGTTGCAGAAGAGTGTAACTCTATCAGAGTGATATGAGATCGCTCAGTCCATAGGTGTTGGGTGTGTGGAAGGTGTTGTAGGTTGTATTAGGGATGCAAGGCTACAAAGGGCGACTTAGTGTTCATCTAGTGCTGGGAACAAGCTCCTTTAAAGCCATCAACTCACCAGCCAAGAAGGTGATTAGGATTGTGAGAAATCAATTGGTAAGAGTTGGCATGTGGCAGGGCCACATGGATCTTACGACCATCGAAATGGATGATTTAGAGTTGATATTGGGGCATGAATTTCTACGGATTGGTAGAGTTGTTGTGATACCTCACCTGGAGTCGATGTTGTTCTTGGATCTGAAACAGACATGTGTGGTCAAGACTTCAGATAGGAGACAACCAGGGAAGTCTCAAGTGGTCTCAGCGTTGAGCATGAAGTAAGCAATGAAGTGGAAGAAGGAGGATTTGATATTCCTAGTTGCACTACTCGGAGGGTGGGATGAGTTGGATGATGTGAAGGAGACTTTAGTCCCTCAAGAAGTAGAAGAGATCATCATTGAGTTTGAGGATGTGATGCCAATGAAATTTCCTATACAACTTCCACCGAGAAGGGTTGTGGATCACAAGATAGAGTTGGAATCGGTGGCAAGGCCTCTAGCCCAGGAACCATATCGGTTGTCCAGACCAGAGATGGTTGAGCTTAAGAAACAGTTGGAGGAGCTATTGGAGGTAGGGTACATCATACCATCGCAATCTCCGTATGGGGTGCCTGTTCTATTCCAAAAGAAGAAGGATGGGACACTAAGGCTATGTGTGGATTTCTGGGCCCTCAACAAGCTAATCATCAAAAACAAGTATCCTCTACCTCTTATTGTAGATTGCTTCGATCGCTTGTCTGGGGTAAGGGTTTTTAGTAAACTTGATTTGAAGCAAGGGTATTATCAGGTGAGAATTGCACTAGGGGATGAGGAAAAGGTTGGATGTGTGACCAGGTATGGGTCATACGAGTTCATGGTGATGCCTTTCGGGCTTTACAATGCACCAACCAAATTTTGTACACTCATGAATGATGTGTTCGGGACATTGTTGGACAAGTCTATTGTAGTGTATTTGGATGACATCTTGGTCTACAACAAGAATATGGAAGAGCACAAGCAACATTTGGCAGAGGTTTTTGAGTTGCTCCGGGAGCACAAACTATTTGTCAAGAAGGAGAAATGTGTGTTTTCTCAGGAAGAGGTGCACTTCTTGGATCATATCATTGGGAAGGGGAAGATCGGACTAGATCCAGAGAAACTAAGGGCAATCAGGGATTGGGAGCCTGTGCAGAATGTTCATGAGGTGAGACAGTTTTTAGGTTTGGCGAACTATTACAAGAAGTTTGTAGAGGGGTATTCAAAGTGTGTTGCGCCTTTCACTGATCTTCTCAAGAAGGATAGGAAGTGGAAGTGGTTAGACAAGTTCCAGGCAACATTTGAGAAATTGAAGGAGAGACTCACAACGTCGCCTGTGCTGGCATTGCGTGACTTCACAAGGCCTTTTGAGGTCCAGAGCGATGCGTTAGACTATGCTGTTGGAGGGGTGTTAATGCAGGATGGACATCCAGTGGCCTATTAATCAAGGAAGTTGCAGGATAGGGAGAAGAATTACCCTGCCCATGAGAAGGAGATGATAGGGATCATTCATTGTATTGGGACTTGGAGGCATTATCTCTTGGGAACTTAGTTTGTGATGAAAACATACAATGTATCCTCAACCTTTTTTAAGACACATGCCAAGTTGACTCCAAAGCAAGCCAGGTGGCAGGAATTCTTGGTAGAGTTCAATTTTGAGATCCTCTACAACCCTGGGAAGACGAACATTGTAGTGGATGCTCTAAGCAGGAAGGCTCAGTTAGCTGTAGTGGAAGAAGTGATGCCAGAAGCTGGGGAGAGCAGGGTGGTACTATCTAATGTGGTATTGGAATCCATCAAAGAGGGATATGAGATGGATCTTCAGGTAGTAGAGGTCTTCAGACAAGCAAAGGAAGGGAGGAATCGAAAGTTCAACATATAGGATGGAATGTTGGTCTTCAACCAGGATCGATTCTATGTCCCAAAGTGGAAGAACTTGAGGAGGTAACTCTTGCATGAGTGTCCTGACAACTAGTGGGCTGGGCACCCAGGGCAGAAGAGGACTCTCACACTACTAGAGAAGGGCTTTTACTGGCCAAAGATGAGGTGAGATGTGGACGAGTATGTCAGGAGTTTCCTCATATGTCAGCAAGATAAGGTTGTGACCAAGCCTTTGCGAGGTTTGCTCCGGCCTCTACCTGTCCTAGTGAGACCATGGGCAAGTGTGAGTATGGACTTCATTACAGGATTGCCTGAGGTGGATGGGTATAGTAGTATAATGGCGGTGGTCGACAAATTCTCCAAGTATTCCATATTTGTTTCATTCAAGGCACCATCCAGGGCGAAGGATGTTGTAGACTACTTTTTTAGGAATGTTCTGAAGCATTGGGGTGTTCCACTCAGTATCATCAGTGATCGGGATGCTAGGTTCACCAGTGCATTTTAGAAGGAGTTGTTCAAACTGATTAGAATAAAGTTGCTCATGTCTACCAGTCATCATCCAGAGATAGATGGATAGACTGAAAGGATAAATGGGATTCTGGAGGATTATCTCAGGCACCTTGTCTGGTCGGACTAGTCCAATTGGTTGGGCTTATTGGGTTTCACTCAGTTTTGTTACAACATGCAGAAGAGTGCATTGAGTCAATACTCACCATTTGAGTTGGCTATAGGGTAGCAGCCATTGACTCCTCACACAGTGTTGAGTGGATACATGAGTGAGTGTCTAGGTGTAATGGAGAGATTGAAAGATTGGTAGGATCGGGTTGATTTGGCGAGGCACAACTTGGTCAAGGTTGTAGAAAGGATGAAGAGGTATGCATACTCAGGGAGGATGCATTTGGAAGGTTGGTGACAGGGTCTTCTTAAAGATGGATCCAGTTCAGTTTAGACCACCTAGGAGGTTGAGTCTAGCATTGGCTTGAAGATTTGATGGGCCTTACACAATGACAGAGAGGGTCGGTAAGGTTGCATATAAACTAAAGTTTCCAAACCACATGAGAGTCCATAATGTTTTCCATGTCAGTCAGCTCCGTCCATATCATGAGGATAAGCAAGACAACAGCAAGAATGTGCCAACAAGGGGGCCAACGAATGTCTTGGATAGGCTAGGTTTGGAGGTGCAAGATGTGATTGTTGTTAGGGAGAGAGGATTTGGAAATAGGAAGTGGAAGGAATTCTTGGTTCATTGGCAGGGCCAGCCCATAGATACGACATCTTGGGAATGAGTTGAGAGTTTGTGGAAGTATGAAGACAAGGTGTTGGAGTTCTTAGAGAAGGACTCCACCACTCCCTTCTAATTCACTCAGAGAAGCAATGGGGGCCTCCTCAACAGTGTTAGGGATAGTGTTTCCGGCGTCGGGGACATTGCCTGATTTACAATGGGGGAGGATGTAAGGGAGTATAGTTACCTAAGGGGGCGCGACGCTCCATGGGGTCATCCAGGGGGGGAGTCCAAGTGTAAACAGGGGTTGAAGTCAGGGACTCACCCAGGTTGAGGTGATTCTGGGGGGAAGGAGCTTGACCCAAGCTAACCGGAGTCGGGTAGGCAAGCCGAGCTAAGGCGGTTCTGGACAGGGTTTAGAGCTAGGGTTCCAAAGTGGCCAGGACAAGGTAGAATGTCACATCAAGTCCTTGGGGAACCAAAGTGGGGGTGTTGTCATGGTGTTGGGGGATGTTAGATTCCTCCATGCACAAGCATCATGGTGACTTCCTAAGGCCAAGTAAAGGGGGATCCAAACATGACAATGGGTTCTTGGGTCAAAACTAGGGCAATCCAAAAGGGCAGTTTTTTGGGGATTGGGCGAAAGTTGAAGCACATCCTACATTTGTCAAGGATTGGTACAAATAACTCTTATGGGGGAATGAGAGTACCCCAACCACAACCAAAGTTCTACAAGAGCTATTTTCATTCTCCAGGAGAAGTGTCATGGTGGGGAGACCCAAGGAGGGACATACAGTGATCAGAGTGCAGTTAGTGAGCAGTGTGATCAGGATGGAGGATGTGGGTGCAATGAGGAGTGGTGTTGTGTTCAGAGGGTGAAACAAAGACTATGAGCATTGTAGTGAGGTGGACTTGGAGTTCCCATGGAGGAGGGGACCTAGGTCTTAGGGTGGGGAATCAACTGGGAGCCACGAGAGGTCTTCCAGTTGTAGTGAACCACAATGCAGTTCTGAAGTGATCCGGGATCACAGGGTTTGGAAGCAACGTGAAGAGCTACAACCCAGGGGCAAGATTAGAGTCAGATCGCAACTTGAAGAGTTGGTGCAAACCTAGGGGTGGGAATTGTAATTGGGCTTAGTTTGACGAGCTCAAGGTAGTGAACAACAAGTTTGTTGTAATTGAATGTAGACTGGGCTAGGGGCCATTTGCAATCAATAAAGCTACCATTTACCCCACACTGGTGTTGCATTGTCTCTTGTGTAAATATTGGATTTGCGTTGCATTGTGTATAATTTTGAATTGCTAGTTAAGTTTCGTTATGCATTGGATATTTTGGCGAGTTTGTGTTTGTAGGTTTTGGAGCTTGGGTTGGTTTGGAGGTGTAGTCCAGGCTCTTGGGCACATTTGATTCCCACGAACAAGTGAAGAAAAGAGTGTTGGTGCCGCATGGAGGCATGGCCCACACTAATTTTCACACACAATATTAAGTTCTTAGCATTAAAGATCCATGTGTTGTACTTTTCTTCCTCACCACCATCAACTTTTACTAGGGATTTCAAGTGTCTTAGTGAGAAATTCATCTTGTGTGTGTGCACATGCTTTATTGTTGATCTCTACCTCAATCAAAGGTATCAATTCAAATAAATTTTTAATAGATTAAGGAATTTGAAAGCTATTTATTTATTTTCATAACACAATTTTATCTTTAGTAATTCTATTTGAACCACTCTTAAATAATGTTTATGGAATTTTGTTGGTCATCCATCTTGCTTCTCAATATTTAGAAAATTATAAACACCATTGTTGGTATCTAGAGGATTCCCCTATGAACATATAACTTAGTGCATCTATAGATTTACAAAGGTCATAAGAACATTATTTTCCTCAAGAGTTTGTCATAATATAATCATTTTCCTTTTTTGGTCCTTGACATGCATTCTTACATGCAAGGCTAGGAAAAAAATGGTTATTTTTATATTTCAACATCCTAAAAATCCTAGTGATAAAAACCAAATTTCCTAATTCAGAAGACCATGATTAGCCAAAATATTTAAAGACTATTATTTCTTACAAGTTAACCATTGTAGATTTTTTGTAACATTACAATACTTAAACTTCCCATTCAAACAATTCACCAAGAGAATGATAGAAAAAATATTAAATCCAACTTTGAATTGATCACCATCCAATCACCAAATGCTTACTTACATGCATTCATTTCCAACCTTGAACAATTCAATGGTGTGTGCCTAAAACCCAAATCAAAGAACCAATAATATACCATTATAGAAGTGATGATGATGACCATGTTACTAAAGAATTGTGTGGCCTAACCACCAAGTAGAATATAAAATTCTTCTAAAATATGCATGGTCTCCAAAAACTAACATGATCTAGTGATCCATGTTGAGAAAATTTAAATCCAAACATAACCTTCAATTTGTATAGGCTTTTCCATAAAAATCCTAATAATTGGTTTGGGCCTACAAACTTAGAATCACCACTAAGCTAATAAGTGATTATCTTATCCAATTTTTACAATTCCAAAATAATGTTTTACAACAACATTGTGTTTATACTTGTCCCTTTTGATTCAATATAAGGCCATTGCTAAAGGATCAATATCATTATTCACAACCCACATGATATAGTTGTACTCTATGTAGGCATAATAGATTCAAGGCCTTCAATAAGAGGTATTGGAGAAGATTTTAGGTACACAAGACTATTGGTATAGAAGAATGATGATTATTTTCCATTTATTTTCTACATTTTACAAATTATTTATAATGAATGCTCTTTATTAATCATATCCCTCATTGTAGGTGTGAGTGGTAGCATAAAGACTTTATGCATGCTTAATACTTTATTTGGTTGTGGGAAGTACCTAGCATTAACAAACTAGATAAATCTGAATCAGAGGTTATCCACAACCTTGTACATTACATTAATGATTATATTTTTGTATCAAACCTATGGTAGACTAACTAGAGAAGCCCATGGGTATATTACATCATTTTTTACAATGCTTTATTTTCAAACACACCTACAATCTCATGTTTGATCTCTTTTCTAACTACACATAATTGTTTAATTACATTCAACAACACACAATATGGAGTTAGAAAACCTCCTTCTATAGAAATGTTACATGCCCATTGTTCTACCCAATAGTTTTTACTATGTTTTACCCACAAGTGAATAATTTATGCTACTAACATTAAGAGCAATAACTTTTTTCTTTTCTTTTGAATAATAAATGCACATTTGAAACATAACCATTTCAAACTTTTCCATTGCATAACAAAGAATCATTTCATTAATACAAGTAACGATTTTACATTACATAGTTTTAATATGAAATTTAACATTTATAATTTCCATAGAGATGGATTCATGATTACATACATATTAGCTTCAATGAGCTTACTGCAATATAGATACAAATGGTCCAGATTTCCATCCTCAAATCTTGGCTGCCAATTGCATGAGGAGAAGCATTGCTCAAGCAATTTTTTGCCAACCACAGACTTACTGTGGTCCCCTGCACATCTACCAAATTGGTAAGATGGCCCTACTTTTTGACAAAGAGATTGGTTTGGTAACCTCATAATCCTAGCCTTCCTTAAACATGGTGTTGTGTCCTACATATCTAGAGCTACCATATAGTGGCTACAATCTACATATATGAAAATCCCTTCCTAGTGTGTAAACTTGGATCACAGTGAACTAAGAGTGTAAATAGTGGCTACTTACACTAATTTGGCCAAAGGATTCATACCCAAAATTTAGAGTGGAAGTCACACGCTCACCCACCTTCCTAGCTCGATTTGGTTTTGACCATTCATATTCTATACAAAGGTTACCCCCTTTGCCATGGATTATTCTAACCTTAGGAATAACCAGTGGACAAAGATTTTGGCACCTTAATGCTCTCTAACACTTCTAGGGTTTTTCACCTAAAAAGAGAGAGATGGGCAAAAATGGGAAATGTCTTCATTCAAGATTAATGTATGAATAAATGCAATGTGTCTATCTAAATTCAATAAAATAAAAAAGAAAGATGATTATTAATGTAAAACCTAAGAAATGTAAAGTGTTGGAAAACACAATAATGTATGCAAACATGTGATAAATGACCTAGAAATGCAAACAAAACCAAATAGAAAGCTATGACACAAAAGGTGTGCACCTGAAAGTGTGTTGCAGGCTTGAAGCAACTCTAAAATTTTTGGAATTATGATTTTTAACCCTATTGGGACACTTACGCTAGACTGGGCGACTTAGTCCTTTTTTGGGGTGATTCTGAAAAACTGCATTGGGGCTTGTTTCAGCCAAAAGGGTATCTGGATCTACAAAAATCTCCAAAAAATTTATTTAGTGGGACTAAGTCACCACAACTGGGGGAAGTGTCCACTTTGAATTTTCTGAAAATTCGAAGGTTGAAACGAAAGATCTCAACTTGCACTTTCTGCCCCTCCAAGTATTCAGACCTGAAATTGCAAAATTTGGCCTGTGGATGTCTTTTTATGTAGGTTTTTTCCCTATTCAACAAGGAGATTCCTTCAACAAGTCCTCAATATTTTCTTCAATGATCTTCAAACCCTTAAAGTTCCTAAATTTGCAAACACACAAAGAGAGAAGGAGAAAATATTGATTATTAGGGCATGGGGGTTTACCTTGGTCAAACCCCTTTTTAGGTAATTAAACCAAATGAAGAAAGAATGCAATGAAGCATGCAAAAATGGAGTTAATACCGTGCCTTGTGTTTGATCTTGAACTTCTGCAGCAAAACATGAAGAATTTTCCCTTGAATATCTAAAAAATGTTGTCTTAATGACTTGGAATAATAAAACACTAGCTTGCTTGACTTGGGGGAGAAGATAGATGATGAATGCATGATGAGAGATAGAGGAGTGAATGAATTAGGTCAAATGAGGGGGAAAACCCTATATTTATACACAATTATGCCCTAATTCTTGAAAATACCTCATCACAGGTTGACCTTAGGTCTTAAGGAATGAAAACCCGAAAGAAATTTAAACTCATTTTGATTTTTGAGCCAAATGGGACTAAGTGGCCACCAATGGTGACTTGGTCCACTTGGGAATTTTTAAGTGGATGTCAAAAATTATGATAATTTAAATAATGTTTATCGGGTCCTTCTTCAACAAGACACTTAAGTAAGGCCTACAAGTGTATAAAGGGGCCATTTAAAGCATAATAAAGGTGTAAATATTGATGACAAGCCTTGGAAAGTGTGAAATTTTGTTACAATACTTTACAACACTTTGAAATAGGTATTGGTAAGGTTATTTAGGTGAATTATGATATTATGGTCTTAGAAAAGTGTGAAGATGTGTTACAACACCTTATAATACCTTTACAAGACATCAATAAATGCATTTTATTCGATTTCCAAGGGCCCAAGACCTAATGTGGATGTGTAAAACACCTCAAAACACTAAATCAAGGCCTCATTAATTCCAATTTTTCATCAATTATTCCCATATCAAGCAAAGTATACACTTTTTGGTGACACAACCAAACTAATGACTCTTGTTTAAAATGGCATTGCTACTAAAGAAACTCAAAGCAATTTCTTATTTCATGCTACATACGTATAGTATTGATAATCTACATATAGTATTAACAAACTACATAAAGTATAAATAGAAACACAATCATATAAATTCCATGGGTAAACCCACAAAAGTGGTTTACAATTTGAGTGAGGAAGGAAAAGTTGCAAAAAACGACCCTATGCAAAAAAAATGGTTTTTGGGGTTCAAATGAACTTTTTGGTTCAAGTGAACCAAAAAAGGGTTTGCTAGAACCTTGGTTTGAGCGGACCCATTAAATGCAAGGTCCCACCATTCCCACAAAACAACACAAAGAAAACCTTTTTTGAAAGGGGTTCGCTCGAACCTTCTGGTTCACCCTAACCCCCCTTTTCCCACCTTCTCACCCTCTGGCACCAAAAAACTCCAGAATTTTTCCCTTCAAAGCTCAGGTTGAGGATGAAAATCGAGGAGACTTCACAGACCCAACTAGATGATGGTATTCCTCAGAACGAGCTATCCAATGAATATAATTTTAATATGTTTTGGTTTTATTATGTATTTGTCTTTTTAGTTTTATTAAACATAGGTTTTTCATCGAAAATCAAGCTCTTTGTTCTACACATGTGGAAACAAAACAATTTATCAATTTTTTTTTATTTTTAAATGTGAGTGCACCAGATATTGAAGTCCTTGATCCAACAAAAAAATTGAATTTCGATACATACAAAAAAAGTTACGTTGTATACGGTCTGCTTATGTCTGAATTGTAATTGGTTTGACTTTGAAACTTAATTAAGAAAAAAATATTCAATAAAACACTATGAAACCAATTGGAAGCACTAGATATCATAGCTACAAATTTAAATTTGAAAAAAAAAGAATTTTATCCTTCATGGAAAAAAACTTATGTTGTATATGGTGGGCGTCACTACTTAAAAATGTTGTTTTATGAAAAAAACTAGTTTTCAAAGGAGATGGGAAAAAAAGTGCAATCTATTTAAAAAAAAATTGAAAAAAATATATTTAGAATCTATAGACAAAATTTCACAAATCACTAGTTTGCATCATCTTCAAATTCCTCACGGTTTAGTTGTTATAGGTGCCCGAAAGTGAAGATTTAGTTAAAAAAATTATTTTAGTGTCCAGTTTGGCCAAAAATTATAAACCAGTATTGTGGGATAACCCCCGTATATATATAATGGAATTTATATAAAAAAAACCAAATTGAAATTTTCACAAAAGTAAGAATCAACCAAGAAACATGCAAGCTTATCCAAAGCATCAAACAAGACAACCATAAATAAATAACCTTTCCAACATAAATAACAAAGGAATAGAAATCAGTATGCCTGTATAAAAGCTCCAACTGATAATTCTTCCTTCCTAGCTCAATTCCACAAGCCTGCTTGCTCCTTCCTCTAAGTCCAACCTAACTCCCACTTCTAGCCTCTTACCAATTCTCCCAACAATTACAAATGCAAAATAACAAAGCAACTCACTAACTCTCAAGCTCTCTAATTCACTTGCACATAAAATAGAATAGAGTAATCAAAATGAAAAGTGTAACAAATGGTAGAGAGGGCAGCTCTATATATACTAAAATTTGAGCATCCAAAGGCTATAAACAAGCTAACAATTATGCCACCTTCCTATGCACATGCATCAACTCAGCTGAATTAAACTCTCAAATTGCAACACATGACAGTCCTCATATTTTCAATGGTTGAGTCGACTTAATTCTTGAGACAACATGACTCTTTTACTGATTCAAGGGACAAAGATGCCTTTCTATAGGTTTCCTATTTGATTTGTAAATCAACTACCTTCTCATATTTCTACCACCTTTGCATTGACTGAGTTTTATGCTTATCTAATGGTTTTCTAGGTTATGGCACAGGTTTAGACTTCTTATTGTTTTCCACGCTCTACAGTTTTTGGCGCCACATATTCATACTTCAGTGCCCTCTATTATAGCGTATTCAAAGAATTATTCAATATTGTAAAATTTGCATTCATTTCAATTTGCAACGTTTAAACTATATTCCCTTTTTCATGCACAACAAATAATTCTCCATTGACTTATTCCTTATATATTTTAAGCACAATTTATAAGCTTTAGCCAGAACAATATATATATATATATATGTAATATACATATTACATATATATATACATATACACACACACATATATATAATATGTATATTACATATATATATACGTAATAAATATATATAATATACATATTACATATATATATACGTAATAAATATATATATATATATATAATATACATATTACATATATATATATACGTAATATATATTGATGTAGGAGCATATAGTGGTGTAAGGGCAATCTTGCATCACCCAAAAATAGTTAAATTTCATGTTTCTCAATTTTTAGATGTTTTTATATTTTTGGATACCTTTTTCGTCATAATGAAATTTTTAATTTAC
>VDFB02271358.1:843081072-843238217 GCA_007258455.2 Sequoia sempervirens
TCCTATCTTTTTGTACTCAGCGGTACGATACAAGGGTGCATAGACACAATGCGCCGTACCTAAGCTTTTTCTCTGGTTTCGACAGATCTTAACTATGACTATTCTAGTTTTTAATCTATCCTAAATCCTCAAGGTAAATAGAGCACGAGGACATAGGAGCGGGAATGGATGGGTTGGATCACTTGAATCTGCCATCTCCTTAGAATATGGCCGAGGCTCTAAACTCTCATATATACGCACTGATAAGGTTTTATACAAGCAAACACTCTTCACAGTAAGTCGGATCTGAGACTTGCCAAGGAGGAGGAACCCCTATCTGAGGTATGGGCTAGGAAACGACCTACAAGAAACAACAAATTACGATGTCTTGGTTGAAAAACTTGCTAAGGAGGAGGAACCCCTATCCGAAGTATAGGTTGAAGGACAATCCATTAAACAACAACAAACGACAACTGTTAATAACAAATATCCAAGGAGGACGAACCCCTCCAAGGACGGAAATGAAACAACAAGCTATTAGATACAAAACGTAGAAAGAACTCAAATATGTAGATCAAAATGCAAGCACCTTTTGATTTTTTTCTTTAAACTTCATCAACAAGTTTACAAAGATTGGGACAACAAAGGCACGAAATCATGCACAATTACGATCAACCAATGAACTCTCATCCAAGAGTGAACAAATATTCGCTTTCAAAGCTGTTGGCAACAATGGTGCAACAATTTTGCATAGCAAGTAAAGGTTCCACAAATAATGAGCCCAAGGCTCTTATTTATAGAACTCAAAGGAGTGGGCAACCCTAAAATCTCCTTGAGTTAACAATGAGTTCTTCCCAATCAATTAGTAAGATTTATTCCTAATAAGGGGGAACAAACAGTTAACTGGAAATCTACTTCAGTTAACTGAAAGTAAACAAAGAGTCAACCGGAAACTACTTCAGTTGACTGAAACAAGACTAAAGGTGAACTTAAATACAAAGTAGGTTTCTCTAAGATAGACATCCATGATTTATGGGATAAGTCATCCATGATTAGTGGATTCAAAACAAACATCCACAATCAATGGAATTCAAAACAAACCACCCCATAAATAGAGATAGACATGCATGATTCAAGGGACAGTTGGTTAACTTGGCATGAGTCATCAAGTTAACTAACTGTTAATCATAAATGCCTTCCTAAAGACTAGGACGTCCCAACCTAGGTGTCTTTTCACACCTCACCACCTCCGGTCAGCAGCTCCTTGATCCATGTGTTGACTTCTTCCTCCTTCAGATAGTCAATGCTTTGATGACATGGCATCTCCTCTCCTTGTGCAAGCTGCTGCTTTTAGTAACTTTGGGGGCTCTGTGCTTGAAATGACCTCTTCGCAGCTAGTAAGCTAGGGCGCTTATTGCCACGTGGGTGGAGGTAATACTGGTCTTTCCACTACAAGATCAACCTTTCTTTCTTCTTCATCCAGAGTAATTGTTGCGGCTCTCCATTGAGCGGGTGATGTATTCTTTTCAAAGATAAAAAATCTGCAGACTGCTGATGATGTCTGTTTGCTCTCCAACAATATGTGTAGGATCTAGTTGGAGAGTTGCTGGTGCAAGGTCTACTTGTTCAATTGGAGCCCAAGGACACCAAATTGTCAATCTATGAAGAAAAACTCGCTTGTTGACTGCAAACACGAATATGTTCAGACAGTTTCTAAAACCCCTAAAAATAGCGCCTTGTCGAGAAGTATTTTTTTGGAAAAAATATGGCACATGGGTTTTGTTCGTGCTTCAATGTTGAACAAACACAGTTCCTCATAATTTTGGTTCTGAAACTTTTTCAGAAAAACCCCCAAAAATAGGGCAGCAAGTTTGTTGATTCTAGAAAATCTGACGAGATGGGTTTCACTGGAAAATTATTCTGAATCTGCCTAGTTGATCATATCTATGGTAGCTTGCTGATTTGCGTGACATGCAAGAATACCTAAGAAAAGAAAAGAGGAAGTAGACAAAAGATGGATTGAATTTTTTTAATTTGACTCCCTGAGAAAATCTGCCTCTAAATCTAGCCTCTGATTAGAAATCTTCTTTTGCCTCTAATCTTTAAGAAATATCGAAGAATGGTCAAAAACCTTGGCCAGATCTGAAAATGGTGTCCTTGAGAGCTTATTGTTGTTCTTGATCATCAACCTGCAAAGAAATAATGGAGAGGGACACCTAGATCTTCTTCATATAGACTTAAGCCTTGAATCCATGAAGTTTGGGATCTTAACTCATGATCTAAAGCTGATTTGGCTTGATCTGAAGTTCAAAAAGGTGATTTCCACTGATTGTGGAGTGAGTTGGCCAATTTTGTCTCAATATATTGGCCAAGTTTGTCTCAATATATTGGCCAAGTTTGTCTCAATATATCTTAACTTTAGTCAAAAAACTTTCCTTTGACCTTTTTAGGCGTCCCTTTTGACTTTTGCAAGCTTTTTCATCATTTTTCATGTTGAATGACCTTTGTTTGATCCTCGCTCGAGATTGATTGCCTTGTTGGATTCTCGTGCTAACAACTTCGTTGTTAAGATTGACCCAAATGGTGAAGGTCATCCTGGAGAACCTTTTGCCATCTAACATCATTTAAGGGCCCAAAAGAAAGGGCGCCTTTCTCTGGAAAGGGCTCTTTTCCCTATGCCTTAACACGTTTTACCATGTTTTACATTCAGTCTCTTTTTGGGATGTTTTCCACTTGATTGCTTCCACTGGTTGCTGGCAGGTCTGATGAGAGTGATTTTGATTTGATTGAGAGGCTCATACTAAGCTAAACAAGTTCCTTACACACGACAGCTATTGACGAGGTCATCAGGTACCTCAAAAGGAAGGGTGTCACTTTTAGCTTGTAACTTACTGATTAAACCTTCATTTAGTATTTCAGTTAATTAGTCACTGCAAATGCTTGACTCATCCCACAACTTGGCTGATAGATTCGTTGTTGCATTGAAATGGAGCTGAAGAGACTTCACGAAGGCGTGAATTTCCTAAAATTGACATCTAGACCACCCCATTCAAGGGTGCTTTTGCTTGAAAAAGGCTCTTTTTTGAATGCTAGATCATCATTTTTGTTGTCTTCATCAACTGCCTCTTTTCATTGTGCTGACATTCGTCGACAATCATTTCATCAAATGATATTTCTGATTGTTATGTTGTCGAGCCAACAAGATAACACAGAGGATGATTGCCTTGGATGATTTAAGTGACTACATTTGGCCCCTGAGAATCAAGGGCGCCCCTCTCTGAAAAGGGCTCTTTTTGCATAATGGGCTTTTTCTCCTTCGTAACGTTTCCAGAGTTTGTCAAATTTTGGCCTTTTTCAGTTTCCAGAATCTCCTTCGTCAACTGACATCTTTTTATCTTTTGTCATATTTTGGATGTCTCTTTATAACAAACTCTTCGCACTTTGTTGACATTTGTCAGTGATTAGTTTATCAGATGATCTCGCTGAATGTTTCGTTGTCGAGCCAGCAGGAGAACGCCGAGGATGACTGCCTTGGATGAATTTGGTAACTACATTTGGCCCCTGAGGTTCAAGGGTGCCTTTCTCTGAAAAGAGCTCTTTTTGCATATTTTGAATTGACTTCCCCTTGGTAGCATTTCCAGAGTTAGTCAAATTTTGGCCTTTTCTAGTTTTGAGAATCTCCTTGAAAAATATTCATCTCTTCACCTCTCACGTTCACCATGTAGCTTTATTGATTCGAGCATTGTCGTTGATGATGCGAACGCGTGCGTCTTGGAAATCACCTTCACCATGTTGTGTGTATGGGTGTTTGGAAAAAATGACTAAGGCATTTGACTGCATAGCCTCCTCTTGGTAGCAAGGCGTGCATTCTCCAAACTTAGTCAATTTTCAACATTTTTCATTTTTTAAAATCCCCTCTATCGCAAAGCATATTTTCGCCATGGTTTCTTCGTTGAAGCTTTTGAAGCTTAGCTTTCAGCACTTGGTACTGGCCAATTTACCATTAATGGCTATAGAGCTCCTAACTTTGTTCCTGAAAAATAGAAATAGACCCACCAGAGTAAAACATGTCTTTTGATGATTTTGACTTGACCAATGTGACCGTGAAGTCATTTAATCCTATCAAAATCATTTTCAATCATTTCTAGGAAGGTCCTATTTTTGGGGGTTTCCCTAAAAATAGGGGCATAAAACATTAATTTTCAAATTTTCAAAATTTTGCACATGTGTGACTGGATAGAAACCCACAAAGCCCCTATGTTTGGTTTGACCTAAAATAGACTTTTGACGACATTTTCACATGATTTAGCTCAATTTATATAGAATGCCAAAAAAATATTTTTGGTACAACACATGTGCATCATATATTTCATCTTCAGAATCATTATAAACTAGCAATCACACCTTGGTGTGCAATGGGTATGCTGAAGAAGTGTGGAAGGTCAATTAGGATAAATTTTGCTATATTTTTTGCATACAATTACTAATTACTAATTTTGGTTAATAAGGAGGGAGGGACAAAGAGAGGGAGAGATATGGATAGAAAGAGGGAGAGATAGAGGGGGGAAGAATGAGAGAGAGAGAGGGGTAAGGAGATAGAGGTAGAGAGGAAGATAGAGATGGAGATGGAGATGGAGAGGATAGAAGGAGAGGGAGAGATAAAGAGAGAGAGGAGAGAAGGATAGATAGATATGGAAGAGATAAATATATAGAGAGGGAGAGAGAGGTAGAGAATGAGAGAGGGAGAGATAGAAAGATAAAGATAGAGATAGGAAGTGATATATAGAGAGATAAAGATAGAGGGAGAGATGGAAGAAGAAATATAGAGAGATAGAGATAGAGAGGCAAAGAGATATAGATATGGAGATCTAGGAAGAGGGAGTGGGGAGAGAGAGGGATAGAGATGGATGGATAAAAAGAGGGAGACATAATGGAGATAAAGGGAGAAAAATAGAGGTGGGAGGATGAAGATGAAGCCGAGGAAGAGTGAGACAAATAGATGAGATATAGGGAGAGGGAGGGAGGGTAGAAATGGAGAGATATAATGAGAGAGAATTAGAGATAGATAAATAAAGGATGGAGAGGAAGTGAGGAGATAGAGATATGTGAGAGAGAGGCAGAGGAGAGATGAATATATGGGAGAAGGGAGAGGGTAGAGATATGAATGAAATATATGGGGATGAGGGATAGAAGGGGGAGATAGAGAGAGGGAGGGAGAGAAAGGGAGAGAGATAGGTAGATAAGGGAGAGATATAGAAGAGGGGGAGAGAGGGAGAGAGATAGGTTGAGGAGGAAGAGAGAGAAGAGGGGGAGAGGGAAAGAGATAGGTAGAAGAGAAAGAAGAGGGGGGAGAGAGGGAGATAGATACATAGAGAGGGAGAGAGAGAGAGGGATAACTCAAAGAGATGGAGAGGGAGAGATAAAGAAGATGAGATGGAGAGATATAAAGGAAGAGGGAGAGGGAGAGATAGAGAGATATAGATGGTGAGATAAAGTGATAGAGAGATAGATATATAAGGAAATATAGAGAGAGGAGGAAAGGGAGAGAGACAAAGATAGAGAATTATAGATAGATACATCAAGATGGAGAGAGGGAGTGAGAAACGGGGGGAGATAAAGAGAGGGAGAGAGAAGTATAATTATATTAAATATACTTTAATTTGTATTATAAACAATATATATTATACATTCATTATATTTTGTATTATATTTATATGTTAATTTTTTGTACTTTATAAAACTATAGTAATTATTAATTATTAATTATAATCATTATATATATTTAATAGTTTTATTAAAAAATATAATATAATAATAATAAGTATAATTATTTTATTTATAATTTATTTTGTAGTATATAAAATATATATTATATATTAATTTAGCTAATATATACTTAACTACGTAGGGTAAAGGATGTTGTAATGTTAAGACCTAAATGTGCTAATTATTAGAATCTTGGTCGTAATTTTCATTTTTACCTCTTTTAAAAAATAATAATTTATTTGAATTTAAAATGAAGAAGGTAATTTTTATTATTTTCCTTTTAATATTTCACATGAAAAAATAATAAACATAAGTTTTTTTAATAAAAAATTCCACTTGAAAATATTAAAAAGAAGAAGTAGCATATTACTTAGTTTAAAAAAATACTTAATAGTTTATCCTTTAAATTACAACCTTATCCTTGTTCAAACAACATTTTCAATAGACATAAAAATGGTGTACAAAGGACTGCAACGACTGCCAACACTATAAAGACAATGTTCGTCGAAGATTAGAGAAGTGAAAGGTCAATACCAACAAGGAAGAGTTTGGAGGAGCGAAAACCAATAGCACTGGGAAAGCAACAAAAAATGCCGAAAAACAACCAAAGAAATGGCAAAAAAAAAGAAGTGGGATAACTTGCTCTGATAGTAACATGATGCTTCCTAAGTACTCCGGCATGATGGTAATTAATACGAGTGAGAAAAGATTGGAATGACTATGATCAATTTGATAGCCGACAAAGTTCTGTGAGGAAGATTGTATCGTTAATTAAGAATTTTAGCTCGACCTCTTTCAAATTGGATACGCCTTTGGTGTAAAACATCAAATTGAATCAAACATTCATTCATCATATTTCTATCAAGATTCACATACAAAACACATTCATGTATTAAAGCATTTTAACTAACAAGGTAATAGTAAATAGGTAATAACACATAGGGTGTAACAAGAAAAGGGTCATTGTTGGCTTGTCATTAAAAATATCCTTGGTAATTAGAAGCTTCATCCACTTTAGGTGCCAATGATCTAGTGGTTGAACAAGCTATGTTTCGATTTTTAATAACGACACACTAAACATTCATAACAAAACCCTTCATTCAATATTGTATGTGAGTGTCAATTACCAAGTAGTTCTTGCTTGCCATGCAATAAACAAATAAGTTATTATATATGGTACAAAATTAGACATTGGGTTGAGATTAATTATAAAATATTTTACTTTATGTATTTCTCCTTTAATATTATTATGATATTTTAATATATTATACCATACCACAACCAAAACCTTTCACTTCCATTTCACTTGCGATATATACATTTTTATATTATACCTAATCAATAAAATTACTAATTTAATAATAGTCTAATTTTTTTTAAAGTATATATTATTTCGCTTTTAGTTGTATTATTGAGTTGTCTTGAAAAAATAAAACAAAAATTTAAAGTGTATTTTATTTTTTTCCTTTCCCTAACAGGTTTGAAAGATGCACAACTTGAGATTTGATCCTTAGGTTCGTTTTTGTCATTCTACTTGTTATGGTAAAAGCTTGAAGTCAAATTACCTCCCCTCTTCCTCTTCTTTTTAATGTCTTCTTTCTAAGTTCCATTGATCAAATTTGAATATTCTTTAAATGAGGATCTCTATAATTTACACATTTTTCAAAACTTTGAATTTAAATAAATTATGACCATGGAGAATTTATGTAAGTTGTATTGTACTCAAAATTTGTTAAAAATACACCTTTGGAGCAGAGGTGAATTATTCTTATCCCTAAAGGTCTTATCATCTTGCTTAACACCTTGTGTAAGATTATGGTGAAAGCCATTATTTTTTTGCATTAATCTTCTGGGTAGATTAGTGTTTGGTTAGAGTAAATTGGTTTTATTGGTGGCAAATTTATTTGAGGTAATTTCATTTTGGTTTGAGAGATTACTAAATGGGTTTAATAAATGATATATATTTTTATTTCGTCAAGATTGATTTTTGATATAGTAATTGCATTCATTAATATTTTATCTTAAAAATGTTTTGTTGACTTCAGTTTGGATATCAATTGCTTTCTCATATCCAAATATTATTTACCAACTCTAATGTTTTCCTTTATGTCCTAAGTAGTTGTGTCCTTTGCTACCTTCTTCTTTGAGCTTACCCTTTGAGGGTTATCTTAGACATCACATTAACACATAATTCCTTAATAACAATGCAAATGGGCTTACTAAATGTTATTGCAATTTTGAATCTCCATTATAATACCTTAGGATATGGTACACCACTTATGGCTAAATAACGACTTTATGATTTCATTGCATTTAGCAAAAAAGATGAAGGGGATTGAGAATCTTTGATCCTAGAACACAAGGAATTTATCTTATCTCCAAATGTATCACCAAATATATTTGGGGAGAAGAACCTTAATAAATTCTTATTAGGTGTAGATTGGCTTCAAATTATTAGGGGCAAATGATGTAACAAATTATTAGTTGATATGTTGTAATGTAATAAATAGGTGATTGAGCTTATCATATCTCTTGTTCCTCCCAAGCTAAACATCATGTTGCCCACCTCGACCTCTTGCAACTTCCTATAAGATTGACATTTGTTATATCCTTCACACTCCTCCTCCTGCTTGGTAAAATAACTCTACTTACAACTTCTTCCCAAGCTTCTCCCAACCAAGTGGAATCACCACTTTAGCAATGCTCTTTGGTCTGAGCACAACACTCACCTCTATTAATTCAAAATTGATGCCAATTGCCAAGTCTTTACTTGAAAGCTTCTATATTTCAAACCCCTAGTGAATGAGAGACTTAGATTCCTTTAATTGTAACCACTGTCATGCCTTTTTCTCTCTCTTTTCAAACATGTTAAGCAACCTTTTTGGAAATGCAATTTTACTTGTCTTTATTAATAAATTGTTTACAAAGATCTCCCCTCCGTCTTTGGTCACTTGATTGGTTGGAAATTATTTTGTTGCGATTTGACACAAAATATGAATATTATCTCTGAATCAATTAGAGAAGTAATTTTTAGTTGTATTTGAAAATAATGTTGTATTCCAGTCTTTAACTCCTCATGTTCTCCTTTGGGAGTTGTAGTTCAAAAACTTTACTCTAACCTTATTTTTTAGATGCTTATTTTGTTAAACCTTCCGAGGACACTCTTAAGGTTAACCATCAATTTAAAAATAAGATGTAGCAAGTCTAAGAGTATATTTTCAAGCTAGAGACCACTTAAGAAGGGGTTACCTTACATATAGATACCATCATTACTGGAAACTTGACCATGCCAAGCATTAGTTCTAAACTTCATGATCAACAAAAAAATAAATTATAACATCTTATGATACATCTATACCATACATTAAACTATACAAAAGATGACGTCAAGATTAGTGTAGACTATCCTACAAAAATTATTAAAAATAACACGACATTGGTTAGGATAAACTTAGTCTTCAATTTTTTTAGACCCATAAACTACGATTAATTTATCTTTTCTTCAAGATTTATAAACAACTCTTTTCCAATTGTGATATTGTTATCAAGAAATTCAATTGCATTGACCCATGTTTCATGAGCAAGCAGTTCACAAGAACCCATCTCTCATGATAACAAATGGTCCACTTAGCACTCATTGCATCTAGGTGATGCTCACAGAGGTGAAGCACTGGGCCTTCCCCAGAGGTCACCCATTCCAGTACTACTCCAACTCAAGCATGCTTAACCACAGAGTTTATTCCAAGGTTAAGCCCACTTAGCTTGCAACCTCATTTGCAAAACCTTCAGCGAGTGTTGTGCCTTGTGAACCATTCATTATAGAGCCCCTTTAGCTCATCAATTGATAAGTAGGAGGTATTTTCCACAGCGTGTCAAATTGTGATATTGCTATCAGAATTCAACTATGTAGTTTTACGAGTCAAACTCATTGACCCATTTATAATTTTATCAATTCTTTTCAAAAAATAAATAAAACGTGATTGTAACTTATAGAACTTATTTGATAGTTTGAGTTCAAACTTGAACATCCAATAAACATACAAAGTGTTTGAACCCTTAAAGATTATTGGTTCAAAACCAAATTATTTACATGTGCTAAAATCGACTTTAGAGCTGTAGTCAATAATATGATAAGATTCGTAAGTATCTTGACAATACATTAAATCTATACAATATGAAGTATAATGTTACGTCTCTTATTGAAATCAAATCTTTAATTATTATACTATACAAATTTAATCAATATTATAAAGAAAGAATTATGAACAAATCTTAATATAAATATTTAACCTCCACCAACTTTAACAACATATGAAAAATTCAAATTAAAGAATATATAGAAAATTGAACCCCCCTTTCGTTTGGAGTATTTTTCTCATGGTCCCAACGCGTTTATAATGTTTGGCTCCCACGTTAAAAATAGCTAGACTTTTTGGCTAATTTATTTAATATTATTTGTTATAATGCTGGGCCCACCACATTATAAAAGAAAACAACGGTAGTCTCGTCTTTTTACAAAAAGTAGGAGTGGACAGTGGGACCCACGGACCATTTTCAAATTGGCCGGCGTCGCATTACATAGACACGTGTGCGTGTGTACAGCGCACATCAATTTTTTGTTATCCGAAAACGCTGTGAAGCCTTGTCGAGGCCACCGACAGGTGTCGGTATACAGAAATGTACTCTACGCGGGTCAAAATCTGTGGGCACTAATATCATATCACGATAATTCTCGGGTTTTGTTGGAAAATGAAATTTCGTGTAGGGCAAGGCATCGTCAGAGCGGACGTCAAAATCTATTTCAATTTGTTGCAATCGTTGATTTATTTGTCAAGCTAGTGTTTAATTATTTAAAACTGAGTTGCCGATAGAAGGGACGCGAACGGGTCTCTTTGGTTGGAGGTGAAGATAATAAATAATCGTGTTACTGTCATAAATGGGCGCCTCTTGTATCGATTACGTCTCCTCGCAGCAGATTTTTTTCAACGATCACAGGTTAGCTTTCACTTGAATCCTTCGAATTTTTGTTTTAAACTTTCAAATTTGCTATGCTCAGTCTTTGAATTGGGTTTGAGGAAGTAAGTTTCTAAATTTTTTGGAACTCTGGATCGATTTTGATCCGATGTTCAACCTGGTTTATGTATGTATAATTTCCATAGATTTTTTAGGTTTTCTGGAATATTTTGAACCCATCTTTTTCTTTTCGAAACGCGCAGACACCGAATTGTCGTTTTTTTTGGCTTCAAATTACGGAAATTTGTGGAATTTTGTCTTCTGTTTGTGACTGCATATTTGGTGATGAAATTGGTAGGAATGTTATTTATTTATTTTTTTTTCTATTTGAGAAAAATAAATGTTTGCATCTTGGGGCGAATTACTGTTCACCTTTGGAAAATTTTGGATTTTTTTTGACTGAGTTGCGACCCCGACTTAATTCTGCGAGAGCTTGCTTTTTGTTTCTACGTTTTCTGGAATATTTAATTTAAAAATATAAAAGTTTGCATCTTGGAGCGAATTGCTGGTCACCTTTGGAAAATTTTAGATTTTTTCGACTGAGTTGTGACCCCGACTTAATTCTGCGAGAGCTTGGTTTTTGTTTATACGTTTTCTGGAATATTTAATATATAGTACATTCCGACACCGAAATGTGTAATTGATGTTATGTACCTTAAAATTCCAAAATTGGAGAAATTTGTTCGCTAATGCTTGTATGAGCCACGGATTTTATGGGATATGGATAACGATAGTTAATTTTTGGGCTTTCAGAGTACAATTTGTGTTTCCGGTAATCAATATGTGGCGTTTTCCCTTAGTCTCGCTTACACTAGATTTTGGATATTTTACGCTTTTCCCTTATTCTCGCTTACACTAGATTTAGGATATTTTACGCTTATTCTTTCTGTTGATCTTCATTAAAGGTTAATTATTAAATGGGTTTCAAGTTTGTAACCTCGGTAGCCTAATGGAACATCATCATTTTTCATTCAGGTTACAGGCCATCGTAACTCGTATTTTAATCAATTGGGGATTTTTTTTTATGAAATAACCTGGAGTTTGAAGGCCGTGGCTTGCTGAATCGAGTTGTATATCAGAGGGTCAAACAACCTAGAGCTGCTTGCTTCATAATAAAGTTTCTAAGCCACAGTTGCTTAGGAAGTAGCAGTGTTGCAGTTAATTCACACCAGGTGCCCTAAACCGGAAAACATAGTGCAGGCCGTAGACATACAGGCCTTGGAAGCTCACATCTAGAAGTTCCTATCGGCGTTTGTGATGCCCGGTATTTCAAAGCTGGGGCCTGATGGATGGAATACGATGGAAACAACTGATGAATATAAGAGCAAGAGTAGCCTAACCGAAGCCCTGAAATGGCCAAGAGGGATTGTCGTTCCAGGTGGGGGCCTCCTTAGCCTAGCCGCAGATCATAGCGAAAAGGGCAGCCATGAGAGTGACAATGATTTAGCATCTATGGTGAGGGATTTTATCGAGAATGGAAGCGTAGGTCAAGATGGCAATTGTCACAGCAGTGATAGCGATTCAGGCTCAACCAGCATTCTGAAGCTTGGAGAAAGTATTAAGGTCAGTAGCCTCGAACGATGATTGGAAATGAAAAACCTGGTTATTCTTCTATCCTAAATTCTAGTCAAAGGGACAGAATTTGTAGGAGATTTTGAAATGCTGAATACCTAAATTATAATATGCACGCAGGGGAAGTAGAATTAGAATAATGACATTGATTATAATTCTATTTAATTTCTAATCAAAGAGGCAGAATATGTGGGATATTAAAAATGCGAGAAACCTACATTATATTGTGCACGCAGTGAAACTAGAATCTGTTGAATCATGGAGGTAGTCGATTCTTGCAAATTTTTTCTTTTGTTATTTTTTTGTGAATTTGAAATGTTAGGAGTACTTCTTAACCTACTCAGGGTCTCATGTGATCAAGGTGTTTCTTAACAAGAAGTAGAACTTAAAAATGATTTGAGATCCTTTTTTGATTGTGGATTTTGGTAAGTTTAGCTTTCATTGATCTTCCATAGGCTTTCATTACATGTTTACTTTTCAAAGAGTGTGTCCATCGAGTTCATGGTGAACTGGTGTTTCTTCTTTCAGGAAAGCAGATTATGGAATGTATCGTTTATATGTTGTTGCAGGCCCTGAAGAATTCAATGATGCCAATGGAGAGTGATTTGCTTTACCTGATCCATGTTGTCATTGCATCTATCAAAGACACAGATTTTGTTTGCTTTAGGGATGGTAGTTGCAAGGCTAGCTGCATCAGAAAGCTGTTAGTGAAACATTTGAAGTCTCATGGTTATAATGCTGCAGTTTGCAAGTCAAAGTGGAAGGCATCTGATAAAGTTCTGGGAGGTAAGTGAAACAGAGGGCTGATTATCGCCCTGTCTTGTTATTAGTGTTATTAGTTGTCTCTGCTGTAGGCCATTCTTATAAAAAGAAGATTCTGAAGGACAATCTTTACCATTGCAGGTGAATACGAGTATGTGGATGTTATACTGGAAGGAGATGAAAAGGCCCCAGAGCGTCTGATAATAGATATTGACTTTCAAAGTCACTTTGAGATTGCAAGGCCCACAGTTTCGTATGACGCCATACTGAAATCTCTTCCTGTGATCTATGTGGGTGGTCTGGTAAAGCTTGAACGGATGTTGCAACTTTTGGTTGAAGCTGCAAAAATTTCCCTGAAGCAGAACTCTATGCCTATCCCACCATGGAGGACACTTGGATATTTGAGGGCAAAATGGTTTTCATCGTATGATAGAGTGGTTGTGGATACTCACAGCAGACATCACAGGGCAGTTAAGGAGGTTGGAAGCCTCTCTAATATTTGCCCAAAGCAAGGGCAATTCAGGGATCAGTTAAGGAGGTTGAAAGCCTCTCTGCTTCCTGAAGCGGAATCTGGACGTGTGTTGAAGGCCATATCAATTGAAAGGAAAAGGGGCATCCTGACTGACAGGAGGTCAAACATTTTGAAGTCATGAAGAGAGAATTCCAATTTTGAAATGATTAGTTGTGCGTGTTGAGTGTGATCCTATTTATTTATTTTTTTCAGGCAAGGCTTGTATGTATATTTCCGGCTTTATGGGAAAACCAGTAATATGCAGAGTTTCAGAAAGTTCTTGAGGTTCTAGGCAGTTCATTTTATATTTGTTTTGCCCTTCGCAGAAGTTAAGTGGAGGAGCTTTCAACAATTAAGGCTATAGGTTATAGACTAGTTATATGGTGTCATTCTTTCAGCAGTAGATTGGATGAGACTCGTCTCTACTGTCTTCTTGCAACAATAAAAGGTAAGCTAGTTGTTGCAGTAAGTATTTTTGAAAATAATCACAGGACTACATTGGATGGCATCTTTTATGTCATACAGGCATTATTGACTTGATTGCTTAATCAGCTTCACTTGATTGCCATATTGGACTTAAGTCTTTTCTGGTTGTTTCAAAAAGTCTTGGTGAAGTTTGTTTATTTTCTGAGCTGTGTGTACGAAGTACACCTCTTTATTATGAATACAAATCTTATCTCTCTCGAAGGTACAAAGAAGTGTTTGTGCAAAATCTGAATTGTTATAATTTATATTATCTTTTCCCCCCATATTTTTTAGTAATTTCATGTTTTCCTAGTGGTAAGATGGTTCTACGTTGTAATCTTTAAAGTAGTTGAATGTCTTTGTATTAGACACCTGGTAATGATTACTTGTAGAGAAAGTTAATGGTAATAGATTTTGCGTTCTAATCCATTTCATGTTAGTTAAAAGTTCTATGCGTTTAAGATTAAGCGTGGCATTTGTATTCTATTCAAATATAATAAAGCTATATAAGGAATTCTGATATTAAAATTTTTATATTTCAAACTACCTTCAGTTACCCTTGCAGGGTTTCCATTTGTTTTGTCTAAGAAGCGGTTTAAAATTTTCGCTAGCTGCTAAAGCGAATTAAAAGGTTTCTTTTTCCCCTCTACTAGGGGGTTGCGTATCTCCTCTGCTTGACTGCTTGACAAATTCCTTTGTATATAGAATATGGATAGTGTAACCAAGATATAACGTGTTGGACATAATAACAAATGCTCCGTCTACTAGAGACATTTCTTCTTGTGTTCCTGTTTATGATTTGTATCCTTTGACCAGTTTGTGCTTTCAATTGGCTTTTGTAAAATCTTATTGATATTATGATCTTATTGGTTTCTCATCAAAAAACCAAATACGGTTTTGATTGTCTAATGCATCTCTTGATGCCTGAGAGTGAGATTTAAATCAGGTTGCCAATGCAGTTGTATTTGTTTCCTCTGCGTTGTGTTGGGTAGTGTATTTTATTGTTAGTGGTGCATTTCACTCTAACTGATTCTAAGCATAACATAAAATGTTTCAGTAGGCAGATCAGTAAATGGTAAAATCCATGCGCAAATGATGTCAGTGTTTCAGTAAGTTGCTATTTGCTTGCGAACCATAAACTTTTTGAACGCTGGAGTTTATATCATTGTGAGCAATTTCAGCAGATATGCCCACCCATTTCTTCAAACGCTGGCCAAATAATTTTATGATTTTGAATTTGGTATGATTTTGACTTTGGGGTCCAGTCTGCTCAAGCATAGTGGGCATGTTGACTTTGTTTCCATGCTCTAATGAGGGGACCTGTGGTTTAGAGACAATGACTGGGGAGTATCTCTTCTGTGAAATTGCTGTAGTGGTTGTGCTGCTTTCGTTTCCCCAATGGCTGGGAATTATGTATTATGCTTTCCTGCTAGTATTTCATGTATCTGGCAAAATAATTCACAACCTTTGTAAAACCAAAAGCCAGTCGAAGTTCAAGGATGTAACAATTCAAACTCCTCTCAAGTATTTAATTTATTATGAAGTGTGTATAGTTTTTATCATTTGATTTTGAGTGGCTTATTAGGAGGTGTGGTTAGTTTGTACCATTCAAGATTTGAGTTATTAATCTCCTGTTAAGCAGAAGAATATTTTTTACAGAGAGAAATAATATTCTTCTGATCATATAGTTTATTTATTCCTACAGGGCTTGGCTGTTCTCCAGTAAATTATTTTACGTAATTATCTTGGTCAGTATTTTCCAGGTTTGCCTCTTATCCTGAATGTGCAGAGGTCTTGGTTGTGGTTAAACATGCCTATACTACCTTATTGTGTTTACAATCTTCTTTTTAGGGTGACACTCCCAATTATAAGGGTCATGCTTGAGCAACCACAGAAAGGAGAGCATCTCTGAGGTAAACAGGGCTCGATTGGATGGGGAAGTGCTTAATCCCATGTCTTATGTATCAAAGGATTTAGTGCTTAACTTAAAACCTATTGAAAGAGAGGATTCAGCAAAAGCAATTGATTGTTGAACCTTTAGACCGAGTTTTTGATCATCTGGACTATAATATTTTCTGTGAGGTTTTAACAGGAAACATTGGAACATATTAGTAAATAGGGGCAAGCAATAAGGAACATGGATAACAAACCAAAACCCATAATCTTTGATGGAATTTTTCCTTGGAGTTATGTACTAATGGATTTAGCGGTTAACTTAAGACCTATTGAAAGAGAGGATTCAGCAAAGCAATTGATTGGTTTCTGAGCATCTAGACTATGATATGTTCTTTGAGGTTTTAACAGGAAACATTGAAACAGATTAGTAAATAGGGGCAATCAATAAGGAACATGGTCAGAAAGGTGGTCTCCGAAGAGTTCATAAAAAAAACTCTACAGAGGGTATCATATTATGCTTACACGAGCGAATCTAAAATCTTTAATTATTGTAGAGTCTAGAGTCTGATTTTTCCGGTTTTGCTAATGTGGTGGTTAGTGGCAAACTTTTGAGGAAACAAATTTAATCCTTATGCGAAGCTGTATTCCGCTTTATTCATCTTGATTATCAACTAAGATATCCTTAATCGTCCTACAATCAAGTTATTGCTTTTGAAATTTGTTGGTTAGCAGATTTTGCTGTGAAGCCTATTTAAAATGCGAAAGGAAAAAACCATGATACCTTTTTGCATTGATGGATACAATAAATATACATGCATTATTATGATGTTCACAGGGCCGGGGGACGATTTTGATCACGAGAAACATAAAAGCTAGGCTAAAGAGGCCTTTTCCTTGCCAGTAAGGGGAGCTGCATCTGTAATATTCTTATTTTTCATTTTGTAGAACGTATCAATTCAATATATGTGGCTTTGAACTTTTGTTATAACCTTGATCCATGCATTTCTAGCCTTTTTGAAAATGGTGTTTGCTTACTCTCTACAATTGAGAGTCTGTTGTGGTAGGGGAGGAAGGTAGAGTTTGTTGTGGTAGGGGAGGAAGGTCACCTACTTTTCATCTTTTGCCTCAACTAAACTGTTGGATTGATTTAATGATTTTTAACAAGTTTGAAGATATAAGTTTGTTGTTAAATAACATAATATAAATGTACACGTAAGTAGAGGAAATTGAACCTTTTAACACTGACTATCTATCAACGAGAGTTTAGATAGGCTTTTGACTAGAGTTTACACAAGAAAAGAACTAGGAAATTTACATGAGAAAAGACCTAGGAAATATGAATAAAGAAAAAGAAGAGAAAATAAAATAAAAATGTTTAGTAATAGTTTTGGAAAAGGCTTAGATTCAAGAGAGGCATTTTTCTATCCATTTTTGGAAATTTTTGATAAAAGGACTATGTCATAAAGTAAAGTAACTTTGGCAAGGATGGCTTGGTCTAATGGTGTCCTAAAAAAATATTTGATCCAGTTGGGGTAACTTGATTCTAGTGAATAATAGAACTAGGATATTTTTTAAAGGGTATTAGCTAATTAGATAAATAAGAGAGAATAAAATGGAAACAAAATGAAAGTATTCTTAAATGTATTAGAAATGAAAATAGTGGAAATAGAAGGCTTTGAGTCCAACCACTTGTTAGATGTTATGAAATTAAAACATCGTTTTGATCTACAAGGATAAGATTACTAGACATCTAATGTCTAAGAGGGGACTTGGTTTGCTCCTAAACTCTCACACTACCCACTTGGTCTAGATGTCAAAATGAGTTGAAATTTGACATAGAGCTTCCTTAAATGATGTTGACCATGTTTCAAGAAATCACATCTATTCAAGGCATAGATAATGAAACTTGGGTAAAGGAAATGTGACAAAGAAACAATGCTATGTAAAGAGTTATGGGAAAATAAATTGGGATCAAATGAAAAAATGGTGAAAGGAAATTGTTAGATAATGAAACTTGGGTAAAGGAAATGTAACAAAGAAACAATGCTATGTAAAGAGTTATGGGAAAATAAATTGGGATCAAATGAAAAAAATGGTGAAAAGAAATTGTTATGATAAAATGAGTTGAAATTTGACATAGAGCTTCCTTAAATGATGTTGATCATGTTTCAAGAAATCACATCTCTTCAAGGCATAGATAATGAAACTTGGGTAAAGGAAATGTGACAAAGAAACAATGCTATGTAAAGAGTTATGGGAAAATAAATTGGGATCAAATGAAAAAATGGTGAAAGGAAATTGTTATGAGTGTGAAGAGGAAAAAGAGGGTAGAAAATGATGATGAGGTATGAAATGGAATTAGTAAGAGTAGAAAATGGATAGAATGGGTAGAGGGATATTAGGGAAAGAAGAAAATGCTGAATTGGAAGAAATCAGGCCAAAATCTAATAAGATTAGGAGGAGGAACTAGTTCATATAGTGTAAAATCAATTAAAGTAGTCATCTAATGAGATTGAAATTGATGTGGCATTGTCCAAAGAGCTCAAAGAACTTAGGATGCTAACTATAAGATTGTTGCAATGCTTAATGAAGTGTAAATTGTTCACTCTTTAAGAAGAAATTAATTCAATATAATGTACAAAAGAAAACTTTGTTGCATGTTCTAAAATGAGGGAAACATGGGTCTTATTTATAGATTTTTAAGAGCAAGTTTGTAAAACTTAGTATGGAGCCTAAACCACCATTATTAAATGCTTATGTCATTTAATTTTGGGACCAAAGGCTTAGAAAGATTAGGTTGCTACCTTTCCAATGGGAAGGGGTTGCCTAGTCCCTTTTTTTGAAGGTTCAATTCTTGATGAAAATCAAAGGTAAAATAGGGTTATCTTAAGGTAGTGGTTTCAAGTGAAGATAAGTCAATGCAAGATTTAAGGCAGAAAATAAGAGGGCTATGCACATATGAAAGGGATAAGGTTATCATTAATAATTTGATCAAGTGATAAGGAGAGTTTTATATAATTGGAAGAAAGGATAAGAGAGTCATATGAAGAAAGGGAAATCACATTGAATAAAGGCTATGTGAAATAGATGTTTTAACATCAAAAGAGTAAGAGAGGAAGGGATACGAATGAACCAAGAAGAGAAATATTGGAATAAGGTAAAAAAAACACACAAAATGAGTGCAAATCACAAATGAGAAATGTGCCAAAATGAGTGTAAATCACAATAAAATAAATTATAGAGTATACAAATTTTGTTATTACATTTTTCCCTTTAGCATGAATAAAAGAATGAGAGAAGTTTGTTAAAGGAAGAGCATAGTAAAACATCTAGATAATCATAAAATAATCAAGGATATAACACTATCAAATATATATTTGTCAAATATTGTATTTTATCCATTAATCTCTATTGTATTTTATCCATTAATCTCTAGGCCAAATAATAATGTCTTATTGAATTGAACATTATATAGGGCATGCGAAAAAATACGAGTGACCAAAAAGTGGCCACCTCACTTTGTGGCCCATCAAAGCTATAATGCAAGTGTATTATAACATGTTTGCGTTATTGCTCATTAAAGCAATACAAACAAACAAATAAGTTTCATTTCTGCATTTTTTTTATCATGTGCCCTGTAAACCCTTTCAAGCGCGCTCATGTTGTTGTAGAGTTGACTTTACACCAAAAACAATGCCAAATCTTTATTGAAATATTACTAAGAAGTAGGGGGGTCAAAGGAGTACAAGTATTTTTAGTTTTTAGTGTCAAATTTGCATTAAATTGGTAGATTGAATTAGTTTTTTAATTAAAATTTGTTTAATTTTCAAGAGTTGATAATTTATCCCCAAATTTTCAAAATCTCAATTCACCTCTGCATGAAATCCCTTTTGAAGAACAACCACAACAAACACCTCCTACAATTCTTCATCATCCTCTAGGAACACAAAAAAACATACTAGAACAAATTGAAAATAATAGAAAAGTATTACAAGAACAAACTCCCATATAACCACCCTTGCTCAATCATTGCGATCCATTGTGTTTCATGTAGAATCAATTAGTAAGAAGAAGCAAAAAATTAATTTTATGTAAAAAAATTATCACGTAAACAAGTTAATTTTTTTTTTTGAAATTTGTCTTGTGTGCACTCTTCATTAACCCATGAAACAATCAAACTTTACATAGTGCATGCAAGAGGCTCCCTATCCATTAGTGCCACCACAAGGAGATAAAGAACAATTTTTAGGATAGGTGGTGGGTGGTTCTTGACCATCCTCCATGTAATAACAATGAGGTACCATAATACTTTTTGAGGAAATTCTATTGTGACTTCGTCCTCAATAAAATCCCAAATTATTTTGATATGCGGGAGTTCTAGCGTAGAATTGGGGGCTCAACACAAGACAAAGTGGGGCACATTTTGACCCACAATACATAATGAGACCTCCGGCTAGACCACACTATGAGCATGTGACCATCCCTTATGTTGTGAAGGAGGGCGTTGAGGTGGACTTCCCCTACCTTTAATATTGTCTAGCTTGACTTCCCCTACATCTTGAAGAGCAGATAGCCATGCAACTACAAAACCTAGGGATCACAAGGACATTCAAGTACCCATCCATCCTTGCACATTTAATTCTCTATCAATGTTATCATTTGACCAACCTAGCATTTCCTATTTCATTAAATGATGTGAGCTATTTATAGTATGGACCCCTATCCTCTAGTTGATCAATCACTATTTCACATTTATAGAGCTATTCCCCATGCCCACATTTTCCATCCTTTCAAATAAATATATTCCTATATCGACCAAAATGTTTATGACTATTGTTAGCCAAAAAACAAGGCAATGAAGACATCGGTCGAGAAATCATACTGTATTTGACGCAAAGGACTTTTGGACCATAATATTGTAAATATAGCATATAGACTAGCAGTAGGATAGATGGGTCACACCCCATCCCATAGATATATGTATAAAGGAAGATAGGAATGACAAAATGTAATATAGATAGAGAGAGATAGATAAAGGAAGAATTCAATGGAATAGATCAGAATAGAGAGAAGAGAAAGAGATAGAGATGACATATAAGGGATAGTTGTATGAAGAGAAGTATATGTATGAATGTATGACAAACCAAATGTATAGAGACTAGACAAGAATTTTACAAGAGTATAGGGGAAGATATTATAATGTATCGATTTTGACTTGATTAATATAATGGATACCATAGTTCTATCTATATAATGTTATCTATTATTCTATGGATGTATAAATAGTTAAGTACATCTCTAATTTGCATTGGTGTTCATTTTTATTTCACTCTAACTAATTCTAAGCATAACATAAAATGTTTTATTAAGCAAATCAGTGAAGGGTCAAGTCCATGCACAAATGATGTCAGTGTTTCAGTAAGTCACTATTGCTTGAGAAACAAAAACTTTTTGAAGGCTGGAGTTTATATCATTGTGAGAAATTTCAACAAATGTGCTCACCCATTTCTTCAAACAGTGGCCAAATCATTTTATGATTTTGAATTTGGTATGGCCTGGACTTTGGGGTCCAAGATGCTCAAGCATAACGGCCATGTTGACTTTGTTTCCATGCTCTAATGAGGCGACCTATGGTTTAGAGGCAATGACCGAGGAGTACCTCTTCTGTGAAATTACTGTAGTGGTTGGGCTGCTTTTGTTTCACCAATTCCTACAAGTATTTCATGTATCTAGCAAAATGATTCACAACCTTTGTAAAACCAAAAGCTAGTCAAAGTTCAAGGATGCAACAATTTAAACTCTTCTCAAGTAGATAATTTATTATGGAGTGTATATAGTCTTTATCATTTGATTTTGAGTGGCTTGTTAGGAAGTGTGGGTAGTTTGTATCCTTTAGATTTGAGTTATTAATCTCTTAATAAGTAGAAGAATATTTTTTACATGGAGAGAAATAATATTCTTCTTATCGTATAGTTTACTTGTTCTTATAGGACTTGGCTATTCTCTAGTAAATTATTTTACATGATGCTCTTGGTAAGTACTTTCCAGGCTTGCCTCTTATCCTGAACGTGCATAGGTCTTGGTAGTGGTTATACATGCCAAACTACTTTATTTTGTTTACAATCTTCTTTTTGGGGTAACGCTCCCAATTATAAGGGTCACGCTTGAGCAACTACAAAAAGGAGAGCATCTTGAAACTCCCTACAAATAAGTTAACTTTTTATGATATTGTTGTGAGGATTCATCCGTGTAGTTTTCGAGTCAAACTCATTGACCCAAATTAACTCTATGATATTGCTATCAGGATTCAGCCGTGTAGTTTTCAAGTCAAACTCATTGACCCATGAAACATGGGTCAATGAGTTTGACTCGAAAACTACACTGCTGAATCCTGATAGCAATATCATTATTTGACACGCTATGGAAAATACCTCCTACTTATCAAATTAACTCTTTTGAAATTTGTTGGATAATAGATTTTGTTGTCGATACTATTTAAAATTGCAGGTAAGGATACAATAACGAAAAATGCATTATTTATGATGTCCACAGAGATGTGGGACAATTTTGATCGCCAGAAACATAAAAGCTAGGCTAAAGAGGCCTTTTTGTTGTTTCCGTAAGGGGAGTTGCATATGTAATAATTTTGTATTATTAAAATATTCTTAGTTTTTTATTTTCTTAGAACATATCACAATTCATAAAGGTTAATAATTTTTTTTGACAGGTTGGTTGTTTCTACTAGTTCTACACATGGCAAAATCTTTAAGGAAACAAAAAGAATAAGTAGAAGTAGATCCCTTCGGACATTCCATTACCTAGGGAAAACTACTTGCAAATCCAATATAGACATAGCTTAGATGTGAATAATGCATTCTATATGTCAATGGTAATAGTTAGAAAAAAATAACAAATTCTATCAAAGTTATCTCGAGTAAATAAATGGAAGCAAGTATAACATTATATTATTTATTTAGATTTGATTGTGAGTGGAAGATGTTTCAGTGTATTTTGTGTGTAATGATATAATTTTGGTTATTATTTATTAAATAGTGAAGCTTTGGTAGATTAAGAGGTGATTTGGGTTCTGTTGTAGTTCACTCATATGTTTATGAAAGCGATCCCTATACACAATTTTAATTCAAAATATGTGGCTTTGAACTTTTGTTATGACCTTGATCCTTGCATTTCTAGCCTTTAAAAATATGCTTGAAAATGGTTTCGCTTAAAAATATTAATAAGTTTGAAGACATGCCAAGCAAAAAATAGAATGTACATTTGAAAGAACTTAAAAAGATAGGTTAGATTCTTTGAAATTTTGTAGTTAATTAATATAATGTAAATTTACATGTAAGTAGTGAAAATTGAATCTTTTAACACTATCTATCTAACAAGAGATTAGAGATTAAACAAGAAAAAAAAAAATAAAAAAAAATAAAAAACATACACATGGAAATATGAATAAGTGAACAAAAAATAGAGAAAAAAATAAAATAAAAATGCATTTGAATTGAGTATTAATAGTTTTGGAAAAGGGTTCGACTGAAGAGAGGCATTTCCTTATCAAATTTTGGAGATTTTTGAGAAAAGGACTATTTTACCAAGTAAAGTAACTCTCACAAGGATGGCTTGGTCCTGTAGTGCCCTAAAAAATGTTTGACCCAGTTAGGGCACCTTGTTCCTAGTGAATAATAGAGCTAGGATGTTTTGTAGAGGGGTTCTTTTTTGTGTTGAAGGTTGTTAAAACAAATACTAGTCAATTAGATATATAATAGGTAGAATAAAATGGAAACAAAATGTAACTATACTTAAATGTGTAAAAGACATGAATAGTGGAAATAAAGGGATTTCACTTGATGTTATTAGGGTAATAAGGGAATTGGAGTCTTGTTAAAATGGACACTAGTCAATTAGATAAATAAGAGGTAGAATAAAATGGAAACAAAATGTAATTATACTTAAAGGCATGAAAATAGTGGAAATAAGGGCGGGGGCCCTAGCTCGGTTGGCTAAGTAATTCCGTTGCGGCTCTGCTGGTCACGAGTTCTAGTCTCTCCCCGTCCCGTGGTACCAGAGGGCGTGTCGCGCCAGCGCCGCCGGTCACGTTAAAAAAGTTTACCAGGCGCACTGCAGTTTATAGGGGGTCGTGCTACCCGATTCCTACAGTCTAAAAAAAAAAAAAAGAAAAAAAAAGAAAAGAAAATAGTGGAAATAAAAGGCTTTCACTTGATGTTATTAGTGTAATAAGGGAATTGGAGTCCAACCACTTGTTAGATGCTGGTAGTGAAATTAAGACATCGTTTTGATTTACAAGGATAAGATTGCTAGACATCTAATGCCTAAGAGGGACTTGGTTTGCTCCTAACTCTCATGCTACCTACTTCTAGTCTAGATGGGGCACCTTGGTCTAGATGTCAAAATGAGTTGAAATTTGACATAGAGCTTCCTTAAATGATGTTGATCATGCTTTCCTTGACACTAGTAGATTTTTTCATCTACAAACACAATATATAGAGAAAATCCTACAAAACAAAATGGTTAAGGGAGAGTCTGTACCTTGGGTAGTCCTCTTCTCCTAGCTTTCAAGAATTAATCCACTTAGCAAAGATATGTCAAATAATTGAAAATTAAGTCTACACTTAGAAATCACATGTATTTAAGGCATAGATAATGAAACCCTAACAGGTAAAGGAAATGTGACAAGGAAACAAGGCTATGTAAAGAGTTATGGGAAGACAAAATGAAAAAATGTAAAAGGAAATTGTTATGAGTGTGAAGAGGAAAGAGAGAGGGCAGTAAATGAAGATGAGGTATGCAATGGAAACAAGGAGTAGAAAATGGATAGAATGAGTAGAGGGATATTAGGGGAAGAAAAAATACTGAATTGGAAGGAATTAGGTCAAAATATGATGAGTTTAGATGAAAGAACTAGCTCATATAGTGTGAAATAAATGAAAATAGTCATCCAATAAGATTAAAATTGATATGAAGTTATCTAAAGATATCCAAAAAATAGTTAATTCAATATAATGCACAAAAGAGAACTTTGTCAATGAATGAGAATGTAGTCACGAAAGTTTATGTAACTGCCTGGAGAATATACATGGATAATATGACATCGTCGGGCAAGGAGGACAAACAACAGAATGATAGGGGAATGTCCTGAAGAGGGCAAAGAATAGAGGAAGCAAAGAACGAAGGGTGAATTTTCGACATATGGGAAACTCAGATCTACACTTAGCAGATGAATGTAATAAGCTTCCCATGAGATGGCATGTAACTCTATAATGTCATTCCAATAATAAAGGAAATTTTTGCTGTGCATACCTAGTTGTGCATGTTGTTTCTAGTTGCAAGGTAAGTTCCCTTCACCAGTTCATGACATAATTTCCAAGGTGTTTGAATTAATGTTGGAAATTGTCTAATATAGGTTTCCCTTTCAAAAAATGGGAATAATAAGGCTTTGGAATATATAATTTAGGTAAATAGAAGCTTCATTAAGTCTAATTAATTAAGGGGATGCAAACATAGTGTGAAATTGTAAAGGTATACAATTTTATACACTATATTTAGCCCCCACTTTAGTGAGTATGAGCCCATGCTCAAATTAGCACTGAAGTAGAAAAATAAGTCAAGGGAGGTCTAATTTTATAATTCTTAGAAAGATAAGATGATAATGATCAAGGAGGATGATTAAGCCCCCAAGATCAAAGATCCCATGGTAAACAAACAAATATACAAAGAGACACATGCATGCACCAATGACACAAGATGAAAAATCATACAATGTCAAAATTAATACAAAGATGAAGAAGGGGTGGACAAGCTTTGACTATTTGTCCAAAAGGTATGGATCAAGCCTAAGCTATTTATCCAAAAATACGCTCACAAGGGCTAGTGCAGTATGATATACACTAGGTGAGCCACGAGAAAATATAAGAAATGCACAATGGTCTAGTACAATATGATATTCACTAGGTGTGCACCCATACAAAAATGGTAGATGGGCAAGTCATTCTAGGTCTACATGCTTCCATGCATCAACCATATCGTAAGTTATAATCCTTGATAACTTTGATAAGGTGCCACACTAAATGGTCATAGGTTTCAAAAGGCACCACTAAAAAGCAAGTTGTATTATGCTTGGTGGACAATATTTAGTTTAGGATAGTGAAAGGGGTTTTTCTTAGTTCATAAAAGGTCTCACCTTAGGGAACATCACACTCGATATCACCACCAAGAGAGGACTAGTTGAGGGATAAAAGATTACACCTAAGGGAATGCAAGCCATAGGCATTACCTTTAGAGGAATATCATATGCTAAGAAATGTCACACTCTTAAAGGAAATAAAACTCAATGTTTCCACCAAGAAGAAACATCACATGAATTGAAAAGACCACACTTTGAATAAATTCATGCCATTATGCAAGCAATGAGTGGGAGGCATAATGCCTCCCACTTTATAAAAATTTCTAAACACCATGCTATGAAAAATTACTTTAAAATAGAAGATGATAAATGCCAATACATGATAGCTTATTTGGAAAGCCCTATGCCAAACATATGTTTCTAAATGAGCTATGTCATGGAAAGAAGGTTTCCCCCATATGCAATCCTAAGATAACACATAAGGGATCCACAAATTTAGGGTCAACATATGTCTTTTCTATAGTGATATAATAGAGCTAAGATCCATCATCATTTCCCAAATATCTCATGGAACAAAAAACACAAAGGAGGAATGACACATAGACAGATAGAAGATAAAAATCCTTTTGGGTCAACATGGAGGATACCTAAATGTCTCAATGCTTTGCATTTTCCCCAAAAGGAAAAACACAAGATGACATATAGAAGAATGTAGATACAAATATAATAATGTCATGATAGATTCACTTCCTTTGTATCCTTGCACCAATGGAGTGACAAGGGTCATCCAAAGTAGTGATACAGAGCCAAGGTGAGGACTAAATTCAATAAAAGAAAAAACCAAACTTAAACAAAGAACTTTTCTTCATAATGAACTCAGCTTGGTAGACATCAACTCACCCTCAAGTTCTCCAATTACTCAAACTTGTAAAATAGAATAAAAAATCAACAAGGACCCCCACAAAGGTTGTCAAAATCCAAGAAATGACAAATGAAAGAGCTTCAAGCAACCACTTAAAACAGATTCATTGAATTCCACAAAAATCACCATTTGACCTATGTTTTCCTTGTAGCAATAGGAACCCGGTTTTGGCTAGTTTTCAGTCAAACTTCCCAAAACACTTGCCAAATAAAAGATGAAATAAGATATCCTTTTGGGGCCTCCACAACATATCTCAACATCAAAAAATACTCTTTCAGACCAAGTAGGAGAACCAATACCCTTACCCTAAAAAATCATAATACATGTGGCAAAACACCAAACTTCATGATTTGTTTATGGATTTAAGGCTTCTTTAATGTTGTCCCAACAAACCCTCCATTTACAAGCAAATACCCAGGGTTTTGGTAAAAGACTCATCTCCAAGGCTTTCCAAACTCTTCCAAAGCTTCAAACTAGTTACAAATAATCTGAAAAAACTCCCCAATCCCCCACAAAGACCATACAACCAACTTTCATTCAAAAGCTTGTTTTAGTTACCCAATTTTCTCATAAAGATGGTTCTGCCCTGCCATAAAGTATCACTTCCCAAGAACCAAACCACTTTATTGTGACCCAAAAAACCTATAAACACCTCACTTAACATGTTACAAGCCATTCCTTTGAGTAACAAATTTCATTGTAGGAGGAATGGCAAATTCTTCATATGAAACCTCAAATCAGGCCCTTGCTGGTTTACATAGGCAGTTTCAAGAACAGTAAAGATTTCTTTCACTAAAAATAATTAAGGACCCTCAAAATGATTGAATTTATAGGTTAATACATATAAACACATTATACCATAAGATTCAAATCAATGGGGTACGAACTCGTACACTATAGAAAAAGAACAAAAAAACAAAGAAAATCTGATAAAACTATTTGAATGCCTATTGGAATTCACTTCTATATTGCTTCAACAACAAGATTCGATCCTTCAAAAGGCCTTTTATACATTTCCAACTCTGAAAATACCTTTGAAACGTCCTAAACCAACTTTGTTCTTCTTGACCCTTCATATTTTCCTAAAGTTGCAAAATAAAAACTTTTATGCATTGAAAACTTTACATTTTCTTGAGCAACTTTTGACATATGAACTCCAAGAATTCCTAAACTCCTAAATACATTGCATATGGTCTTTGAGACCTTATTTATTATAAAAAAAACTCAAACACCCCAAAACTCACCTAGAATAACTCTATAACCACCTTGATACACCAAATCAAATTTTGCATTGAAGGGTGTAGGTGCTCTTGCACCAAGTAGGCTCAAAAACATAAAGAAACGCCAAGCAACATAGTACAAAGGATCACATTATGCACATGTAATCACACAAAGAACATGAATAGACATAAAGCTAGTATGACACATGTGAGCCAACCTTTAAAGTAAGTTGTTCACATCCCAATCTTGTTCATTGTATATAGAAATCAAATAATTAGCCAAAGGGAAACAACGAGTGCCATACTAGGACAAGGCTATATACCCCCTTTCTCCCCAAAAGGCAGGAGAAGCATGAGTCAAGATGGGTGATGAGAATGTGCTCCTTGTAATATCAAATGATTGTCATAAAGTGCAATACGTGTAATAGTGAGTATGCTATGATTCTACAACTATCACATGGAAAAAAGAAAAGTGTGTGCATTCTATCCAATTACATCAATAATATCATTTTCACATATCAATTTCTATTAAGCATGGCATTCATCAATAAGATTCCCAAGAGTTCTATGAAATGCATAGTAATTCATGTTTGTACTTTATCCTTTTTTGTTTTTATTGATAGGTGGTAGTGTAATCAATCCTAGATCGAGGAGTTGATCCATTTTTCATTCAGTTCTGTTATAATGTGAAAGAATGGTAGTTTTTTGAGTTTATAGGGCTTGGGTTTCTTACTTGATTGGGCCACTCGTTAAGGTGTAGGCGGGGGAGGAGGATATTGATATCCTAGTCCCTTGGTATCTTCTAACGGTTGTTGTTCTAGCAATTGATGGATTTCATGTTCATTAGTTACATCACATCCTTGGTAGTGTAATCAATCCTAGATCGAGGAGTTGATCCATTTTTCATTTGGTTCTGTTATAATGTGAAAGAATGGTAGTTTTTTGAGTTTATAGGGCTTGGGTTTCTTACTTGATTGGGCCACTTGTTAAGGTGGAGGCGAGGGAGGAGGATATTGATATCCTAGTCCCTTGGTATCTTCTAATGGTTGTTGTTCTAGCAATTGATGGATTTCATGTTCATTAGTTACATCACATCCTTGTTTGTTTAATATTTTAAAGCCTTGGCGATAACTCTCTTCTAAATTGACAGGTGTGTTGGGTAACTCGACAAACATAGGATATATGAGTATCACTATTTTCCTTGTTAACAAGTTCTTTCATGATTGATGGTTGAGGCTTGTTTTGTGTTTCAATTTTAGGATGCAAAAGGTTGAACATAGCAAGTGATGGGGTGATAGGAGGTGTTGGTTGTTGCATGGATGGATAGAAGATTGTTCTTTTCTCAAGGTTACATAAGTAGTATTGGATTCAAATTGTTGCGTTCTATCTTCATATTGGCTTACTATGTTCACCTCACAGGGACATTCATTAGTAGGTGAAGGTTCATGAGTGTTATCAATTGCATTATGATCATATCCAAATATACAACTGAAAACATCAACCAAATATCTTAAGGACATCCATATGTTGCCAAAACACATCCGTAATGAAGTTTGATGCAAAGTTTCAGGTCTGATATATAAGGATTTACTGATTTTAAAATACAAAATCCTGAAGTTGTTTTTTTTTGAAATGCAAATTTTACTTTTGAATAATGCACTTGTTTTGACCAATTTATGTGAATGCAAACAACTACAAAAAATTGCAATTTTAGAAACTAAAATTGAGGTCCGTGAACGACAATATATAAAGTAGACAGAGACAAATTTATGCCAAAAAATTTGAAAATTGACCTGTACAAGGACATATTTTCCCAAGGGTGAATGGGTGTTTGCACATGGGTATGAAAAATTAAAGTCTGAGTTTTTGAGTTAGTGTTTAAGTTCTTTGTTTGAGGTTGCAAATAGATTCTTTCAGTTGTAGATTTCCAAAATTTTATGATTAGATGCAAATGCAATTTGATGGCAAACAAAAAAGCAAAATGACAATTTTGACTGAATTTTTGATGTAAATGATTGAAAGGAACTAATATGCAAACTACTATGTAGAATGAATGCAATATTTATGCAATTGTAGTGTAGAAAAAATTATCCCTTTATATTTTCACACTTGTTTATCCCTCCTAATTAAAATGGACTTACTAATGCCTAAATGTAGTGTTGAAAAATATATCCCTTTACATTTTCACATTTTTTTGGGCCCTCTTATTTAAATTGGACTTAATTATGCCTTAATAAGCCCTATTTTACATCTACAAGCCTAATAAATTACATTTTTCCAAGGGGAAACCCGACAATAATTAATGCTAATACATAACACTTTACCTTGAGTAATGTGTGTTCCAGGAATAGGGACTTGGGACCCATTTTCTCATGGGCGAATGGGTCCTCCCTAGGCCTTTGAACCTAAATTTAAAATATGTTTTTGGCTATATTTTAAGGTCCTCAAATCTATATTTCAATTTCAGCTTGTGATATTTGAATTTTGGGAAATTAAGGATACATACCTATAAATACGAGGCTATTTCATCATTTGAATGTCTAAGAGGCTAGCATTTTCAAGAGAACTTCAAGAGAACTTCGATGAGAGAATTACTAAGGCTAATATTGTGATCAAGAGAATTCAAGAGCAGATATATCAGAGATTTATTGCAGCATTCAAGATCCAATCATCATGTCAAAGTCTTCTTGCATCATGCATGTTTTTGGAGCTAACATTGTGGTGTAGGTTTCAAGATCAAGTTCAAGCATTCAAATCATTATCTCAAGCATCAACATCCACATCCATTGAATTCATTTCAATGAAGTTGCATACCTTCTAAGATCTACATTCAAAGGTTTATACAAGGGTTTTTTGAGTGGTAACATAGCATTGTTCATTCGTCATTCATTCTTTCGTGCTTTATTTCATTTCAAGGTTTAATTACCAAAACAGGGTTTGACCAAGGAAAACCCCCATTCACAAAAAAAAAATCTTTTCCTCTTGTGTGTATGTTGTAGACTTAGGTTGAAGAAGGATTGAAGACCTTTTGAAGATAAATATTGAAAAAGTTGTCAAAGTTGTAAAAGTTGTTAAATCATGGAATCTAACCTATAGATCTAATTTTTGACTTTTTGAAATTGAAACCTAGACAAATCAAAAGCTACATATCAACATCAAAGCCTCCCAAAATTTTCTGGAAAACCTTGACAAAAGACCATTCACCCATGGGCGAATGAGTCCTTAACGACCTCTTGAAAGTGACTTTTGGTGACTAGTAAACATCATTTTTCCCTTCTTAGATCTGTTGGAAGTTTTGTGTTTCTGTCAATATTGAGCTTTATATTGCTGTTTGAAGTTTGAATTTGCATAATCAAGTTGATTTGTTATTTATAGTTTTTCTCCCAAAAGTGTTGTTTGAACTTTATCCTCATCCTCAAAGCATAAGGAAATATGAAGATCCTCACATTGAGTTGATTCACCTAAGGGTTGTTAGTCAATTCTTTATGGGGATCTCATTTCCTAATGAAATATTGAGAAATAGGTCCATCATAACCCCCTTGTTCATTAATCCATATTTGATAAACCTATTTTTCATTGTTTCATTTTGGTGAACCTATTTTTTGATGTTTCATTTTGGTGAACCTAACTTTTGAGTGTCAATTTTTATTATTTTTGGAGTCCCTTTCAAACCTAGATCTAGGATTTGGATTACTTTGCATTGCATTACATTGAGTTTAATTTCATTAGTTTGCATCTTAAGGTTTTAGGTTTGCATTTCTGCATTCTTTAAAATCTAAAAAATATAAAAATATTAATAATTTTGCATAGTATTTACATAACATTGCATGATCATTCATTAACATTAGAAAATTGAATTAAAATTTAATCTCAAATTATGTGTTTTTGCTTATCATTTAACATCATTTTGCACTTGCATTTAGATATGATTTTCCAAAAATTTAAAACTGTTACCACATGTTTGAAACCATAATTTGAAAGCATAAAAATCAACTTAGAAATCTATAAATTATTTTTTAAAAACCTTGAAGTGAGACCCATTTTCCCATGGGCGAATGAGTCGTTGATCAGGGCTTCTTCTAAATTTCTGAGCATCAAAAATATTGTTTCTGCATTTAGTATTCCTGCATTTAGTTTGTTGTTTCAATTTCTAAAATTTCTATTTTATGAAATCATTTACATTAAGGTTTATTTTGTCAAAACTAGTGCATTTTTGAATTCAAAATTGCATTTAAAAACATCATTTTTAAATTTTTGCATAGTATAATTAGTAAATTATCTTGCTTCAAATCTAAAAATTTGTAATCTCTTTGCATTTCAATTCATTCTTGCATAATGAACATATGTATTGGTAATATATGGAATTCCTTAACATCTTTGGTTGATGTCTCAAGTTATGTGTTTGGTAATGATCCTAATGCACTAGAACCTAATCATGCTCAATCAGCTCCTAATGAATGTATTCGTGAAGTTGACATCTTAGGTGAAGATGATAATTGCATGCATGAATTCATAAGCAATTTCCTTGACAACCTTGAGAACAATGCATCATTTTACCCTTCCATGCAACAACCAAAACCTCCTATTATTCCACCACTAGAGATGTTTGGTCTTCTACATCTTGAGATTGAGTCACAAACCAAGCCTAAACCTTCAACCATGAGTGAACCTAGTCTCTCTAACCAAGTGCATACTCATCTATCTTACGCTAATAAAGTCACCAACACACCCATCAACCTAGAAGAGAATTATGGCCAAGGTTTTAAGATCTTAGCTAAGCAAGGATGTGACACAAAAAAAGGAACATGAGATTCATAATTTGTTAGAACAAATCCCAATTGAAGATTCTAAAGGACTAGGATATTGAGATCCTCCTCCCTCCACATCTTCTAAGGAGACAAGTGTCCTCCTTCATAATGATCAAATACCTCACAAGGATGATATGATCATCTTAGGTCCTCCTCCAAGTCCACCCCAACAAGTTGCTCAAACAATTATGAAATCCAAACTTTATAAAGTCAAAGAATTACCATTCCTACATACTAAAATAGATATTGAATGAAAAATGGAACAACTTCTCCATCTAGGATAGATTCAGTTGCTCCCTATCCAAAGAAATAAAAAAGGTAAGTGTACAAAAATGAACTATTATGCATATCATAGAACTCTTGGGAATCGTACTAATGAGTTTCATGCTTTAAAGATGATTCTTGATGAATACAAACTCATAAAGATAATCTCTTAAAGCATGCATGCACTTTTCTCCTTGCCACATGATAGTTGTAGGATCATAACATACTCACTATTACATGTTTTACATTAATTGAAAATCATTTTCTGTATTGCAAGGAGCTCATTCTCATTACTTATCTTGGCTCATCCTTGTCTTGCACTTAGTGGGGGAAAGTGGTTAGATAACCTTGTTCTAGTTTGGCACTTGACGTTGTCCCTTTGGCTAGTTTCCCACCTTCCATATATGACTAACAAGATTGGGATGTAGAAGACCTTCTATAGCTTGACTCACATGTGCCTTACTAGTCTTTTCTTTTTTTTTTCTTTTTCATGTTCTTTGTGTGATTTCATGTGCATAATGTGATCTCTTGTACTATTTTTCTTGACATTCCTTTCTATTCATTCCTCTATTTGTACCTACATTCTTCTATATGTCGTAAACCTTTATCTTTTCTTTTGGCCCCTAGATGATGCAAGGTGTCGAGTCACTTAGGTCTTTTCCATGTTGAACCAAAATCTTTTCTTTGTTTTCGCTCTCTATGTGTCATTCTTCCCATTTCATAAGTTATTTAGGGAATGATGACGTTTTCAAGCTCCATAACATCATTGTAGCAAAGATATATGCTGACCCAAAATATGTGGATCCCTTATGTGCTTGGGATTTCATTTGGGGGCAACCCCTTTTCATGATATAACTTCATTTGGAAACATATGCTTGACATAGGGCTTTCCAAATAAGCTCTCATGTCCTGTTTAACATTTATCATTTGATACTTTAAATTAATTTCTCACATCATGGTGTTTAGCAATTTCTTTAAAGTGGAGGCATACATTGGCATTATCGTTTTTGACTATATTTCATGTTTCATAGTGCAATATTCTTACTTCTTGTGATGTGTCTTCTTCTTGGTGGTGTGATTGGGTTTGATGTCCTTCAAGATTGTGACATTTCTTGGCATATGACATTCCTTGTAGTGGTAATGCTATGCATTGCATTCCCTAAGTTGCGAGTCTTTATCCTAGACTTGTCCGCTCTTGGAGATATTAGGCACAATGTTCCCTAAGAGGAGACCTTACATGAACTAAGAAAAACCCCTTTGAACATGTCTTATACTCTTTGAATTTTTTTCGTTAGTTCTTAGCATAACACAACTTGCTAACCTTGTGAAGCTCAAAGTTACAACCATTTTTCATGGCCACCAAGTGTAACACACCTTACTTTCTAGTGAAGCCATTTTTGTTCATAAGTGTTTAGCATAACACAACTTGCTAAGCCTTATGAAGCTCTAAGTTCATATTTGTGGTTCCTTATTAATGCTAATGGTATAACTTTGGTATGGTTATGAGAGCCTAATAAAATTATCTCATTTTCCATTTTTGGGGGCTCACCTAGTGGACAATAGATTTCAGTAGCTCGTGTGAGCGTGCATTGTTGTTTGCATATTGGATAACAAGTTTCACTTGTAAACATTTTTGGACAAATAGCTAAGGCTTGATCCACATTGAGTTGGACAAACAATCGAGGCTTGATCCACCCCTTTTCTTTTTCTTTCTTTCTTTGATTCTTTGACATTTTATGATTGAGTATCTTGTCATTGTTGCATATATATGTTTAACATAGGCATGTGTATCTTTGTGCCTTTGTTGGTTTTGTCATGACATCTTAGATCTTGGGGGCTTGATCATCCTCCTTGAACTTTGTCGTCTTATCCTTCCAACAATTGTACAATTAGAATTCTCTTGATTGTCTACTTTAGTGTGAGTTTGACACAAGGTCATCCACTCACTAAAGTGGGGGATAAATGTAGTGTAGAAAAATGTATCCATTTACATTTTCACACTTGTTTGGGCCCTCCTAATTAAAATGGACTTAATAATGTATTGTTGAAAAATGTATCCCTTTACATTTTCACATTTGTTTGGGCCTTCTTAATTAAATTGGACTTAATTATGCCTCAATAAGCCCTATTTTACATCTACAAGCCTAATAAATTACATTTTTCCAAGGGGAAACCTGACAATAATTAATGCTAATACATAACACTTTACCTTGAGTAATGTGTGTTCCAAGAATAGGGACATTGGACCCATTTTCCCATGGGTGAATGGGTCCTCCCTAGGCCTTTGAACCTAAATTTAAATATATTTTTGATAGTATTTTAAGGTCCCTGAATCCATATTTCAATTTCGGCTTGTGGTATTTGAATTTAGGAAATTAAGGATACATACTTATAAAGACAAGGTTATTTCACCATTTCAACATCTAAGAGGCTAGCATTTTCAAGATAACTTCAAGAGAACTTTGATGAGAGAATTCCTAAGGCTAATATTATGATCAAGAGAATTCAAGAGTAGATATATCAGAGATTTATGGTAGCTTTCAAGATCCAATCATCATGTCAAAGTCTTCTTGCGTCATGCATGTTTTTGGAGCTAACTGTAGATACCCTAAATTGTCCTGACTAGAGAACAACACTAACTTTCACCATTCTTCCTTAAATGATTAAATAATACATTATTATTTAATTATTATCAAATTCTATATTCGCCTATTAATTAAGTGATTTAACATTATTTAATTAATTCATCCTCAATCATCATTTCTAACTAATTAAATAAATCTCATTTATTTAATAAATGTCCTAATCTAACCTTACTCGTCCTGATTAATTAAATAACATCAATTATTTAATTATATAGCTAATATACCTTAATCATCTAAATCAATTAAATTGTTATCATTTACTAATTTAAATCACATCACTTTCCCTTCTCTAAACTTGAATAATTAAATCAATTATTTGACATCAAATGTCAAAAAGGACAACAAACAAATATAACATTATTTGTTAAAGTCAAACATGACATGCATGTTCATCCCTAAATATTAATTAATTATTCAATTAATTAATTATCTTCATCCTCCTCTTTTGATTGAGAAAATCACGACCACCGATTTCTCACTCTAATCAGTTGACTAACTCATCTATTCTTCAATCCCACTAACCACTCAACCTGATTCTTCAGTCCCACTAACTACTCAATTTGATTTCTTCAATTAAATAGATTATGCAATCTAAATCCTCTGATTATGCAATTAAAATCCTTAATTGAATCAATCACAAAAGCTAACTGGCCAATCTATTTCCTCTCAACGACTTTGAACCATTGATTAGGATATTCTACTATGAAATCATGATCGTTCATATCGAAACATGAAATCTATAAAATAACCTTCTACTTTCTCACAAATCATCTAGAATTTACATAGTGAAGTGCTGCAAAATTACCTTTTGAGCATGTTATGAATCATCACATTCTAGTTCGACATTACACACATTGAAGCTTTTTCAACACATAATGGAGGCTTTGCATTGATACAAAAACACAATTCAATATCAAATGCAAATACAACTTTGACATGGGATGGTAAAGGTTTTTTGTTTTGAATTCAATATGTTATCTTAGGATTTCATTATTTGATTTCATTAGTTTAAAGCTTCATTTCATGAGTAATGGGTATGGGATATTAATCTTCTTTTGAATTAAGATTTTTTTTGATTGATTCATTTTTTTTCTGTATGCTTTTTATTCCCCCCTTACGATACTAACATTGTGGTGTAGGTTTCAAAATCAAGTTCAAGTATTCAAAGCATTATCTCAAGCATCAATATCCACATCCATTGAATCCATTTCATGCAAGTTGCAGACCTTCTAAGATCTATATTCAAAGGTTTATACAAGGGTTTATTGAGTGGTAACATAGAATTATTCATTCATCATTCCTTCTTTCATGCTTTATTTCAATTCAAGGTTTAATTACCAAAATGGGGTTTGACCAAGGAAAACCCCCATTCACCAAAAACAAACAATTTTTCCCTCTCATGTGTATGTTGTAGATTTAGGTTGAAAAAGGATTGAAGACCTTTTGAAGAGCAAGATTGGAAAAGTTGTCAAAGTTGTAAAAGTTGTTGTCCAATCATGAATTCTAACCTATAGATATGATTTATAACTTTTTGACACTGAAACCTAGACAAATCAGAAGCTATAGAGAAGCATTAGAGGATCCAAAAAGTTGTTGGAAAACCTTGACAAAAGACCCATTTTCCCATGTGTGAATGAGTCCTTGAAAACCTCATGAAAGTGAATTTTGGTGACTGGTAAACATCATTCTACCCTTCTTAGATCTGCTAGAAGTTTTGTGCTTTTTTCAATATTGAGCTTTATATTGTTGTTTCAAGTTTGAATTGGTATAATTAGGTTGATTTGCTAATTTTTAGTTTTTCTCCCAATAGTGCTATTTGAGCTTTACCCCCATCCTCAAAGCATAAGGAAATCTAAAGATTCTCACATTGGGTTGATTCACCTAAGGGTTGTTAGTCAATTCTTTATGAGGATCTCATTTCCTAATGAAATATTGAGAAATTGGTCCATCATAACCCCCTTGTTCATCAATCCATATTTGATAAACCTATTTTTCATTGTTTCATCTTGATAAACCTATTTTTCATTGTTTTATCTTGATAAACCTATTTTTCGATGTTTTAATAATATTTTTGGATTTTTTTTATGATTTTAGAGGATGCAAAATGCAATTTTAAATGATGTACGATGTAATTTCGAAACCCTAAATGAAATACAAAATTAATTATTGCAAATCCTAGATCTAGGGTTTTAAAGACTTCCAAATCAGAATTTATGATGTACAATGTCGAGGTCTCCAAAATGAATTGAAGGAAAAGGGGGTTTAAGGTGTGGAATGATCTAAGGGTTTAAACACACTTACACTTTCGCTAATTTCATTAGAATAAAAGATCTCCCAAGCATATGATTGAATTTCAACCTAGGAGGTGAGTTAACCGTATTAGGAAGGTTTGTTGTTTTCTTATGACAAAAATGACTGATTAGCACTTTTGGGAGATAATTTCAAATGTATTGACAAACTAAATTGTATGAAATAACACTTGAAATGAAAAATATTATGATAACATAATTTGCAGGCAGATCTGAGAAGGGACAAATGGTGTGCACCTAGCCTAAAAAGTAGGTTCTAAGCTCTGTAGTGTTAGAATTGGCTATGGAGATAGCCACACAAGATATTGAAGCCAAATGGAAAGCATAAGAGAGATAATATCAATATGAAAAGAATAAACTGTATTCTTATCAATTATGATTCAATGTTGTGTGTTGTGTTGTAGAGACCCCTTGGTTATATAGCCAAGGTGAGATACAAGATGTCATAAGATTATGACAAGTGTCTTAATTATATGACATGAGACAACTTATCACAACTACCTAGGTTCACATGTGTTACAAGTCAAAAGATAAGATAACAAATAATGACAACTAACACCTTCTAGAAAGATCCCTTCCTAGGACCTAAGTAAACTTAACATGTAAATAAGTCCCATAGTACTGAATTAACTAGGTACAAGAAATTATTTACACCAACACACCCCTTTACGTGCAACTTAGGGAGTAGAAGATTATTATGCGAATGACACAAATATGGGTCTCGACTACTATGACACAAATAGGTACTCACGCACAAATGCAATGCAATCTCTCACAAATGGAGAAAAGGAGAAAACCTAGTGGGACAAAAATCCTCCCCAAAAGAGAGATGAAATGCAAAAAAGTGAAATTCTCTCAATGAAGAATGAGAAGGCCAAAACCCCATGTGAGGAAAAAGTCCCCCATAAGAGAGAAGAAGAAGAGAGACAATGTAGCTCCCCCTCAATTTTGAGTCTCCTACAATGATGGTAGAAGCTCGACATTGAATATTGAAGATTATCCAATCTCATAGAACAACGTTCCTCCCCTTATGAAGAAACAAAACCATGAATTTATGTAGGATGCCAAGAAAATGGATGATATATGATGTTGTATTTGAAGCATGCTTAAGTGTCTCCATGTTGATACCGAAAGCTAACACACTCCAAGCAGGTGTTCTAGGCTACATTGTTGAAGAGGACAATCCAAAATCTAGAAGAGATGAATGTAGGACATGATCCAAAGACAATTATATCCCCTTTGAAGACAAAGAAGCCTCCTCCAAATTATTTCCAAAAGGATCTATAGTCATGTCAAAGTACAAAGGATGATCATATAGAGAATGAACAAGAGGGTCAAAGTTTTCCCTTGCAACAATTGAAGAAGGATCGTCTCCATCATAGAGAAGATGAATGCCATCAATGATGTCTCCCAAATATGCAATATGAGACTCCACAAACAAGTCTGAAATACCTGTTAAGAAGCCATCACAAGTATCCAAATATGAAAGACAATCAGGATCTTGTTGCACTGAATCAAAAGAAGCCATATTGTAGCAACACAAGCATCATCAACTACAATAGTAGGTGGAGGAGATAGAATGCATGACTCAAGAACAAGATATGATGTGAGAAATCTCAAGTTCAAGAAGCCAAATGTCTCCTCTGAATCATGATTCATGCTAGAAGTGTGATCAACAACCGAAGGATCAATGTCACCATTAGAAGCAAAATATGCAAAGGTATACAACCGAGATGAATGATCAAACATCCTAGTAGCAATAATATCTCTACTCTCCAAGTCTCGAATGATGACTGAATTAGGTGTGAACTCCATAGTCCTCCCATCTCCACCATGTGTAATATGATATATGGGAAGAAGATTGTTCATCAAATGAGGAACACACAAAACATCCTGGAAAGTGTTGTCCCCAAAAATAATAGACCCCTTCCCAATTACACTCATGTATGTATTGTTTCCCATCAAAATAGAAGATGTAGTATAAGGCTAAAAAGAAGAGAATATAGACTACAAAGATGCCATATGATGAGATGCTCCTAAATCTAGAAGACATCTCCCTGATCCATGACTTGAAAGAGCACAAAGAGCATGTCCTTTATATCATGATGTAGATGCTTAACCTTTGTCCTTTTTAGACTGTTTTTGAAGAAGGAGGTGATCCAAACATTCTAGAAGGAAGATCAATGTGATTCTTTTTGATAAGATTTTTCAACTCACCAATATCCTTCTTATAACAATAGTGTTCTTCATTTCCATCCTTCTTACAATATGAACAAGTATGCCTCTCCTTCTTAGATGATTCTACTTTAGAGAATTCCAATTCTTTATGTGAATTTTTCTTTTTCTTATCAATATTCCCCAATTCTTTCTATACCTTAGACTCACTAGCCAACAATGCTTGTGACTTGGAAGACTTGATTAGACCTATGTTCATTAACCTAGCTTCCTCTTGGATTAAGAGATTTGTAAAGTCATCAAACATAGGATCAACATATGATGCTTCCATAGAAAGTCGATGGATATGCAATCCAAAGACAAACATTGAATACTCAAGACCAAGCTTGGATAACACATTCACAAATCAATTGTAAATCCTCTTTATCAATGCTGCATTCTTTCAATTGAGTTTTTAGTTGCTTAACTTTGGAGATATAGTCTTGGATGTGGTCAAAAAATTTAGGATCAAGATTCATCAAATCATTATCAATATGATATCCCCTAATCTTATTTGTTTTATCATACAATTTTTCAAAAGCCTCCCAAGCCTCTTTAGGTGTTTTACATGATTCAACATGAAATTGTAAATCAAATGAGACTAATGAAAATATGCATCCAAGTTTTTTCTCACGATCAATCTCCCATCTTGCCAATTATTTAGCATTAGTAGGTTGAGAAATGGTTTCCTTTACATAGCCTATTAGATATTTTCCCATGAGACAAATCCATATTGATTTTCTCCATGTAGCATAATTATGTGGAGTTAGGAGTTCAATTTGAGATTTCCCCATTGCAAGAACACAAACCAAGAAAAATAATGCAATCAAACACTACAAGATTACCCCTCAAAATCACTCAATCATGAATCCCACCAATCAATATCTAATTTGTGGCACTTTATACTTGGTGCGATTATAGTTTCCACTTGCCAAAAACAACAAAGTGGTATTGATCTTAGTACATGAAAATGCCAAAATAGGCCATGGGATCAATTTTTTTTTACAACAGATGAGATCAAATTGATTATATCACTAGAAAGTACACAAAAAAATGCACTTTCAAAAAATATTTACCCAAAAATATTATCGTAGTCTAGCAAGATATGAGCCCTTGAAGTTCCCAAAATGAGGATGAATTAACAACACCTGTGAGAACCTGAAATTTTTGGAAAATCTAGACACCAAAACAAAAATTTGATTGCACCATTGAAAAGAGCGTGAAAAAATATCCCAAATAAAAAATATTGCTAAAAAAAAGGAGCCAAAATGAGCAAGTTATGAGGATTCAAAGTTGGATTGTAAAACTGGAAATGCAAATAGTGAGGGGGGGATTTTTTTTTTGAAAACTGCTGATGTCACACTAATGTAGTGATGACACCAACAAACTAGTTGATTAAATTTGATGACTATTTGGTCGTCACCATTGTCATCGGTTCTCTGAGTCGAAAAGAATCTAATAATATTCGAAGGAATCTTCGTACATGACTGTCGTAGGGAATCTTTAGAGGAATATTTGATGAACCTGAGCATGAAATAGATGGTGGATTGCTAAGTTTATAAAAGGAGGCCTTCTTTCTTCAGTTGGTATCTCTTGTCTACCATACCGTTATGCTACTAGATTGTTCAGGAAAAGCTTCGAGGAAAGCATACCTCCTAGCACTTGGCTCACCTTCTTGCTTGAAAGATAGCAACTAGTTGGGTGTTAGTTTATAGTTGAGTTGTTTTGTAGTGGGATTTTGCATTGTAGTGTTTATTTTGCATTTGTAGTTCAATTTCAAGCATGCTAATGAAGGTGATCATTTAGTATAATTCTTTAACCACCGGTTGGAATTCTTTTGTCAGATTTTTCAAAAAGAGTTGTCAGTTTTTAAAGAGATCATTGAATTTTTAATTGATTTGATTGCCAATTTTAAACTTTATGGTCACTGTTGAATGTTGAATGCCACTTTTTATTAAAAAACTGCCATGTTTTGATTGTGGGGCTACAACCCACGTGGCAGAGCTACAGGGTACTATGACTGTAGTACTCTTATAGAGTACGTCTGCGAAATTTTTTTGTATATTTTTTTTCCTTTGTTTTTTATTTAAAAACTTTTACAATAGAATTTTCCTTGAAAAACTAATTGACCAAAAAAACAATTAATTCTTTTTTCTTTTAAAAAAATTGTACTCGATTAATAAAATATTTTTAGGAAAACCATACCATATGCAATTATGATGACTTGGGGTCTGTATGGCTCCCTGGGCAATTGTTTTTTGCCTCATCGGACAACTGCTCCAAATTCGACGATTTGATAGTTGATCTTAGGGATTTTGGCCCTTTTGGATGTGATGGTAGGGTTGGATTTGACACAAAATAGTTCAAAAATGCAACTACCCTCTGGATCTAGCAACCACTCTTTAACTTCAAACCCTCATGGATTTGGCTTCATATGTTCAATTTGGATGAAACAAAAGGAAAAAATGACTATCTCGAACCTCCTGAACTCAATGGTGAGCTCAAATTTGCACTAGCAAGCTTCGATTTGAACATACAATAAAGAGAAAAAAAGAGGAACCCCCCCAAAATTTGGTATTTCTATCAAGTATTTTTGATTCTCCAGATCATCATACGATGCAAAAGAAGAGCATACTCAACTATTCAAGATTTACCATGATCTCTTTAGAAAAATACTATTCAATGACACCCAACCCACTCTAATACCATATTAGAATTGGCTATGGACATAGCCACACAAGATCTTGAGGCCAAATAGAAAGCACAAGAGAGAGAATATCAATATGACAATAATAAACTATATTCTTATTAATTATGATTCAATGTTGTTGTTGGTTGTCTAGTAGAGACCCATTGGTTAGATAGCCAAGGTGAGATAAGATTATGGCAAGTGTCTTAATCATATGACATGAAACAACTTATCACAACTACCTAAGTTCACATGTGTTACAAGTCAAAAGATAAGATAATAACTAATGACAACTAACACCTTCTAGATAGATTCCTTCCTATGACCTAAGTAAACTTAACATGTAAATAAGTCCCCTAGTAATGAATTAACTAAGTACAAGACATTATTTACACCATGTATCAAGACTAGTTCACCCTAGGGTGAATGGGTCCTAGTGTACGGGTCCAAAATTTAATTTTGCAATCCTCAAATCTTGGATCTAAGCTTTTGATTTCTCTAGGTTTGACTGTTGAAAAGCCAAAAAATTTTTTTGTAGATGAGTTTCTATAGGTTGACAACAATGATGATAACTTTGAAAACTTTGCAAAATTTATCCTTTGATCAATCTTCAATCCTTCTTCACCTGCAAATCTACACATACAAAGAGAGAAGAAAAATGTTTGTTTTTGGGTGAATGGGGGTTTGCCTTAGTTAAAAACCATGTTGGTAATTAAACCTTGATATTGAAATGATGATGAATGGAGGAAATTGATGAATGAACAAATCTATGTCACAACTCACCAAACCCTTAATGGTTTCCCTTAGAGGGCTGAAGCCTAACACATCTCTCTAAGGCTTGGAACTTGCATGAATTAGCTTGATTGATCACTTGATTTGATGCTTGAATTCTTGCTTGAATGCTTGGAACCTATTGTTTGAAAAATGTGTCTCAACCTTGAAATTATATACAGTTTATTGTTGACAAGATGTATGCTGATATGTGGCGACTGATCATGCAAATACTGTACACTCGTAGCAAGATATGTGGTTTTAGACAACACCCAAAATATTTTTTTCGTTGAAACATCAAGGTTTTTCCCCATTGACATGTCAAGGTTTTTTTCCCATTGACACATCAAGGTTTTTTCCCGTTGACACGTCAAAGTTTTTTCGTTAACACATTAAATAAAAAATGACCTTGTAAAACCCTAATTCTAGAAGGTTCTAAAAAGCTTGTTATAAGCGGCCAGGATGTATGTAGACAGTGGTGTATTTTGAGAATTTGATATAGGTCATGTTGTCTCTTGATCTTTGGTGGTGATACTCTTGTGAGAAGCTTGCTTTGCAAGTATATTGTAATCTTTTTATTTTTGAATAATATATTGGGTGGCTTTTGGAGTGTGGGGTTTTTCTCCCGAAAGGGTTTACCCCACATAAATCATTGTGTTGTGGTATGCATGATATTTGTGTTTAAGTTTTTGTAATTGTTAAATATCTTTAAATTTTTGCATTTTTATCCTCTCAAGATTAGTGTAGGAAGTTGTTTTGCTACCTTAGCTTCCTTACACCTACATCACAATGTTAGCTCCAAAATATGACATGAACACACATGAACTTTGACATGATGCTATGATCTTGATTGTTGTTGTAGATGACTGATAAATCTACTCTTCAATGCTCTTGACAATTTAATATTTTCTCAATATTTGATCCTTCAAAATTATTCAATTTGAATTTGATAAAATAACTATATATTTATAGGTGTTTATCTAATTTCCCAAAAAATAGATTCCACAAGCTAACATTTGAAACTAGAGTTTGAATCATTAAAAATGTTGCCAAAAACATATTAAAAATTGGGTCTTGGAACTTAAAGGGGACTCATTTTCCCTTAGATGAATGGGTCCTAGGACATAAGTTCAGGACACACAATTTCAAAGGTGTTTAAATTAATGTTGGAAATTGTTTAATATAAGTTTCCCTTTTAGAAAACAAGAATAATTTAGGCTTTGGAATAAATAATTTAGGTAGTTAGAAGCTTAATTAAGTCCAATTAATTAAGGGAATGCAAACATAGTGTGAAATTGGAAAGGTGTACAATTTTCTACACTACAACACGCATGTAACAAGATATTCAAGGGATTGTATCAAACCTATATGGTCTTTGAAATCACTATTAGTGTGTCATCACTTTTGAATGAATCTTGTTTATGAATGGTAATCTTAGGGGAAAACCAAGAAAATAATTATCCATAGGTCAATAGAGTTTCATGTCAAGTAAATGTGGGTGAACATATGACACTGCTTCATAGAAAGTGGATTGATTATATATATCAAAATTTTTTCCAAAGTAGGTGTAGAAGTAACTACTTACACTTTGTCATTTCATTGTGGTTCAGGTTTGCATAACTAGTCAGCAGAGTCATGCATGATTGTGTTGGTGAGAATAAAGACTTGTACCTAATTAATTCTTTATTAGGGAAAAAGGGGACTTAGTTCACATGTTAAGTTTACTTAGGATATAAACTTTCTTCTAGAAGTCTTAGTTGGAACTTATCTATATTTCACATTATCCTAGGTAGTTATGAGTTAGTTGTCTCATGTGATAGGATTAAGACACTTTTCATGATCTTGTCTAATCCTATCTCTCACCTTTCCTTTATAAGCAAGGCATCTCTTGCATATTTTGCATCTTGATCATATTGTAATTCTTGTTTGGTGGAATAATATCTTCCATTGTTGCTTTTGTATATTTCTTGTGGAGGTTATTTGGTGTTACAGATTGAAGATCTTGGTTGCTCACTTCAACATGGTATTAGAGCTTTGAATCTGGCAAGCCCCTTCCTTTTTTCTTAGAGAGTTTCTACCATCAAGTTTTTATTGTGATTTGAGTTTCTATTATGATCTTGTAAATTCTCGTATGCTCTTGTGTTTCAATACGATCTTGAGAATCATAAAGGGTTTGCAAAGATCTGTTAATCTTATATTGCATGTATGCTTCTTGGTGAGATATAGTGGTTGCATCACTTTTGGCTATAGCGGAAGCATTTTTGGGTGTCCCATTGCGTCTAGGAGGCTCAAGAAAGTCAAATTTGGCTTTCGTTTCACTCAATTTGGTCACCATTTGTAACTTTGGCAAACAAGGGTTTGAAGCTCCTATCTGGGAAACAAATTTTTGTAGGAGCATTTTTGGGAAAAAATAACCTTGTTATTATATGGATCCTAATCAGACTCAGAGGCTAAATTTTTCCCCACTTTTATCGGTGTGGTTTCCTCCCAAATTATTTAACAGCTAAGGGTTTGGGTTCCGTTGATATATTTTTGTAACTAACACAAGTCTTGATAAAATGACTAAGGGTTAGGGTTTCCGTTGATATATTATATTGTAGCATTTGCAGTAGTATTGAGTTGCAAGGATTGTTGGTTGTAATCAGTTCGATTTCCTAGATAATAATATTGGACCCTCTATTGGTGGATGTAGCCCAAGTTTGGGTGAACCATGCTAAAAATTGTCTCTCGCTGTTATTAGTTCTGTATATTTTTCATTCCTCTATTTAATCTTTATCTGCATTTAATTGATATATTCTACATGCAATTCCTAACAAACCTTGCCATTACGTCTGGGTGGCCAATTCCATGAATTTTGATATATAATTTTCCTATATTTGGAAAAAGTTATTTTCAGGGAATTTTTTTTCTTATCTAAGGGGCCATATGGCCCCCAGGTCACGTAGGTATGCTTGTAGAATTAAAATTGTGCAATAATTTTTTTTTTTTTGGCATTATTGGCTGGTGGTTTATTTTTTGAAAAAATTCAAAAAATAAAATAAAATTAAAAAGTGCTTTAATAAAATCTCTTGAACAACGCTTATTAAAGCATTGTTTGCAGCACTAGGGGGGTGGGGCTTGTAGCCATAAAGCTGCCTATGGACCTTAGGGTCTACGGCCTTAAACTTAGCCACAAACCTTTTTTAAATAGTGGCAAATTTAAACTGCCAATTTTTTTTGTAATTGTAGCATAATTTTTTTAAAATTGTCAATATTGAATTAAACCACCAACAATGACATTAACCCTCAAGGTTTTTACAAACTGCTTGGATTTTTTTTTTGAACTACTTAGTGCACGAACACATTGATGATTTTCGGTTAGCCCCTGAGGGCTAAAATTTTGCACCCATTTTGTTGGGAATAGTATGCCATTTAATTGCAATCCTAAACATATTTCATGTATCTCCTAAGTCCTTGGAAAGTGTTCCCCAACACTAGGATTAGAAAGAGATTAAATTCGAATGAAATGAGCATGTAAATTGACATTTGTAATTATTCCTAAATGACAGGAACATGTGGGGGTGACCAAGAAGAGCTCCTACAAAATAGGAGCACATGGGGCGCACACATGGAAGGTGGAACCCACCTTGCTTAAGTTAACTATTTGGAGGATTGATAACACTTCAGTAATGCATGTAAAGATCCTACAAATTAGGGATTGATATTTACATGAGTGGAGTTCAATTTAGTATTAGTTTAGTTTAGTTCAGTTATGGTTCGGTTATCTTCAGTTGCATGTAGTTAGTTTCAGTTGAATGCTAGTTGACTTGAGTTGCATGACTAATGACTTCAGTTGCATGACAGATAATATGTGGATACATTCAATTAAGTGGGGATGATCAATCATGCATAATGTTTGCATGAATTGGTGGAGAGATATGTTTTAGTTAACTAAGATTGACTTGGACCCACCTTGGGTGACCAAGTTGGCATCTTTGAGTTAACACCTTTTGCATGAGAAGATATTTACAAGGCTCAGTTAAGTAGGCCCATTCTTGGGCACCAAATTTGAGGTGATGCTTGCAAGATATTTTCTTGACCAATGATCAGTTAAGTGTTCAGTTTTGGGTGCCTAAATTGAGGAGACTTTGATTTTGACTTCATGTTACAGTGTGGAACTCTACTTGCACAATCTAGGCGTATATTTTTGAGAGGAGCTTTATGCTCTTGCATTTGATAACTCTTATGAGTTTACATGCTCATTAATTGTCTATTTATTGCATCAATTGCATCAGAGTTTATTGTAGGTTAGCAAGTATAGCTTGTGCATGTGTGAGGGTTTGAATCATGGCATGGGATGTGTGGATTCATGCTTGGTCACATGGAATACATGGATAACTTGTGCTATAGAAAGTGTATGACAATTTTGTGCAGGTTGTGAGGAAGGATTGTTGAAGTCAAGGAAGCATATCAATCAAGGATTGATATAGTATTATTGTAATCTTGTTCTAAGGCTAAATAATACAAGCACTATTGATTCTGGTGGTGGAGTTTTTTCCCGAAATGGTTTCTCCACATATATGCTATGTCACTTCTATCTTCTTGTCTCATTCTTCTACAATCTTCTGTCTCTTTCTATAATTGGTAAAATTGATCTAAACAGATTAGCCATACACAAATAATTGTGACAAAGAACACTTAATTAAATCTACAGTCACATAGGGTTACAAGTTTTAAGCTACAATTTCACCTTCAATTTTTAACATTTGGTATCATAGCTAGCAGTTGGGTAGAGTTTGGGACACCTTTCTCTTAAAAGTTTGAAGGTTTTTTGGTTGTAGTGGGAGCTTTTACTATTGTGTTATTACAGATTTGTAAAAGAAGTGTGTTTATCTTCTTTGTTTAGAGATTATGGTTTTCTTGACCTTTTGGGAGCTGTGTTGTTAACAAAAAATTCTTTGATTGTGTTGAGGCCATGGATGATCTTCATTTAGCATATGGTTATCATGATGTCATGGATAGCTTGGTTTCATGTTTCAGTGGGAGCTTTTGACAGTGATGGTTTGATGTTTATCTTGTTACCATGTATAGGTCGGTATCATAGTTTACTGGGAGCTTTGGTAGAATATGGTTATCTTCATGTACTTTGAAGAGGTTTTAACATCTTGTTTCATGGAGGACCCTTAAAGTATTTGGTAAAGGTGTTATTTTTCTTCCTTTGGAGAAGATGTTGTTCTCTTGGTTTTGAATATTAATCATTTGCTTGGAGCTTCATGATTATATAGGTTGCATTTGAAGTTGGCATGGATTGACTGGTGGGTGCTCATGGATACTAGAGAGACTTGGGTTAGGCTAGATATTTCTTATGTTAAGAGATATGTGTTGGAATGGTTACTTGTTATAAGAGTTTTTCAACAATAAAGACCGAGGAGCCTATGCCTGGAAATGGATGTGAGTCCATCATAGACCAGATGAGAAGGTTGTCTTCATTGAAAGCCTATATTGTTTGGTGTTGTATGCACAAGACAATCTTGTATCCCACTCTTGGTCTACTCGACAGGTTCTCTCTTTGTGGGAATATTTTTCTTCTTCTTGAAGGTTCTTGTGTTATGAGAGATGTATTTTGCATATCATTGTATGCTTCTTTGACACTATGATATAGGAGTTAGACACATCCTCTATTGAAGTGCTATAGGAGGACTTGTTAATGTTGTGATCTTGTTTTTAGATTTGACATTATCTATGCAGTGGGAGTTCCAGAAGGTATATGTGTTATGTATGAGAGGGGAACCTGTCTTGGACTGGTTACACTTTACTATAGTGAGTTACTTCAGAGGTTTTTTATTGCATGTCTATGTGTGTTATTACCTTGAAGTATTATTTTGCAAGAGGGTGGATATATAGGGACTTGTTTGCAGATTTGGGTTGTTATGTTGATAGCATTAAGTTCTACCTATGATAGTTTGGTTATAGAGACTTGGGTAAGGTATTGATTGAGAAAGTTGACACTTTGATCAATGCTACAAATAAGTTCTATTAGTGCAGGAAAGCCATTGTTAGGGTTAGAAAGGTAGATATCTAACAATTAAATGCAGATTTAATTAATAAACAAAGAAACTAAAACACACATAGAATAAAAATATAACACATAGAATTTAACGTGGTTCACCCAATCTGGGCTACATCCACCAAACCGCAACCATCCAATAATTTTGCTTGATTTATAATAATGATTCCTTGTTTACAATAATTGCAATGTATAATGTCAAGTGGGAGAATGTTGGGAATAGAATGCCATTTAATTGCAATCCTAAAAATATTTCATGTATCTCCTAAGTCCTTGGAAAGTGTTCCCCAACACTAGGATTAGAAAAAGATTAAATTCAAATGAAATGAACATGAAAATTAACATTTGTAATTATTCCTAAATGATAGGAACATGTGGGGATGCCCAAGAAGAGATCCTACAAAATAGGAGCACATGGGGAACCAACGTGGAGGGTGGAATCCATCTTGCTTAAGTTAACTATTTGGAGAATTGATAACATTTCAGTAATGCATTTAGAGATCCTACAAATTAGGGCTTGATATTTACATGAGTGGAGTTCTGTTTAGTTTAGTTAAGTTCGGTTTAGCTCATTATCAGTACAATTTAGTTTAGTTTAGTTCAATTATGGTTCGGTTATCTTTAGTTGCATGTAGTTAGTTTTAGTTGAATGTCAGTTGACTTGAGTTGACTTGATTTGCATGACAGATAATAGGTGGATACATTCAGTGAAGTGGGGATGATCAATCATGCATTTAATGTTTGCATGAATTGGTGGAGAGATATATTTTAGTTAACTAAGATTGACTCAGACCCACCTTGGGCGCCCAAGTTGGCATCTTTGAGTAAACACCTTTTGCATGAGAAGATATTTACAGAGCTCAGTTAAGTGGGCCCATTCTTGGGCGCCAACTTTGAGGTGATGCTTGCAATATATTTTCTTGACCAACAATCAGTGCAGTGATTAGTTTGGGGCGCCTAAATTGAGGAGACTTTGGTTTTGACTTCATGTTATAGTGTGGAACTCTACTTGCACAATCTAGGTGTAGATTTTTGAGAGGAGCTTTATGCTCTTGTATTTGATAACTCTTATGAGTTTACACGCTCATTAATTGTCTATTTTTTGCATCAATTTCATTAGAGTTTATTGCAAGTTAGCAGGTATAGCTTGTGCATGCGTGAGGGTTTGATGCATGGCATGGGATGTGTGGATTCATGCTTGGTCACATGGAATACATGGATAGCTTGTGCTGCAGAAAGTGTATAGAGTTTTGTGCAAGTTGTGAAGAAGGATTGTTGAAGGCAAGGAAACATATCAATCAAGGATTGATATAGTATTATTGTAATCTTGTTCTAAGGCTAAATAATACAAGCACTATTGATTCTGGTGGTAGATTTTTTTCCTGAAAGGGTTTCTCCACATATATGCTGTGTCACTTCTATCTTCTTGTTTCATTCTTCTACAATCTTCCATCTCTTTCTACAATTGGTAAAATTGATCTAAATAGATTAATCATATACTCAAATAATTGTGACAAAGAACACTTAATTAAATCTACAGTCACATAGGGTTACAAGTTTTAATCTACACTTTCACCTTCAATTTTCAACACATTTAGCCTTCAAAGTGCCTAAAATAGGCCTTTTTTCAATTTTGTACAACTTTTCACCATGGTGTCATGTTTTTACAAATTACATATCATCGAAAAGGTGGTTTGATGAAATTTACAATGGTGCATGTGAATTTTGCAGATTTTTCCATTTTTTGCTAGTTTTTTCAGCCCTTCATTTATTACTTGCAACTGGTATAAATTTTGCATACAAAATCTAAATTTGGTAATTTTGTTTTGAAATTGCTTAGAAAATCACAAGGATTCTATTTTTAACCTCTATTCTCAGTTTTGGAATGCCTTTTTTATGAAAATTGTAAAAATCACGGTTTTATAAATGGTTGATTTAAGCTTGTCACTTCTACAAATTACAAAATTTCTTCATTGTAATTTGCTAAAGGGTTACAAATTTAGTTTTAATACATTCTGGGGGGGTGAAAAACACAATTTAAGTGCCACATTGTCTTCTTTCTCTTGGTGTTCTTTTGTCAAACATGGAAAATATAAGACAAATCGAACTACCCACTCCACTTATTATCATACATGGAAGCTAAAAATGACTCAATTGTTACAATCTAATGGTTTATGAAAAATGTTAGAAGCCCAACAACCTGATTTCACAAAGGAATATGAAAAATTTACCCATAGATGTAAAATGGATGAAGCAAAAGGGCTCATTGGATTACATGTATTTGATAACTTGTTGTTTCATATTGCAGAGTGTAAAACACCTAAGAATGTTTGGCACAAACTTGAAGAATTACATGGTAAATTCAATTATTTTAGAATTTTGTAGCTTCAAGTGGATCTACAATCACTCTCTCCATATGCATTTCCTTCTATTCAAGATTTTCTTGCACAATTCAAATTGATTTTGTCACAATTAAAAGGGTGTGGGCATGATAAATCTAATGATGAATGTATCTTATTTATTTTATATAAGTTAAGAGGCCCTTATCAAGTTTTCTCTTCTACTTTCTGTTCTACTATGGATGCCATGGGGAAAGATTATAAAATTCCTTATTTTGAGTTGTTTTATGAGCATCTTATTAGGGAGAAGGCCAAGTTAGTTTAGTTGGATGCACTACCTAGTTCTAAGAATCAAGCTCTAATGGCTCAATCTTCCAAGGGTAAAGGAAAGAATAAGAAGAAGCCCAAGAAAAAATCATCTTTAGGTAGTGAGTCTCCCTCAAAACCAAAGCAGAAGAACAATCAAAAGTCCACTCCATCTCCTTCTTCTTCTACCTCTAGAGATTCTTCTTCCAAGTCCAAGAAAAAGAAAGGAGATCCTTGTTCATTTTGTGGAAAAACTAGGCATAATGATTCTCATCATTTTAAGAGATTAGAAGCCTTGGAGAAAGCTACAAGGAAACATAATATTTTAGTACCTAAGTATTTTTCTATGGGAAAAGGGAAAGCTCTTTCGACACGTGCGATTCATACATCTACTGATAGTTGGGTTCTTGATTTAGGTGCTTCACATTATATGACCAATTCACATGATCTTATTGATTCCATTGCTCTTACTTCTACTTCTCATATTGCAGTTAGAAACTCTTCATAGATTCCAGTTTTGGGGGCAGGCTTCATTCAGATACTAGATGAATGCATTGAGGATGTTCTTATTCTTGATATTTCAACGAATCTAATTTGAACCATATATTAAATTTGTTATTCTAGAGATGGAAATTCAGTTGAGTTTACTCCATATAATTTGTCACTATTAGACAGTTGTAGGATCCTGAGAAGGTTGTTACTACAAGGATAGTTAATCATGAGAACCATTTGTATTAGTTTGATAGCTTTGAGTCTTCATCAAGTTCATGTTTTATTGCTCATGTTGATTCAATGAGAAAACTTTGGCATGAAATATTTGGGCACTTGAACTATAGATATCTTTAGTAGATGGACACACATAACTTAGTGGTTGGTTTTCCAAAGATATCTTGCACAAATGGTATTTTTCAAGGTTGTGTTCTTGGAAAACAACATCAAGATCCTTTTCCTAAGGGTTAAGCTACATGTGCAACCACATCCCTTGAGTTGGTCCATAGTGATCTCATATCATTTCCAACTCCTTTTTTGGGGGCTACGTATGTGCTTACCTTCATTAATGATTTTTACTGATGCACATGGGTCTACATTTTGAAGCTCAAGAGTGAGGTTATCACATCTTCAAGAACTTCAAAGCATTTATGGAGAAGCAATCAAGTTTTTCTCTTCGACGAATACACATAGATAATGGGGGAGTATGTCATTCAAGCATTTTAGAATTTTTGCACTGAGCATGGTATTCTTCATCAACACACAGTTCCTTACACTCCTCAACAAAATGGTGTGGTAGAGAGAAAGAACAAGACTCTACGAGAGATGGCTAATTGTATGATTCAATCTAGGTCCATGGCTTCAACATTTTGGGCCGAAGCTGTCAATTGTGCCAATTATATTTAGAACCGTATGCCTCATAAGGTAGTGTGGAACATGAATCCTATGGAGGCTTGGTTTCATCACAAGCCCAATGTATCCTTATTCAAAGTATTTGATAGTGAGGCTTGGGTATTCATTCTAGATGGTTGGCATAAATCAACAGAGAAGAAGAGTTAGTGGTTCATTTTTTTTGGCTATTGTGAGGATGTGAAGGAATAAATATTGTTTGATCCTGGAACATGAGAGGCTCATTTTTATTGTGATGTTCAGTTTGTTGAGTCTTTCACACAAACAAATTCTTCTTCAACTTCTTATTCATCACACCTACTCAATCTTCTTCCATTGAGGATATTTTTATCCTTGAGGAAGATTATGATGATGGTCTTTATCCACATCCTCCTAATCCACCCACTAGGCCACGATGGACTTGTGTTACTCTTGAAAAGGCTGGTCCTCTTGTTGGTGATCCCATAGATACTCACTGCACTCGTTCTCAGACTTCAGGTGTTAGTATTTTTAGTCATTCCATTTCATATGATCCTTAGAAGTTTTTTGATGCTTTAGGTATTCCTGAGTGGGATAGTGTTATGGTTGATGAGTATTCTTCTTTGATGAAGAATCATACTTGGGATCTTGTACCTCTTCCCAAGGGAAGAAAGTTGGTTCGATGCAAGTGGGTGTATCGTACCAAATATGCAACAGATGGTTCCATTGACAAGTAGAAGGCTTGTCTTGTTGCAAAGGGGTTTTCTTAGGTTGAAGGAATTGACTATTCCAACACCTTTGCTCCTATTGCCAAGATGGATTTTATTTGTCTTGTCCTTTCTATAGTTGTATGTTAGGGACGGTCAATGTATCAGATGGATGTGAAGAGTGCTTTCTTACATGGGGATCTTCATGAGGAGATTTATATGGAGCAACCACTAGGTTTTGTGTAAGACTCTCCACTTGTTTGCAAGTTTTGACATTCATTATATGGTCTCAAACAGGCCCCTCGGGCTTGGTATGAGAAAATTGATAGCTTCTTGCTTGATTTCAGCTACACTCGTTGCCATTACAATCTCAAAGACATGGAGATGATCTTCTCTTTCTTGTGATCTATTTGGATGATTTGATTCTCACAGGGAGTTTCACTTCCATGATTTAGAGTACTCAACGAGCATTGATGGAACAATTTGATATGACCAACCTTGGTCTTTTGCATTACTTCATTGGTCTTTAGGTTCTTTAGACTTCTGAGGGTATCTTCATTTTCCAAAAAAAGTATACTCTTGATTTGCTTTAGAGATTTGGTATGGCTGATTACAAGCCTGTACCTACTCCTTTTTAGTCAGGTGTTGTATTGTCCACCAGTTGTAGTACTCCTACAATTGATCTTACCTTGTATCGACAGTTGGTTGGCAATCTTTTATAATTGACACATAGTCATCTTAATATTTCCTCTGTAGTTGGATTTTTCTCTCACTTCTCTTAAGAGCCTCATGAGAGTCATTAGAATACCACCAAATGTATCTTGAGATACATTCAAGGCACTACTCATTTTGGCATTCATTACACATTAGGAGCTTCTCAGATTGTGGGCTTCATTGACTAAGAGTTGGCTGGTGATGTCAATTCATTTGGAAGTATACTTATGGATTTGCATTTTGCCTTGGTTCTGGTCTGATTGCATGATCATGCAAGAAGCAGACTGCTATTACATTATCATCGACAAAGGTTGAATATTGAGGTGCAATTCTTGCTAGTTAGGAGGTTTTGTGGCTTTGTCAGTTGATGAATGAGTTTGGATTTCCTTTCACTTAGCTCACTACTCTTTGGTGTGACAACCAAAGTGCCATCCATATCCCTTAGAAACTAGTGGAGCATCAATGTACTAAGAATATTGAGATCCACATGCACTTCATCATGCAACTCATCTGGGATGGTGTTCTCAGCTTGGAGTACTTGCCTATGGAGTAATAGGTTGCTGACATCTTCACCAAACCTTTGGAATCACCATTATATCTTCAATTGCAATCGATGCTTGGAGTGAAGGAAGTTGTCCTTGGGGGGTCTTGATAAGTCCTCCTCCCTTCTTCAGTTTTCTTTGTAGTTTTTTCTCTCTTTTGGAGAGGAGTTTTCTCCCACAAGGTTTTTCTCCTTTTCTTCGTTTGTGAGATTTTACTTTGTACATGGGAACCTCATCATACCTTGTTGCTAAGACCCATATTTTTCATATAAATGTATTGGTTTGTTCCTCCCTAATTTACTTTTAATGGTTGGTGTTGGTGTGAATAAAGTCTTTTACCTAGTTAATTCTTTACTAGGGACTAAGGGGACTTAGTTCACATGTTTACTTAGGATATAAGCTTTCTTCTAGAAGTATTAGTTGTATTATATAGATTACACATTATATCCAAAGTAGTTATGAGTTAGTTGTCTCATGTGATAGGATTAATACACTTGTCGTGATCTTGTCTAATCCTATCTCTCACCCTACCTTTATAAGCAAGGCATCTCTTGCATATTTTGCATCTTGATCATATTATATCATATTGTAATTCTTGTTTGGTGGAATAACATCTTCCATTGTTGCTTCTCTCTATTTCTTGTGGAGGCTATTTGGTGTTACAAATTGAAGATCTTGGTTGCTCACTTCAATAGGTTGGAGGGAATCCATAGTTGTATGGTTGTACTAGATATATAGGACACAACAGTGGATATTCAAATGTGCATTTTAGAGGTTTCCATACTAAATTATTCATTGAAGGGTAGGGCCAATTTTTGGTTAGGAAGATGTGTGGGGACTGCTAAGTTCGTGGTTGGAGGAAAAGTGCTTGGTGATGCTCCCCCTCTTGTAGACAACAACCGAGGCTTGTGAAACAAAAGAAGCATGATCCAGTTGAGGACAACTTGACCACTTAACTCTTGTGAGTTATGAAATTGTAATGGTTATGATCATGAATCAATTTTAGTTAGTATTTGAAAAGATGAGTTTCATTTAATTGCAACTATGTAATGTTATTTCATTTATGCAATGATATGCGAAAATTATTTATGCAATGTGCAATTATGTTATTGAAAAGGAAAAAATTCATTTCCTTGTTTTTGGAAACATGTGTATTCACTTTTTGAGTTAAAACTTAGGTGAAAATTGCTAGGTAAACATTAGATATGTTACATCTAAGGTGATGATTTTTTTAGGAATTATGGCCAAATATTTATAGATTAATAATTATAATCAAAATATAATAATTTATCATTCATACAAATTTAAAATAATTATCATATTTAAAAAATGTAATCAAAACATTAAAAAAGACATGGACATGCCTAAAATTTAATGGTCACTCTTATCATTTAAATTTTTTATGATAATTTGTTAAAATATAAAATTTCAAAACAAAAACATTAGTTTTTGATCATTTTATTTATAAGGGTGGGTCACTTAGTAACAAGTGACTAGATCTATCTTATGATAATTTACATTCATCCTTTTATATATTTTGAAGGGTTTATATGTGTTGTTTGAATGTGAAGGCATAACTTGTTTTAACCATATGTTTTTATTAAAAGTTTATTTTGATCATATTTTGAATTTTGGAGCTCATAGTTATGTGTTTTAACCATGGTGGGATGACTTACACAATGTCATGCTATGAATTGATTATTTTCTTCATAATGTTTCTTATCCTATATATGACTACTTTTTGGTTATGAATCTTACTTGTTACTTAAAAGTGTTCTAATTGAGCAAGCTAAGCTTTATAGTTAAAAAAGTAATTGAAATCTATATATTGAATATTAATTAAATTTCATTGTTCCTGTGCATTGGTATTGAAGCATTGTTTTAATTATACAGAGAACTTAAAAATAAATAAAAATATCATAATGTTTTTAACATGCATATAATTTGAGAAGATAAATTAAAAATAAATAAAAATATGATTACATTATTTACAATGAAAATTTAGCATCTTTCAATTATATTTCAATGTCATTGATCTTATTTGTGTTGAAGCTATGCACCTTGGTAATATTATGGTAGATCCTCATGCATCTATTTAGTTTATTTTGGTTAGCAATTATGCTTAATTTATTTAAAAATTATTTGTGGAGTTGGTGACCCCATGAATATTTTTTTTTTGCTTATTAGTTCGCAGAGTGTTTGTTAATTAGTGATTAACTATTTTTCTTGCATCAAATCAAAATTTAGTATTTTCTTTTTCATACGTTATATTTTAAATTTAATACATTATATTTTAAATCTAATTTTTAAAATTTTTTAAAGAGATTTTTAATGTTTGCACATTTCAAAATTAAAGTTAGAAATTGTTATTTTTAATAGTTACAAATTTATTGGTAAATATATTTCTATGGATGTGACAATAAAGATGATTTTGTTAAAGAATGTGGTTTTGTAATTAGAAAGAATTATAATAATTGTTATTCTACGACTACACGCACAATCGTTTTCTTCAACCCTTTATCATGAAAATAATTTTCTTGAAATTGCAATGTCTTATTTATCCTCCTTAGGCATTTCCTTATAGAAATTTAGAAGGCAAAGAAGGTACAGGCTTAATCAAAGCCATTGACACTTTCCTCATTTTCTTTTTCATACATTATATTTTAAATTTAATACATTATATTTTAATTTTGTTAAAGTTAAATCATGATTTTTAACTTTTTAAATTTTAAAAATTATTTTTCTTCAATTTTATCCGCTAAATTTTTTGGACCTGGCAGATTTTCAGGAATGCTAACCATAAACATTTTTATTGCATTTTTTTTAGGGTATTTTTCTGCCACAAAACCGTAATAAAAAAATTATATTTATCTAATTTTAAAGAAATTTTAAAGACATTTTTAATGTTTGCACATTTCAAAATTAAAGTTAAAAATGTTTATTTTATCATAGTTAGAAAATTATTGGTAAATATATTTCTATGGATGCGACAATAAAGGCGATTTTGTTGAAGAATGTGGTTTTGTAATTACAACCGTTTTCTTCAACCCTTTATTGTGAAAATGATTTTCTTGAAATTACAATGTCTTATTTATCCTCCTCAGGCATTTCCTTATAGAAATTTAGAAGGCGAATAAGACACACACTTAATCAAAGCCATTGGCACTTTCCAAATGAGGATACTGTAAACCGTAGAAGGTAATGTCAAAATTATTTTCATTTCACTGTTAGATGCCATTTTCTTATGTTCTATATTTGATTTTAGATGTCATTGGTGTAACTCCCTCCTGCCCACTTTTGTCAGTTGTCAATTCTAGAGAGTCAGTGATGAAAAATATGGATCACATTTTATGATTTTTATAAAAGGAGAAAAATAATTATTTTGGACCAGGCTTGGAATTTGATGGTTTATCTAGCCCTTTTTATCTAGAATTGCTATATTTTTTTTTTGATCGGTAAACACTGCAAGGGGTAGCACCCTATATTGATTTCCAAAAAAATTACAGGAGTAGTAGTAGAAAATGTTGGTTGGTTTTTTCTGTATTATTGACCAACCAGTCCATCAAGATACCAAAACACAGTGGAAAAACCAAAATTTGGTTGCTGTTTCAGTTACTGGCCAACCAGGAAGACACCATAGACTGTGCTAATTATACCCCACACTCGGGACTACTAACCATATACTACTGAGGAGATATTTACATTGCACATTGATAAAGAAACCCACCCTGAGAGACTACAATTCTATGAATACCTTCAAAACTTAGAGGTCCTCATCTTCATCATCAGCTTCGCACTGCTTCAAGTATGCCTTATAACTGGTGATTGTGGGACAGTTTGGGCCACAGTTCCTGTGAGCCAGATCATTAGCTTTTTCTTTTGGGTTCCGTTGGTCATTTTCCTACCATTCCTCTCCTTCACCTAGTCCCCATTCCTGGTCATCATCAACATAAAACTCATCCTCAAGCTCCTCATCCTCCGTGTACCTTCTGACCCAACCCCTAGGCAGATTTGTAGTTAGATTCATAGCTCTGAGGAGGAAGAAGATATTTCTATCCCTTTCTACCCATAATTTTTCAAAACCTTCTGGATCAATGGTGCGAATTAGAGGGAATTTCATAACCTTGTGGCCTCTCACACATGTCATATAGTAGTTTTGTGGCATGGGTATGTTCCTTTCCTCATCCACATTGTCCAATGCTACATCAATTTCACCCAGCCATGTATGTACAAAAACCATCTGGGTCAATTTCTTACGTAGAGCCTTGGAAATGCCCATGTGAAGAAGAATTGCAAGAAACATTGCTAGTATCTTTGTGGTTGCTCTCACTTTGTGGTAGGCATTCAGGAACTTTGGACATAGCAAGAGCTTAGTGGCCATTAGGATGAGCAGATGAGAGGATTGAAGAAGGCCTTGCAGCCGTTTGTCTGTGATTTCCCTGCAAAAATCCTACATTTTTTTGTTTGTTTCCAAAGCTAATGGCATCTCCATTGCTCACCTTTCTCCACACCTTCCAGAAACTTTTTCTCTATACTCATTAGGTACCTTTGTGATGGAAAATGCTATGAATGCCTTTGTAAGCTACTTGCTTAACTGCACATGAGAGCTAATGTACCGAGCGCCGCCTACATGCGTGACAAATACATCTGCGAATGTGAGGAGTACTCATTCCCATAGATGAAATAAATGCAATAGCCGACGTCCTTATGGGGGAATCATTTCCACAATTTAGCTTTTTGAATTATGATTGTGGTGATATCCCATGACTTGTCAAGAATGACGTGAGAGAGTGCCCTTGCCTTCCATAGGCTTTGGGGCCACCAAAGTAATTGCCGGTGCTGAAAATTTTCGATAGAGTTTCCTAGTCATTAATCCTTCGAAATCCTAGCTGGCCAAAGCTGAGGCAACTTTTTTTGGCTCATCTACTTCAGAGTTACTTTCCCTGTATATATGACTAACTTTGAAGGCTACAAAGCCATCTAAAAATTCCTTGATCTATTGTAGCAAGTGATTTAATTTCCAATTAGGAGTGGATCCTTTATGAATTGCATTGATAGTAATTAGGGAGTCTCCTTCCAAGTGGATCTGACTGAATTTTAGATCTCTACCTAGCTGCATGTTGATTCCTGCCGCTCTAAATTCTACCTCATTGTTTGTGCATCTACCTAAAGAAACTGATTTCACTACTAGCACCTTGCTATCAGAGTCTTGTGCTATATATCCAACCCCACCTGGGCCGGGGTTGCCTTGCACAATGCCATCAAAATTGATTTTTAACCACCCAGGATCAGGGGCTTGCCACCTAGTCTCCTCTCTTGATGCTTTTTTGGATTGAAGGGAGCTAATCCCACTTAGTGTGGGTGGTTTAAGACCTGGGAAGCATTTGATCAAAGTGTCATCCTAGCTAGTGAAAACATTGTGTTTAGCTTCCTTACGTCTAGCAACCTCATTGACCAGTTCCACTATTGCCCTTTCAATCTTATCCCATAATCTGTCCTTGTTCAAATCCTTTCCTTGAAAAATTCTGCAGTTCCTTTGCTTCCATAGTTCCCATATTACTATTGATGGGGAGATTTTCCAAATGTTGTTAAACACTACTTTGCTACTTTTTTGATGCCACATCTTAAACCAGTTTGCAAGATCATCCAACATTGGACATTGAAAATTAAGCTTATTTCTTACACAATTCTAACATTCCGATGCATAGGGACATGACAAAAATAAGTGGTCTATCATTTCTAAGTGAGCTTTGCAAAGAAAACACCTCCCTGGGCCTTGTATTCCAAATTTAGCCAATCTTTCCTCCCTGAGGATTCTTTTTTGAACTACTAGTCATGCAAAAACTCCTGCCTTAGGCAGGCAGTTGTTTCCCTAGAAAAATTTTCTTGGCCAATCCTGATGAACTATTGCTATTTCCTTGGCCTTATATCCTAACTTCACTTTATAGGTCCCATTAGTAGATCCACACCACCTGATCTGGTCTTTCCCATTAGATGGGACAAAGAATCTTTCTTTGAGGATTTTGGACATAACTTCTTTTTGGGGCTGTGGGGCATTGAGGGTTTGAAGATCATGCCAAACCCAACATGCACTTCCTTGGTTAGGGGTCTTCACACCATAATTAGCAACCTTGTTACCCCATAATCTGATAGTTTCTTCTTTTATCTCCTCCAAGCCCTGAATGTCACCAATTGGTGCTTTACCGCCCCAAGAGTCATGCCAAAAGGAGGCACTATTACCATCTCAGACTTCCCATGTGACATGATTAGATATAATGTCTCTACATTCAAGTATGAAATTCCAGATTGCAAAACCTCTCAGGGGATTCAAGACTTGGAGGTTTCTATTTGGGTCATTTGAGTCAAGATACTTTCTTGTCAATACTCTAACCCATTTCTGATTACCTTTAGTGTGGATGTCCCAAACTAATTTGGCACCCATAGCCTGATTCATAAGGGGTAGTTGGCATAGCCCTGCACCTCCAACTTTCTTGGGAAGGAAAATCTTGTCCCAAGCCAAAAGAGGAAATTTGTTTTTCTCCCCCGTACCACTCCAAAAGAACCTCCTGAAGATTTGAGTGAGAGCATCTTCAGTAGATTTGGGGAGCTTGAGACAAGACATCGAATAGACAAGAATTGCTGATAATATAGATTTAACCAGCAAGAGTCTACCAGCTAAGGAGAGCCATTTACCTTTCCAAGTGCTCAACTTGTTCTTGGAACTTCTAATTAAATTTTCCCAATAATAGTTTTTGTTAATGCTTGTGAGCAATGGGATTCCGAAATAGCGACCTAGAAGGGAGGAAACTTTTAGATTTAGGATCCTTGCAATATCCCTTTGAAGATTTGGCTGAGTATTTAAAAACAAAATCTTTGATTTGTCCCAGATGATGTTTTGAATTGATGCTTTACAATAGGTATCCAAGAAATTTTTGATCAATCTTGCTTCCCTCCAACTTGCTTCACCCATTAGTACTGTGTCGTCTACAAATTGTAAGTGATTTGAAGGTTCCATTCCATTTGCAACATGAATTCCTTTCCATTTACCTTCCTCTCTTAGTCTTTTGATCCCCCTCCCCAGTACTTCTTCCATGATTATGAACATAAATGGGGATAATGGGTCTCCCTGCCTAAGGCCCCTGGATGAAGAGAAGAAACCATTTGTTGTGCCATTAAACAATACTGAGAACTTCAGAGTTGAGATACAACTGCTAACCCAAGTTATCCAGTTTGGGCTAAAGCCAAATCTGCCTAATACTTCCAGAAGAAAACCCTTGTTTACCATATCATATGCTTTGAGAATGTCTAATTTTAGGAGCATGCATGCCTCCTTGTTTTTCCTGGCTGTGTGGATTGTTTCATGTGCTATAATGATACCTTCCACTATGGATTGGCCTAGAGCAAAGCCACTTTGTTCTTCAGAAATAACTTCCTTGAGCACATTCTTGAGTTTGTTAGCAATTATCTTTGTTACCAATTTGTGCACAGTGTTGCATAGGGAAATAGGGCTAAAATCACTCATAGATTGAGGGACTTTCTTTTTAGGAATTAGTGCCAGGAATGTGCGGTTTATTGCCCCTAGCATAGTCATTTTCTTTCTGGATTCTTCAATAGCTGCACCAAGGTCTTCTCCTACTATATCCCAAAAGTTTTGGAAGAGGCTGACAGGGAAGCCATCTAGACTTGGGGCCTTGTCTGGATTCATTTGAAAAATTGCTTCTTTGACTTCTGCTAGGGATACTTTTTGATAGAGAAATTTGTTTTGGGACTCTGAAATGATGGATGGAATTGTGCCTAGTAAAGAGTCCTTGTCACTCCTATTAACGAGGGTTTCCTTGTTTAATAGGCATTCAAAGAAAGTGACAACCTATTTGTTGACTTCTTCAGTTGATTGAGTTGTATCACCATTGGATTTTTTGATTTCTAGGATCCTCTTGCTGTTGTTATTTGCTATAGTTGATCTGTGATTTTTTTTTGTGTTTCTATCCCCTTCTTTTAGCCAAACTTCCCTTGATTTTTGACGCCAGTAGCATTCCTCCCACTTGAGAATTTTAGCTAGTTCTTCTTTTAGATTTTTTTCATTCTCAAAGTCTACAACATCCATGCCCTTTTCTATCACATGATTGTTGAGAGTGCGGATTTCTTGTTCTATTCTTGCTTTCTCCTGAAAGATGTTTTTGAAGTAGCTTCTGTTCCATTCTTTCAGCTTCACTTTTATATAACTCAGTTTTTTGCTTACTTTGAAAAGATCTGTTACTCCGTTGAGCTTCACTTCATTCCACCAAGTCTTAATTAAATCTGGTAGTTGGTTATCTCTTAGCCACATATATTCAAATTTGAATGGGAAACCTTTAGGAGCTTCAACAGGGCCAAAGGAAAGTTGGACTGGGAAATGATCTTAACCAGTGAAGGGAAGGATTTGTGCATCATGTGATCCCTCTAGCTCCCCCCAGTCGCCCCATAAGAGGAATCAGCCAAGCCTTTCTGCAATGTTAGTGAAACCTTTCCTCCTATTGGACCAGGTATATATTCCATTCCTTTCCTGTATATCCAAGAGGATATTTTTATTCACGAACTCTTGAAAGTCTCTTTGAATTGCCATAGATCTCCCTGACCCCCTTGTTTTTCTGTGTTGTTTAGAGTGGCATTGAAGTCCCCTGCTAAAATCCCTTTCTCTAACCTTTTTATTTCTACTATTCTAGAAATACTATCCCAAAGTCTCTTTTAATCTTCAGTGGAGATTGGGCCATAAACATTAATGCAAAAGAAAGAAAGGTTTCTTCTAATGTCTTTAAATTTGATTGTTTTCCAATTCTTAGCTTTTGCCTCTATTACCCCTACCATTGTGAGAGGGTTCCATATAACCCCCAGACCTCCAGACACCCCTGATGCCTCCATTAGTTGTCCATTCCATTGTTTCCATCTGTCCAACCTTCTACTACCTTCCTCCTTATTCCACTTTGTTTCTTGCAAGAGCACCACATCTGCATTTGATTGGTCAATTTGGCACTTGACCATGCTCCATTTTTCAGGGGTGTTAACACCCCTAACATTCTAGGTAATGACCCTCATTCTGCCAAGGGAAGGATACTCTCCTTACCTATTATTAGTTTCTTTTTCCCTAGGGCATTTCCAGCCAACACAAGCTTTGTCTTGTTTAACTTTCTTCCCCTGCTTGACTTTTTCTTAATGTTAGGGCCTTTAAGCTTTGATTCTGACTGTTGTAATTGTCTGACTTCCAATAACTCTCCTTCGTCCTCATCCTCCTAGAGCTCGCTTACCTCATCTGAGAGTTGCTCACTTTTCTCTTCATTTGATTGTTGGCCCTCGACTTCTACTTCAGTCTGGGGGAAAACTAAATTTTTTAGTACGCTTTGGGAGTTCATTTGTGGTGGGGGTACAGGTGGGGGAAGGGACCGATCACTATAAACACCACTTACAAATAATTCCTTCAATTTGTTTTGAATTGATTTTTGGAGAAGTTGAGTGTTGTCCATAAGGGCAATGAGGGCTTGTTCATCCTGGATATTTTCTTTATGAGGATTTTCGGCTTCCTTAGCTGGGGAGAGTAGGTGATCCATTGAAAGGGCATCGTTTTCTTCTCTAGTTGGCTCGACTGTCCCCAAGACTGACCTTCCCACCTCGTTAGAATGCATTGGGGGTACATGCACTGAAACTTCTTAAGTGGTATTGAATGCATTGTCTATTATTGGATTTTTTATGTGCTCTCTTGAAGTGACTTCCTAAAGAGGCAGTTTTTTGTTCCTGAACCCTCTCAAACTTTGATATCTTGTTGCCAGCTTCCAAATTTTGTTAATATCTCAAGTGTTTTATATATCCCAACCCCTACATCTATTTCAACTAGGACACAAGGTTTTGACCCACCTATTCTGTTGATGAAGTCTTCATCTACTCTAATACATACTCCTAGGGCATCACCCAATTTTGTCATAGCATCAAAATTCTAGAACTCTGATGGTAGATCTACTAGCTTAATCCACGTCGGGATTTGAGTAAATTGGTGATTCCATGGGTCAAAGCTAGCTTGCCAATTTGTGCAGTAAAGCTAGTGTCCATTCATAAACAAAGGGTCCCCTTCTAGGATTTCTAATTTTAGATTTCAATCTATACATTCTATCAAAAAGAAGGAATTCAGAAGGGGGGTAACACTTACCTGATCTGGATATTTTTTCATCCACCAGGAATTGATCTCCTCATTCGAGGTGACTGGGCCAGTCCATTTCGCAAAAAGGGCATGGTTCGATAGCCTCACCACCCTTTTTTCTATTAGTTTTGTTGGCATTTGAAAAAGTTTATGACCTCTAGGCCACATTTTCGTGCACTGGAATGTTCAGGATTGAGAGTCTTTGTGATTTAGTTTTCTTTAGAGAAGATTGCGATCTCTCTAATTCATTCTTTTTCCAAATTCAAACTCCTCTCCAATAGGTTGAGTTGTCTTCACGAAGGAATTCTGCTCAGAATTGAGCAGATTTTTCTTCTGCCATACTTTGTTGATGTGATTTTGAGGGTTTCCTCCTTTAAACTTCCACTTAGTGGCTAGTTGTTTGCCTTTTGGATCCCCTTCCCAGAGCCACCCATGCCTACTCCTATATTATGGTTTTTCTGATGAGTTCTAGTTGGCACCCAAAGAAATTTGTTTTTGCTTAGATGTTCTGTCGTGCCCACTCCAACATTTAATCTGCCTGTATTGGGGAAGGAATTTTTCCACCCAACCTCCATTTTTGAAAACCCACTGAAGAATATGTCCTAGATTCTGTTGATCTACTGCGCCACTATCCTTTCTGATAGGCTCAACTCCTTCTACCCGTTCATAATTTCCCTAGCGAATATGCAGTCCACCTGTAGATTTTTGCACATCCTCGCTTGCTCGCGCCATTCTCAACCCCTTATAAAAAAATAAAAAAAATAATAAAAATAAAATAAAAATGACTTGCTATATTTTTATGTAACTATAGATATGACACTTAAATCGTACAATTTATTGTATATATATATAATGTTTATGATAAAAATATAAATTAGTTTAGAATTGGAATAATTCTTTCTAATTTCACTTTATATTTGTAGACACGCAAAATATACCAATTGGCATTGTGCATTTGATCCCGACTGTTAACATCGTTTCTTCTTGAATCATCCTTCACTTTAACCGTTTAATCAAACTCCCTTATTTGATTGAATTCATCATTATTTCCTCTCTTAATTAAATAAATCAGTTATCTAATTAAGTCACCTCTTCTCGATAATTAAATCAACATGTCTGATCTAACTATCCCCATTTAATTAAATAATTAATGTTATTTGATTAAATATCTAAAGTCTATCTATTAAATTAAATAAATTAAAACATTATTTAATTTAATCTAACCATCATCTCTTTTAATTAGATAAATCAAAATCTTTATTTAATTAATCTCTTATCACATTCCTCTCATATTTGATTTAAATAAATCCACAAATTTAAGTCAAATAGGTCACATCATCTAATCCCCTTCATTAAATTAATTAACTTTGATTAATTTAATCTCCTATCATGTCCCATCCTCTAGCATTTACCACTTGCACATGAAAATAGATTTAATTGATTTATTAAATCTCTATTTTCCTCAACAAGGCATCTTTAAAGGAATATTCTCCAAGTTTGAATTCAAAATCCAAGTTGACATGTACATCCAACAAGGCATTTACTCTATCTTACATGTCCTTTGCCTTGAGCCAAGTGGCATTAAATGTATTTTCCCTTCCTTCTTGCATGTCATTTCAACAAAATTCAAAATTCAAAAGTTGGCATTTATTGGCACAATCCTCAAAACTTGCACATCCTCCATCCACTCATAGATTGACAAGTGGCAACTTGCCATTGGATGAATGTTAGTCCCACATTTCTCTATTTTGGACATTCATCCATCTTCTCATTCTATAAATAAAGAGCTCATCACCTCATTTGAGGATCCACCAATCGAGTAAACTTACTATACTCAAATTTAGAGCCATCTTCATCCATTTTATTAAGTTCTATAGCTAGGTTATGCAGATTTTATCTTGGAGGCATTCATCAATCTTCATCAAAGTGGATCACTCTTCATCAACATTCGACAATCTTGTATCATAGGAATTGGGAAAGGGACAATTTTCACATCAAATTGACACCAATTCCCCCATGGGATCATGGGTTTGCTAGTTTAATTAGGATTCAATCTCTATTTTGTTGTTTTCATTGTGTTCTTCATTGCTTTTTTCCTAATTTGAACTTGGTGAATGGATTTAATGGGGAATCCTTGTTCTTTCTTGCAATATCTAATCTAATGTGATTATTCTTATTGTTTTGAAGGTATTAGGATTGGGGTTCACACATTTGGTGCTATGAGGGCCTAATCTCATTTTTAATCGCGTTTTTCTAAAATTTTTGCGGTTTTGTTTTTGCATAGGAAAATTCCAATGCTGGAAGCTCAACGTCACCATACAACACCGCTGACTCTCCAGCGTCGCCATATAGCACTACTGGAAATTCAAACTGCGACGCTGAAGTCTTTCCACCCAAAATTTTGAATTTCAAACTGCACCGCTTGACCATTCTTACTTGCGAGAATTTTCAAAGAATCAAACTACGACGCTGGGAAAAAGTGACGTAGTTGAGCTCACTGGCCCAGACATAGAGTACCACTGACTGGTAAGCGGCACTGTACAACACCATTGAGAAATCAAAATCCGACGCAATCACGAGTTACGCCGCTGGCAGGGAGTAAAAAGTTGAAATTTCATTTTAGCACGTGCTTTTTGATAAATGATAAGATTATCTTCTATTTTTTGGTTTTTAACCTCTGTGTTTTGCAGAATTTGATTAGTTTTCTTTCTTGTTGGTTGGATCAATTTAAAAAAAAAGGAGAAGAATGATGATGGTATCTCACAAAATCAAAGTGTTTTTAAACACTTTAGTGTTTGTTTAACACTCTTAGGAAACTATTATTCCTTTTTGCTTAGGACACTAATTTCGTTTGGGCTTTAAAAAGAACTCTTTCAATTTTTACAAAGGCTTAAAATGAACATTAGGAATACAACTTACTAGAGTTTTTTTTTGGTTAACAATTGAACAAAACAACTCTCATTTGTCCTTTGGTGCTTTAAAAATAATTCATAAATTGCTTTGTGGCTCTAAAATGAACATGTGCTATTTTGTTTTGTGATGACTTACTTAAACTAACTTTATTGAAAAAGGATGTATGCGCTTCTCTCGTGCTTTATAGCAATTTTGAGAATCAAAAGGCCTTTTTTTGTGATTTTAGGGTGAGATAAAGCAATCACCTCCACACTTCATTTTTGGTTTAAAATTGAACAAAATCTTGTGCAAGTGTGAATGAATTTATTGCATGTGTTCTCCTTTTGTTTCTAAACAGGGGCTGATCGAACTATGAATAAGTTTATTCACTTTTGTTTATCTTAGAGGGCATGCCTTGGGGAAAAAGTACTCACCCAAGGGAACGACTCAACCGGTAGCACTCTAAAGCCAAGAGTATTTCCAATCAGGATATAAATGTGGGTATTGGAGTAAATGCCAATATCATGCGGTTGGCTCCAACGAGATGGATCTGAAAAGGGACTCTCGCCGTATGGGTCAATCTCTACGAATGGAAAGTCCCAATTAAAACCCATGTTTTAGAATTGCCAAAATCCTTGATCTATTTGTTGGTGCAAGAACGGTCATTCTGAAGCCACCCCACACTTTTATGGTCTTTTAGTAGAAATGGAAAACATGCCATGGGAGTTTCATGGGTGTTAATGCTTGGCTTCCCCATATAAGTGAGTGCTGTGGAGGGGAGCTAGTGGGGTCAAACATCTAACCATTCGCTAAAGATAAGCGTAGTTGGACTTGTCCAAGTGGGGACTCAACAAATATTGTCTTCCATATCCATAGGGTTGTACTTATTCTTGGTTACAAAATGCTTTGCTTGTTCGAAAACATCTTGGAAACAAACATTTAAACTTCATCATCAAAATTTCAAACCCTTTAGGAGACAAATACAAATTGACTCAATTCATGTGTTATTGCTTGCCCTTGGGATTTATCCTTAGAATTTTATAAACACTTAGATTACATCTCAATTTGCTTACTAAATTTAAACAATAGGTAACCTTTTCCTTGACTTCATCAAAATTCCACATAACATACTTTGTGGGATTCAAGGAAATTAAGACATTGGAAATCTAGTTTGGAAAATTAATCAAAGAAGTGTTTGCAGTAAAATAAAGCCACTAAGCAAAGAGAACAAAATTGACTCTCACATGTGTTAAAATTTCATGATTTCCAAGAAGGTCAAAATCCCAAAACCAAAGTCCTTGAGTCAAAGTTCAAAATTTAGAAATCACACTCAAAAGATCATCAAGAAATACAAAAGAAAGTGTAATCAAAAGCAATACATCAAGATAAGCAAAAAGTTCACAAAGTTCTATAGGCTCATTCCTTTGAACAATCCTAAAATGTATGCTAAATTTGAACTGCTTCTTAGTTATAGAGGTCCTTAGAAGCATTACATGTTCTTCAATACCGAGGTTTAGGCAAACAAAGTGTCTTTTTTAGGTACATCTTAGGATCAAAGGAAATCAAAATCCTTTTTCATCCATCCTTCAAAAACATTGAAAATCAAAAATCATTTCATCATCATCTTTTGAGAAATCTTGAAAATATCCTTCATGTTAGGCTTTTTGGCAAAAATCAAAATCATAAAATCTTTGAGACAAAATCCTTGAAATCCTTATCAAATCATCTTTGGCTAGGTATGTGTAGATGCATCCTTTTGCATATGCTTAGTCAAAGTTATCAAAACATCTTGTTTAGCTAGGTATGTGTAGATGCATCTTTCTTCATATGCTTGGCTAAATTATCATCTTGTTTGAATAGGTGTGCGTAGATGCATCCTTCTCCTACACATATTCAAATTATCATCCTTTGAGAAAATCTACCCCTTTGATAAATCATCCAACATCTTAGGGTCTATTTGTTCAAATCAAAGCAAACCAAAATCAATCAAGTCAAGGACAATCCCAAAATCAAAAAATAAAAATCCAAAAACATATCCAAAATGACCTAAAAGTCTAGCATTACCCTCAAGATTTATCAAAAAATAAAAACATCCACATTCATCCATCTCTTGCATCATCGTCATATCACCTTTTGATCCTTAAGATATCTTAAAATTTTCTATTTTTTGCATAAAGTAAAGATGAATTTGAAATAATTAAAGAGATTCATCTCCCATATTCTTGAAAATTGATATGTGTTTTATGGTTCAAACTAGATCTCAATACAAGAAGAACATGGAAGCCGACAAAGAAACACCCGCTTCAAGTGACCTAAGCCAAATGAACGTCAAAATGAATCTAGTCGAATCAAGCAATCCTTTGACTATCTCATCATCACAAAAAACACAAGAGGAAATCCAAGGAGAAGATCCTACCTTTGGGATGTCACATGAGGAAATAACCGAAATGCTCCAAAATCCAAAAAACCATAAGATCATCAACATCATGATGAGGCTTAACCCTTCACTATACATGCTTGAACTAGCAAAACAAGGGGCCAAATTACCTTCTGATTTCGATGTGAGTACTATAGTGGAGACATCTTTACCCCCAATATCATCCACCATCCCCATCTCATCTACACCCCCATCCCAAAGCATCACTCAAAACATTCTACAAATCACAACATCTTTTGCTCCAACTCAACCTAATGTCAATAAGGGAAATGCATTTCTTAATGCTATTCAAACAAACCCCCTTGTTAATAATCAAGACTTGGATGCAAATACCATCCTAGAACAAAAGATACCACAAAATCCATTACATAAGAATATCCCTCTCACTTTCCATAATGATCCATCATCATCATTCTTCCACACAACACCTCAAACTTCTCTCCTCACAAATTCGCAAGAGGAAGGTGACATGCTCGGACCAGGGGTCATTTTTGACACCACATCATTTTCTCAAGAACTCACACCCATCACATTTTCACCACTTCTGCGATTACCATCATCATCCACACCACTCCTTGGCTCAGGGCTTCCCGCTTTACAAAGTATCAACCAAACCAACATCCCGAATATCAATCAAAACATCACACAGAACTTGTCATCGATATAGCAACAATAGATGACAACTACACAAGCAATTGCGACATCATCAACCACCCCCCTAACATCTCAAAGTATGGTCTCTCAAGGACCAACCACATCAACAACACCATTCACAACTCAAACCACCAACACGACATCACCGCTCACTACCACCACAAATTCCATTCCAAATCCACCACCACCCCCACCACCACCAACTTCCAACATATCAAGCCAAAATTACATAGCATTGCAAGAATCTCAACAAGCTGCTTATCAAAGGGAACTCCTACAAGTGCAAAAAAAAAATCCTTATTGCAACAACAACAAATCACTCAAACTCGCAAGCAACCCAAGCCATTACAAAAAGCTGCCCAAGCCCAAATTCTATTGCAACAACAAGCGCAAACCCAAACAAGTAGCGTAAGCAAACTCAGCACAAGCACAAGCCCAAACACAAGAAACACAATCTCAAGCACAAGCACAAGCTCAATATCAAGCACAACAAGCACAAGCACAAGCACAAGCACAAGCACAAGCAAGCACAAACCTTCTTGCACAAAAACAAGCGGTGAAACTACTGAGGCATATCAACAAGCAATAAAACAATATCAAGAGTGGCAAAACAAGCAATTGGCGGCCCAACAACAAGCGTTGTTGGAACAAAAACACAACAATATGAAATCCTAGCACAACTACACAAGCACAACAAAAAGCAATCTTAGCACAACAAACAAGATCAACAACAAGTGTTGTTCATAAACAACAAGTGCAAGCATACCCAACTCAAAAAAATGTGAAAATACCATAAAAACACACCAACCAGCCCACCCATCCAACTCATAATCAAAACACCCGAACTCCTTCATCCCACCTTGATCCGAAAAATGAAATGTAACAACACAAATCAGGTTGCTCTTGCAACAAGTGCTCGATCTTCAATCAGGTTGAACCACAAAACACCAACTTGTGTCCCTATCCATTTGACAAGAGCCTTGCAGTGGAAACCATTCCCTATGGATTTTAGATCCTCAAGTTTGAAAATATCGAGGGATGGAAACCCTGAAGATCACATCGGTGATCTGTAAACTAGGACGTTAAAGTTTTCCAAAACTTAATCCAAATCAGATTTAATTCCCGATCCAACAGTAATGCATGGTTATGTATCTTAACCGAAATTATGAAACTGAGTAATGCTTTTCAAACACTTTAAATCAATTATCTGTAATAACATTCATGAGAGAACATAACACCAAAATAAATGAGAGAACAAGAAAGAGATAGAGAGACACAAACAACTTGATAACGGAGTTCACTCAATTTGAGCTACGTCTCCGGGTCCGCTTCTCAACGTTGGACCGCTTTATTGATATCGCCAAGCTTCAATAGCCTTCTTACAATATCCAAGCTTTAATCACTCACAATCTCTCTCTTTACAATCTTACAATTCTTGGTGTAATCAACACCTTGTAATTTCTCTCCCAAAAATTCCTCCAAAGAGTATAAAATTTTCTCTCAAAAAACACATCTAATTATTTCTCCACAAAAATGCATAAAGGCCCTATCACATCACCTCCTTTTATACATAAATTTTGCATATGGGGTTAAAAACCACCATAATAAATAAAATAACAATTTAACCCCCCTCCTTTGGCTTTTATAATTATAAGCCTTACAAAAAACACTAACCCGTTGATATAAAAACAATAACTTCCCCATTTTAAAAATAAAAACATTAAACAACCCCTTAATAAAACAATTGGAATTTGTTTTTTAATCCCTTGTCTTATTATATTCATAGGCTATTTGAGTTTATGGGGTTGAGTTTAAAAATAAAATAACAATTTAGTGTTATTTTAGGAGGCTTTGTTTTTTTTTCACATGAGTTAATTTTCGTTGATTTTTAGGAGATTTGGATCCCACCAAATCCGATTGGGATCCCACAAAATCCGATGGATTTTTGTGAGATAAAATAATCCTCCACACCTTATTTTCAAAAATAAAGCATGGTACGTGAATTTTGTGAGATTTTTGCCACATCACCTGCAACTCCCACGTCACCATCTAGTCAATTGCCATTTCACATGCTGACATCATCATTTTGACTAAAACTTTGACTGGCTCTATTTTTCTTATACAGACTCTGTTTTCAAAACCGAGGATAGTTCCGAAATCAGCATGACAAGCACTACGACTTGGTGTCATTTTTGCTTGGATTTGAGACAATCAAATTTCACCTTTTTGAATGCTTGATTCGCCTATTTGACCAAACCTTTGACCAAACCTTTGACCAAACATAACTCTTGCATACGACCTCCTTTTGACGCAATTCAGGTTGCATTAGGATCATGTCAGCGAGCTCTATCCAATGATGTCAAGTTTGAGAGATTTTGAGACTATGATATTTTTTAGATTCTTGGATCCTCCTGGATCATTCCTCCCCATTGAGAAGCTTTTGGACCTCCAAAAGGTCTATTTTCAATTTAAGTGAGGGCAATTTTTGCCTCACTTGCCCGATATCATCTATCCTTCCTTCTTGGAACCTATGCATCTGACTCATCACAAAAATAATCAAAACTGCACTGATATTGTTAAGTACATTATCCATATACACATCCACATTCAATGTTTCCGCTACCAACCATACACTGCTAAGAAGTAGAAGGTTGAATAACAAAACTAAATTTGCAGATGAGAAAAAGAATGTACCAACATCATGCTTGTCTTTCATAACTGGAACAACCTCATGCAATGACACTTCTTGTGGTACAGACATAAGTGCCAAATTATTGCTTGCATTAACTACCCTTTTCAATTGCCCCATTGTCACAAAAGATCTATTAGTCTTAATTGGATGAGAATGCACAATGTATTCAATTCCTTCCTTAAATAAATGATACTGATTATGTTCCCTGTAGAAGATTGCCTTTCTATCATATAAGTATGGGCTACCCAACACAATCCCACAAATATCAAGTGGAACCACATCAAATTCAACCTCATTAATAAACTTAGATGTTATTGCAAATCTTAAATTGCATTGCCTAGTTACTTGCAATCTGTTATCATTACACACCCAACCTAATGGATAAGGTTTCTTATGTGGCTTTGTTTTCAATCCCAACTGTTCAACAACTTCTTCTAAAATTAAATTAACTTGGGACCCACTATCTATCAGTGTATCAATCTTAGTGTTCTTAGAAACCACCCTTATATGAAACAATTCACATCTTTTGTTATCTTCAGGAACAACTTGACTTTTAGAAGTAGAAGTACATGAAACATTAGTGGCAGAATCATTACCATCAAAAGCTTTACCTTTCAAACCAACAACTGCTATCTTTGTTTCGTCATCAGAATCTGATCCAAGATCTTGAATGATAGTTTCAGCCTTTTGCTTTCCTTTACGATCCTTAAACCACTTTGGCTTCAATTCTGGATGCAATTTCCAACACTTCGCATCTGTGTGCCCATTCTTCTGACAATGTGAACAAGTAGGCTTTTCACCTTCCTCTTTCTTCACAATGGCTACTTTCTTCTCCTTTCCCTTTTTATTTCCTTCAGTTGGAGGAACAAATTCCTTCTTTGAACTGAAACTTATGTTCCTTCCACCTGCTTCAATATGAGTTGCTTGTACACACACTTTATCAAAGTTAGATGGATTAAACATCAAGATTGTATGTTTCAAATGTGAATGCAAACCACCTATATACTTTAATAAAGTTTCTTTTGTATAAAGAGGAATTCCAAGAGTGAGTGCTTTCTTCCTAAACACTTGTGTATAATCTTTCACCGTTTATTCTTTACCCTGTCTCAGATTTTTCCAATCCATAACAACTTGTTGCATATAACCCAAAGGATAAAACTGTTTCTTTAAAGCAGAAGTAAACTCATACCAAGATGAAATGATTTTACCGTGTGTAGCAAGATCATCTTGAATCTTACTCTCCCACCAAACCAATGTAGTGCCTCCCATTCTGAGGGTAGCTAGCTGGATTTTGGAAGAATCATCCAAGATCTATTGAACCCTACAATACACTTCAATCTGCTTAAGCCAATTATCCAATTTTTCTGCATCCAATTCACCATTATACATAGGCAACTCAAATTTAACATCCAGTTTTAACAAAGGGGTTTGCACAACTTGTTTCTTTTTAGAAGAGTTAGACAAAGAAGAAGAAGACGATGAAGAAGATGAAGAGGATGGGGATGGAGGTTCAGGAGGGTCACCACCACCTCCTACTCCTTTACCTTTGTCTTCTTTTGAAGTAGTTTCATTTTCCTCCTTTCTGTTCTTGTCTTCCTTTCTCTTCTGTCGTTCCTGCCTCTCTTGGAAAAGAACTTCCACCATAGCTTTCATTTCAAGAAAAGCTTTCTGGAAAGCTTTCTCATTGAGCTCTATAGAACTTTGTTCACCTGCCATCTCTGATTGTGGAAAATTCCTTCGTTTCCCAATCTATGGATTGAATTCTGTAAGTGCAGCTTCTCCTTGCTTTAGTTTCAACCTGGTTAACATTCACCACTTGCAATTTTCTTGTTAAACTGCTCTGATACCAACTTGATCTATAAACTAAGACGTTAAAGTTTTCCAAAGCTTAATCCAAATATAGATTTAATTCCCAATCCAACAGTAATGCATGGTTATGTATCTTAACCGTTGAAATTATGAAACTGAGTAATGCTTTCAAACACTTTAAATCAATTATCTGTAATAACATTCATGAGAGAACATAACACCAAAATAAATGAGAGAACAAAAAAGAGATAGAAGAGAGACACAAACAACTTGATAACAAAGTTCACTCAATTTGAGCTACGTCTCCGGGTCCGCTTCTCAATGTTGGACCGCTTTATTGATATCGCCAAGCTTCGATAGCCTTCTTACAATATCCAAGCTTTAATCACTCACAATCTCTCTCTTTCCAATCTTACAATTCTTGGTGTAACAACACCTTGTAATTTCTCTCCCAAAAATTCCTCAAAGAGTATAAAAATCTTCTCTCAAAAACACATGTGAATTATTTCTCCACAAAAAATGCATAAAGGCCCTATCATCACCTCCTTTTATACATAAATTTTACATATGGGGTTAAAAACCACCATAATAAATGAAATAACAATTTAACCCCCCTCCTTTGGCTTTTATAATTATAAGCCTTACAAAAAACACTAACCTGTAGATATAAAAACAATAACTTCCCCATTTTAAAAATAAAAACATTAAACAACCCCTTAATAAAACAATTGGAATTTGTTTTTTAATCCCTTGTCTTATTATATTCACGGGCTATTTGAGTTTATGGGGTTGAGTTTAAAAATAAAATAACAATTTAGTGTTATTTTAGGAGGTTTTGTTTTTTTTTCACATGAGTTAATTTTCATTGATTTTTAGGAGATTTGGATCCCACCAAATCTGATTGGGATCCCACAAAATCCGATGGATTTTTGTGAGATAAAATAATCCTCCACACCTTATTTTCAAAAATAAAGCATGGTACGTGAGTTTTGTGAGATTTTTGCCACATCACCTGCAACTCCCACGTCACCATCTAGTCAATTGCCATGTCACATGCTGACATCATCATTTTGACTAAAACTTTGACTGGCTCTATTTTTCTTATACAGACTCTGTTTTCGAAACCGAGGATAGTTCCGGAATCAGCACGACAAGCACTACGACTTGGTGTCATTTTTGCTTGGATTTGAGACAATCAAATTTCACCTTTTTGAATGCTTGATTTGCCTATTTGACCAAACCTTTGACCAAGCATAACTCTTGCATACGACCTCCTTTTGATGCAATTCACATTGCGTCGAGATCGTGTCAGCGAGCTCTATCCAATGATGTCAAGTCTGAGAGATTTTGAAACTGTGATATTTTTGAGATTCTTGGATCCTCTTGGATCATCAGGGAACTCCAGGTTCATTGCATGGAAGTTGCATACGACAATACTTATCTGATTAAGCTATTTCCTAGGAGTTTGGATGGCCATGCTATGGAATGGTTTTCTCACCTACCTACAAGCATTAGAACATTCCAAGAAATTATAGATGCATTCATTAAAAAATATGCATGCAACATTGCCATGGATGTTAGTCTAGAAAAACTCTTAGCTCTAAAACAAGGAAATAATGAATCATTCACTTCATTCTTACAACGATGGCGATCCAAGGCCAATCGGAGCAAGTGGACCATGCCTGAGGAACAACAAGTATGCACCATCATATCCAACCTTGATGGCCTATTGGAATTCCATCTCAAGGTACAAGGGATCACCGTATATGACCAGTTGATCTCCAAGGTGCTCAACATCAAACGAGCCCTTATGAAACATCCCGGGGGATCAACTTCATACCCTGAACAACAACACAACCGCCCACTCGCCAATTACAACGAGAAACATCACACATGGGAAAGGAATAAAAATGTTACCAATGATGGTGTTGTCGATGCCAACATTGTCATCAGCGCCCCTTGCCAAAATATACCCACACCACAAATCCAAATTCAACACCAAAATAATCATCAGACAATACAACAACCAAACAACAATCCATCAATTAACAATCTCAATGATCAAAGGGGACCACCACAATGGAACAAAAATTACCCCAAATGAAAATAGACTGATTTGGGGGAACCACTTGAAGTCATAATGAAGAAGTTGATAAACGAAAAAATCATCAAGGCTCCTACCTTTGAGAATACCAAGAACCGGATGTGAAACCTCCTTGGTATAATAAGAATCAACTCTATGAATTCCATAAAATCAAAGGCCATACCACGAATAGTTGCATGAGATTAAAAAACATAGTTCAAGATCTCATCAATCAAAGGATTATAAACGTGGAATCGCCAATAGGAAACTAAGACCTTAAGATATACATGAATCTGATGCCTAACCATGGAAATAAAAGGAATAATAATAACACTGATAAGGGGAAAGGCACCCACACAAACGTGAATCATGTGAATGAAACTGTCATCGCCTTCCTAGATGAATACTGCATAGTCATCACCATCAAAGGTGCCCATGCTGATTGTGGAGTCACCACAAGAGGCGATAAATTTACCATCGCAGGATCATCCCAGCCAAACAAAGTCCCTGTATGTAGATCTGTCCCTAATGGCTATAATGTCCTAGATCAACTCAAAAGAATGCCAACGCAAATCTCCATCATGGAGTTACTAAAAATCTCATCTGCCCATAAGAAAATCCTTGAGGAAGTGTTGGCTTGATCCACTGTCCCCGTAGATTTTGATGCGGAACAATTCCAAGCTATGGTCAAAAATATCATTACACCAAATCTCCTCACATTCTCTAACCAAGATTTCCCCGCTCAACCATCTCACAATTGTGCACTTCACTTAGAAGTCATAGTACATAAGAGAAAATTCAAAAGGGTCTTGGTGGATGGAGGTGCGGGTTTGAATATAAGTTCTCTCAAGCTCATCAAACAATTGAAAGTCTGAGATGATTCTATCAACAAAGGAAATGGTATCACAATAAGAGCATATGATGATCAAGAAAGAGTGTCCCAGGGCATGATCAAACTCCCTATTCAAGTAGGGCCTGCTATCATGGAAACCACTTGTTAGGTCTTGGACCTCGACTTACCATATAACATCCTCCTAGGATGCCCATGGATTCATGTAATGAAGGCAATAGCATCAACTTTCCATCAGTGTGTTAAATTCACACATGAGGGACAAGAAGTCACCATCCATGGAGATCCTGAACCCTTCTCTTATTACAAAAGCCTTGAAGAAAAGTACTATAAAATCCCCCAAGTACCAAAAAATGATGAGGGTCCATCTACACCATACATTTATCTCGCCACTCTCGCATCCACTTTTGTGATAGAAACACTCATCACTCCCACCATTCCCACCATTTTTGAAATTAAGGTCATCATCCAAGATAACAGTTGTGGAAACTACATGATCCCTAAAAAATTATTTTGTAGTAGGAGAGTTACCACAATCTCCTGGATCACAGGGATTTCCACAAGAAAATGAAGCCTCCTCATCTCAAACGTCTCTTGAAGACTATCCCAACTTCACAAGGTGGGGAGACCTTGGCGAAGAAGTTATTGAGGCAGATCCATCTCATATGCTATATCAAGATGAGAGACCAGTAGCTGATTTTCCAATGGATGACAGAAGCAAGGGTCTGCAAATGATGCTCGCAATGGGCTATGACAGAAATCAAAGACTTGGGAAAAATGACAATGGGCTCATAATACGTATCATTCTAGAGACGCGAGCAATAAAAAATCTTGGCCTTGTATGTACCCCTCTGAGTATAACCATACTTGGCCAAATTCCTTCGGTTAGAATGGTTAATAATCCTCCTCAGCCAACTGCAGCTAAACTACACTTACAAGTATCCATAGGTCATATCTTAGATAACTATACGTTTGATATAACTGATGTCTGTAGTAGTAGCGATGACGAGGACCCCACATCCAATCTACCTAGGCTTTTTGAGGACACCACTATGTTCATGATTAGCACCTTATCTTTTGAATCAGACCACCAAAACCATGAAATATACCTAGTATACCCCCAACTCATTGACTACGACCAACGAGGAGCACCAATTCTTGATACATTAAAAAATGATGAATCACTCTCAGAATTCATGGGACTAAGGGATAACATTCCATGTGGGGATCACAAAGAAGGGTTTATAATTGAGCTAGATACACATGCCTATTATGGGGAAAGGATTGAATCCCTTAGTCGCAAAAGTGAAAAATTAAGAATAATATCTAAGTCCTTGAGTGAAAACCACACTGTGGCACTCTCTAACCAGAAAAAAAGTAAAAAGAAAGGACACATCCAATGGTGAAAACCTCTTCGAGGCACCCTAGGATGGGGGATTCAATCTTCCTTCTAGAGCTATTCATCAAGAAAAATCAGCAGTCCTAGCATAAAGGTGTAACTCGGTCAATCTAGGAATAGAAGAAACCCCACACATCACATTCTATGCGGAATCCTTACTATTAGAGGAACAAGAGCTCATAGCATCCTTCCTAAGAGAAAGACATATAAAATTTGCATGGAGATATGCCGACATGCCAGGACTTGAACTAGAAATCGTGGTCCACCACTTAGTAGTATATCTAGAAGCAAAACCTGTTAAACAAAAGCTTCAAAAAATGCACCCTCAGATCGCCTTATTAGTCAAAATGGAATTAAAAAAGCTACTAGATATAGGATTCATCTGACCGATAGATTATCCAGAATGGGTATCAAATTTGGTGCCTATCTCAAAACCACATGGGGGCATCAGAATCTACATAGACTTCAAAGATTTGAATAAAGCATGTTCGAAAGATGACTTTCCACTTCCAAACATTGACATGATAGTAGATATGATAACCAAACATGAAATGTTATCACTAATGGACAAATTCTCAGGGTACAATTAGATCATGATAGCTAAAGAGGACCAACATAAAACAACCTTCACTTGTCCATGGGAGACCTATTGCTGGAATATGATGCCATTCAGCTTAAATAACACAAGAGTAACATACCAAAGGGCCATGACATTGATATTCCATGACATGATTCATAAGAGAGTCGAAGATTATGTTGATGACATTCTAGCCAAATGTAGAAAGAGAAAAATCACATAGCAACCCTAAGTGCCATTTTTGACAGGCTAGAAGAGTACAAGGTCAAATTAAACCCAAAGAAGTGCGTCTTCAACGTACAATCAGAAAAAATGCTAGGATATATAGTGTCAATGAGGGTTATTGAGGTAGATCCAACAAAGGTAAAGGAAATCCTTGAAATGGAGGCACCAAAGACATTAAAGCAATTGAGGGGTCTCCAAGGCAGGCTCCAATCCATTTAAAGGTTCATAGCATAGTTGGCAAACAAATAGAACCCATACTCTCACCTACTCCACAAGGGAGTAACGTACAAATGGGATACCAAGTGTGAGGATTGTAGATAGGGAAAAATTTAAAAGGTTTAATGTGTGTTTAAAACAATAAACTTAATTAAAACCTATCAAGCACCATGAAGCACAAAATAGAATGAAAATAAAAATAAATAAAGAACATGCAAATGGATTTTCAAACTAGACTTGATTGATCTCCATGGCTCTTCTCCACCTACATAAGAATGCACGATTTCAAAGGTTGATTGTTGAAGAAATGTTGGTTGCTCAATTCTGCAACATAACAATTTGATGAAGATGATAGATGACAATGGATAAAAGATAGAAGAATGATTTTGATAGCATAAGGATGCTAGATGAATTCGATACAAATGGCCTATGAAAGGTTAGATTTATAGATTTTTGATGTGGACAAAGATACGATTTGATAAGATTGATAAGGATTTGATTTTTGACAAAAGAGGAAATACAATGAGATGAGATAAGATTTTAAAAGATAGAAAGATTTTGATTTATTGTTTTAAAAGAATTAAAACAAGATAAGATAAGATGTGAAAGATAGAAAGATTTTGATTCTCTTTTAAAGGAAATAAATCCTGAAAAAGATGAGAAGAATAATTGATGAATTATCTAATTAAATTAATTAATTAGTTAGATACACATGAGTTTCAATTTTGGAAAGAAAGCGAGAAGATATTTTAAAGATTTTATTAATTAAATAAATATTTGATTTATTCAATTAATGTTGGATTTATGATTTCATTAATTAAATAATATAAATTATTTAATTAACATTAGAAGAATTTATAGAAATGATTTAATTAATTAAATAATATAAATTATCTAATTAACATTAGAGGAATGGATGGAAATGATTTAATTAATTAAATAATATTAATTATTTAATTAACATTAGAGGAATGGATGGAAATGATTTAATTAATTAAATAATATAAATTATTTAATTAACATTAGAGGAATTGATGAATTATGCACAGGAAGGAATAAATGAAATTAGTCAAATAAATAAGATTTACTTAACTAATTAGATGATGACATGGGTACCTAGTGGCAAACCATACTACAAGGTGTCTAAATGATGCCATGTTGTGACAAGGTATCGTAAGAGGACAATTTTTTGGTGTCTACAAGGATGCATTCAATAAAATAAAAGAATATCTATTGACACCACCAGTCTTAATGCCACTGATCCCAAGAAAACCATTGATTCTCTACGTATCAACAACAACAACAGCCCTTGGAGCTCTCTTAGCTTAGCATGACGAAAAGGGAACAAAAAGGGCTATCTATTACATCAGTAGAACAATGGTTGGGCATGAGCTAAACTACTCATTCATAGAGAAAAAATGCCTAGCAGTAGTGTTTGCATCACAAAAATTTAGACATTACATGTTGGCACACAAGATAAAACTCATTGCAAAAACTGACCCCCTCAAATATTTATTATCAAAAGCAATGCTTATGGAAAGAATGGCCAAATGGGTGATGATACTGTTAGAATATGACATTGAATATGTGGAGAGGAAAGAAATAAAAGGTCAAGTCATCGCATATCAGCTTGCAGAGCATCAGTTTATTCAGAGAATCCTCTAATCTCAGAGTTTCTAGATGAATCTATTTTCAATCTCAGTGTAGCTGACAATTGGAAATTGTAATTTGATGGCTCATACACACATGGATCAGGAGTTGGCATCTTCTTTATCACTTCACAAGGGGATTGCATAGCAAGGTCCTACAAACTAGCATTTCCTTGCACCAATAACATTGTAGAATCATGGCCTTAACCATAGGTCTTAGAATAACAGTGCAGTGGAATATTATAGCTCTCAGAGTATACAAAGACTCTCAATTGATAATAAATCAAGTGAATGATGAATACCAGACCAAGGACGACAAGCTCAATCCATACAAGAAATTGGTGGAGACTCTCAAAGAATCCTTCATCGAAATCACATTTGAGCAGATTCCTAGAGCCAACAATAGAGCAACAGATGCCATGGCAACAATTGGATCCTTACTAGATATCCCCCACAACGTTCCAAGCTATGAATTCCTGATAGAGCAGCTTCTTGTGCCTACATTTGAGGTACCAGAATCAAAATTTGTGTGCGAAATCATTGATCCTAGTGATCCTTGGTACCACGACATTTATACATACCTTCGAATAGGAGTCATACTTGCCGACTTACCTTCAAACCTAAAATGAACCTTTTTAAAGAAGGCATCCAGATTCGTCATCCTAGGAGATACCCTATATTGTAGGAGCATAAAAGGAACCCTACTGCACTGCTTAAATGTTGAGGAGGCATTGACTGCTCTAACTGAAGTACATAACGATATCTGTGGTTCGCACTCGAGTGGAATGACCATAGCCAAGAAACTATTGAGGATGGGGTATTATTGGCCCACAATGGAAAGAGAGGCACATGATTATGTCAAAAGGTGTCTACAATGTTAGCAACATGGGGACCTCATCCATACTCCAACTCAAGAGCTTCATCCTATCATCACACCATGGCCTTTTCGTAGTGGGGACTCGATCTCATTGGAAAAATCTCACCCACTTCATCTAATGGCCATATGTTCATCATAACTGCCATGGAGTACTTTACTAAGTGGGTAGAAGCCATGCCCATGATGTACATAACTAGGAAGCAAATTTTAAAGTTCATCCTGAATGATCTCATTTTTCGCTATGGTGTCCCACAAGCCATTATCTTAGATAATGGGACACCATTCAAAAATTAGAATGTCCGCAACTTATGCAAGAAATTCAAAATCCAACATCGCTTCTCCACCCTTTACTATCCCAAAGGAAATGGCCAAGCAAAAGCTACAAACAAAACCATTTTGAAAATCCTCAAGAAGACAGTTAATGACGCAGGTCATGACTAGCATCTACAACTTAATCACGCCCTCTAGGCCTATTGAACCAGTATCCACACACCCACCGGTGCCACCCCCTTCTCCCTGGTCTATGGATCAGAAGAAGTACTCCCCATTGAGATCGAGCTCCCATCCCTTAGGATATCACTACAAAACCTCGTCACGGATGAAGAGTACCGGGTATCAAGATTAAATGAGCTAGAGCTACTGGATGAGTGACGTATGGATGTTTTGAGTCATTTGCAAGTCTATCAGAATAGACTCAAAAGGAGCTACAATAAGAAAATCAGAAGTAGGACCTTCCAAGTAGGAGAACTAGTGCTAAAGGAGAACCAAAAGAATGTCCCAAACCCAAGCAACAAAGGCAAGTTTGAACCCAATTGGTTGGGACTATTCATCATCATAACAAGCTACAAATTAGGAGCATATCAATTATCAACACCCGAAGGGGAACCCTGCAAAATCCCATGAATAGCTGTCACCTCAAAAAGTTTATGCCTAAATATTTCAAGGTATAGAACCAAAAAATTCAAAAAAAATTAGAAAATGTCCTAAAAAAATGGTTACTTCGGCGAAAACCTGGAAAACAAGCATCTTGGTGACAACAAAAAAATAAAAAGAAAGCAAAAAATCCAAAAAAATTAGAAAAAGGACCAAAAAAATAGTAAAGAGAAAAATTGTCCTCTAGTGAAAATGACTTATGTGGCACTTTAGACAGGTACTTTGGTGAAAACCTAGCAAACAGGTGCCTTGTGTAAATAAGCACTTTCATCCACCAACATCTCTATGGCTTGTTCTGCATCATTCATCCACTATGTTTCCATCATCCATCACATTTAGATCTCCATCCATCACTCATCCACACGCATCCGCATTATAGCTTGGTCCTCTGTTTGTATCATGATCCCTCCTAGTACTACTTGACCCATCCTCAAGGTCAGTTTGTCCTACCTTTATCGGAGTAGTCTATCGCATCACACTGGGGGCATGTTCTCATCAGATCGGATTCATGTATATTCTTAAAGTCCTAAAAATTAGAAAATCCAAAAACATCAAAACATCAGAAAATCCAAAAAATCAAAACATATCAAAATCCCAAAACAGGTCAAAAGGTCAGTCAAAAAGTAAAAAAAAAGTTGTCTTGTCGAACTACAGGTCTCTGAGCCTTGAACATTGGCAAGGTTGATATTTGATTATCCCCCGAGACACTTAGGTCAGTCCTTTAGGAGTCTGTCATAGTAAACTGACATCTCATCATGTATATCATCATCTATAAATTGGTCAAGTCGTCAGTCGAACTACGTGGTCTCTGCGTGTATAACCTAGGCAAGGCTAATCTGTTGATCAACCCCCAAGGTCCCTAGGATAAGTATTTAGGTTATTCTCTTGGTCAAAATATCAGAAAACCCCAAAACATTGGAAAATCAAAAAATCAAAACACTTGAAAATCTCCAAAAATACCAAAAACAGCTTCAAAACATCTCAAAAAGATCAAAAACATCCAAATATTTGAAAAAATTGATCTGTCTCATCTCACTTACACCTGCAATAACATCACTCATAATAAACGATCATTATCCCCAATCTTTGGTAAGACAATCATAAACAAGTCTAGCCGGTCAAAAGTAAAAACTCAAAACGTCAAGTCTTAGGTCTAAGTGAGTACGTAAGCAAGTTGGTCAAATATTTGTGTCGGTAACCTATCATCCATTTGGTCGCATATCAATCATTTGAACGAATACTTAGGATAAACAAAATGACATGCCACCATCCACTAACATGTCCTAGGATGTATCCTTCCTATAATGGGCATTATCTTTTGGCAACAATTTTGGTTCTTATCCTTAAACACACATTTCCTTTTTGGTTAGCGGTATTGAAGAACATTAGCTTGTTTGTTTACTTTGTCTTTAGCTTTTGACTTATCTTATTGCACTCATTCCAAGGACTTCTCAATGATATCCAGACAGAGGATTTAGAGAAATAGGAATGGGGCAAAGATCATTATCTTTTGTCTGCTATGCTTGTTGGACGTTCTTGTAATATAACCTTTGCGAATACTTGCTTTGTTAGGTATGTATGGAGGAGGTTTTGGGAAACTTGTTGACTATTACACTGATAGGTTATACCTTTCCATGTTTTGGTCCAAGGTTTTTGAAACTTCTAAAGTGCATCCTAGCAAGGTTTCTATATGTCAGGTGTGAACAAGGATACTCCTATCTGTTTGTCAAGTCAAAGTCCATCACATTGGGTACAATGCCATCCTGGTTCTCTATACCTGGATGTATCGTACCACGTGTGTTATCAAACAAGAAGAAAATTGGCCCTTTGAAAATCCCAGTTCCTCGGCAAGTAATCATCATCATTTACATTTTCATCATCTTGTGTCTTGTTGAAATGACTTCTTCTCTTTCATTCCTTCTTGCTTTTCACAATAACAAGGTATTATGACAATTAATCATCAGCACAATCATCATCGTCATCGATCCTGCATCCACAAATCATTAGCATATTGCATAAACATATCATATAGGAAACACATGTATTGCATTATCATCATCATATAAACAAGATATTATAAGCATTTTCCATAAATTAGCATATTCATTTTTCATCACATTGCATCCACTTTTTTACATCACATTGCATTCATCACATCAATCATTGCATAACATTCATTTTCATAAATATTTCATAACCATTACCACCTATTGCATAATCATACATAATAGGTACATAAGCATTATAGATAATCCATTGCATACATACTCATATTTAGCATTATAAGGTTATCTCCCATATTGCATTCATTTGACATAAAACATCATCATACCACTTTATATTAACATATCATTGCATCACATCACATTAAATGCATCGCATACATTACCATTTATTATGTTTAGGATAATAATATTTGTTATTCTAAGCATCTTAAAAAAACCATCTCATTTGCATCATATAAAACACGACCATCGCATTGCATTAAATCATCCATATCATCTCATAAATAGCATCACAATCATTTTGGCATTTCATTGCATCATTATAAACATAAAAAAAAACACAAAAATCCATTACATAATCATTTCATATATAAGCATAATTCACATATCATTTCGCATGTACACCATACATCATTTCCATATCACTCTACATATTACATATCATATCATTCCAAATCATCATATAGACTACAACATCATTACACATCACATAAATACATTTTCATGTCATAAGGCAACAACATAATATAGATCTGTTAGTCATAATCATTACATAATGCATACATCATCAGAAATAAAAACATCCATGAACACATCATATTACACCATAAAAATCATTGCACAACATATAGAAGTAGAATCATCCACACATGCATAAATAAATGGTACACATCATATCACATCGAAATCATCGGGTCATATATCATCAATAATATAACTGTCATAATACAAAATAATCTGATCACTATACATGTGTGTCAATTAGTACAAAAAGGCCCATCAGGCTATCAAAAAGGAGCCCATAAGGCACAAAAAATGATATCATCTCGATCAAAAAGAGGCCTAACCCTCCTGTCTGTTTCCCTTGCCTCTATCACCGTGACCCTCTACTGGTTTGAAGCTAGTCCGCTGCGAGTACTTTGGGTTCCATGTTGCTCTGGGTATGACTTCGTGATAGTGCATACGATAATACTCGGCCTCTCAGACGACCTCCCTGTAAGACCGAATCGACACTATACCCTGAGAGGAGGAGGATGCCATGCTCTCTAACTGCTATCTCTGGCCTAGCTCTTTGGCTGCCTGTAACTCTGCGGCTTGTCTCTGTTGTATGGCCTGATCCCTCTCAGCCTTGATATGATCTCTCAGTCCTAGCATGATCCCTCTTGATTGTCACGGTCTAGACTTGGGCCTACAATTGTGCAATCAATGTATCTCGAGGATCGACCTGCCTTGCTAGCTGTGCTCGTGGAGGCTATACCTGTGTTTGATCCTCACCCCCAACCCATGGCGGTGCACCTGCCGACACTTGCTGCTGATCCTGCATCTGCACATCGACCTGATCTGGCTAACCTAGAGGCCCGATCGGCTAGTCTTGTCATGCACCATCCCTCCATCCTTGTCCTCCCCCTTTGCCTCTCACCCTCCGCCGATTGGGGACTGCTCCTGGAATAGTCAATCATAGGGGAGGCCGGAACCAATCCCTATATTCCTGTGTTGTGCCTAGATCCGTAGGCCCCTGATCGTAAGCCCATGGCCAATCCACCCACTGTTTGAAACTGTTCACGACCTTTGAGGCAGGAATGTATCGCCCCCATGAGACCTGTGACATGGTGCGGGAAAAGACGACCACATAATCATCGTCGGGCTGATCCTGGGGCTCACCAAACTGACGCTGTACGTTCTTGGGAAGATATCTCTCAATCATCGGATGCTCTCACCCCTGCATGAAGCGGTCTTGGCGGGAAAAGAAAAGTTGATCTGCATCGCCGGTCCATCCAGGCTGACCAAGGTATAGTCACCATGTGAATAGCTGCATCTCATCTAGGACCCTCCTCCAATAGGGAATCTTGTGCTCGCCTGTGTGTGTGAAGGACACACCACCTCTGTAGCGCCATACGAGGGGATCGTCGGGCACTATCAGAACTAGAACAACCCATGACCAAAGGACAACAATGTGCTCCCATGCCCATACATGGAGGAGTGTCACACCTGCTCCGAGTGCTCTACCATCCATGTAGACGTACTTGTGGAGATCTCTATATAAAGATGCAAGAAGAACTGACCCCCAAGCAAAGCGAGTCCGCCTATCACGCATAACCATGCGCTCCCAGCAAAGTCCCCAACGAAGACTGAAGTACCAACCTCGTTTATCTAGGGCAACAAGACCTAAAATAATTGTCACACCAACCAAGTGGAAGGGAGGTGCCAGGGCCCTGTGTCGCTCGAGCTCGATCTGCCCCTCCCAAATAATGATATCCTTTGTGGCTAGGACTCTGTGGTAGGAATCCCGCCCCCCATCCATATCAAAAATGACATGCTGACCATGAATCAACAATCTCAAGATACACCAAACATCCTCCAAGGTGACGGTGGCCTCATCGGTGGGAAGGTGGAAGGAAGATGTTTCGCTGTGCCATCTCTTAGCAAGCGTTGACATCATCCCAAGGTGGGTACGAATGGACACTGCATAGGCGATGTACCACAACCCCATGTCTTGAAGTCAATCCCGATCTCTATTGCTGAGATCCTGCAAGTAATCAAAGAGATCTTGAGACCTGTTCTCTTGGGAGTAGAGCTCCCTTGCCGCATCTTGCATCAGGAAGGGTCATCATGTTAAATTTTTTGAAAAATTCTTCACCTGACATCCAAGAAACCACTCTAGCGTTGCAATCCATGAAGGCGTCACAATTTGATTTTTAATCTCTGATGCTAGGGTGCAAAATGCCAAAATAGCACTGCCGTAGTGCACTTTCCCTCAAAGCGACACACTTTTAAAAAATACAGGACTGCCGCGTCGCACTTTGCAAATCAGCCTGCCGGCCACGAGCTCAGCGTCAGAGTTTGGCGTTTATTTTCAAACTCCAAACTCCACCATTGCGGCACAATTTGACACCAAGCAATGCAATTTGATTTCTGAGCAGCGCTATATAGCGCCACTATAGGAGGAATGACTTTGAAAACAATAAATGAACATTAAAAATGAAAAACAGAGCTCAAGTAAGGATCACTTATCGGTGCCCAATGCCAGGTGGCCGCTGGTATGTCCAGAATTGATCAGAACTGTGCATCAGAAGTTGTCATTGCGCCATATTGTCAGGAGGCCCGAGCTCAAATATCAAGGTTGCTAGATGGCTGAGTGAAAATGACTTGAAAGTGACCCCTCGGTCCCCTTTTAAGCTTGAAAATTAGGGGTTTTTCACCTTGATTGGCTATCTTGCTAGGGTTTTGGACCCTTGAAGCCATTTTTGTCTAGTGGAGGCCTATTTTACATTGTTTTATTGCGTTTAGACACGTTTTTGGCCTCCTGAAGCCTTTTTGGACCTGTCGGGCACATTGTCCTCTTTTTTTACAAGATTACCTAAAAAATTAAAAATTTTGTCCAATTTCTCGAGGGGGCAATATATTGGCATGTTTTCTCTCACCGGGTAGCAGTGGGGCAAGATTTTAAATAACAATTTTTTTGTCTTTGATTGAGATCGTTTATTCTTTGAACCAACACAACAAGTGTATCGCTTCAAAGAGGGGAAAAATGTAGACACATAAATATATCGATTGACATTGTGCATCTGATCCTGACTATTAACATCGTTTCGTCTTGAATCATCCTTCAGTCTAACCGTTTAATCAAATTCCCTCATTTGATTATATTCATCATTATTTCCTCTCTTAATTAAATAAATCAATTATCTAATTAAGTCACCTCTTCTCGATAATTAAATCAACCTGTCTGATCTAACTATCCCCATTTAATTAAATAATTAATGTTATTTGATTAAATATCTAAAATCTATCTATTGAATTAAATAAATTAAAAATCTTATTTAATTTAATCTAACCATCATCTCTTTTAATTAGATAAATCAAAATCTTTATTTAATTAATCTCTTATCACATTTCTCTCATATTTGATTTAAATAAATCCACAAATTTAAGTCAAATAGGTCACATCATCTAATCCCCTTCATTAAATTAATTAACTTTGATTAATTTAATCTCCTATCATGTCCCATCCTCTAACATTTACCACTTGCACATGAAAATAGATTTAATTGATTTATTAAATCTCTATTTTCCTCAACAAGGCATCTTTAAAGGAATATTCTCTAAGTTTGAATTCAAAATCCAAGTTGACATGTACATCCAACAAGGCATTTACTCTATCTTACATGTCCTTTGCCTTGAGCCAAGTGGCATTCAATGCATTTTCCTTTCCCTCTTGCATGCCATTTCAACAAAATTCAAAATTCAAAAATAAGAATTTATTGGCACAATCCTCAAAACTTGCACATCCTCCATCCACTCATAGATTGACAAGTGGCAACTTGCCATTGGATGAATGTTAGTCCCACATTGCTCTATTTTGGACATTCATCCATCTTCTCATTCTATAAATAAAGAGCTCATCTCCTCATTTGAGGATCCACCAATTGAGTAAACTTACTATACTCAAATTTAGAGTCATCTTCATCCATCTTATTAAGTTCTATAGCTAGGTTATGCAGATTTTATCTTGGAGGCATTCATTAATCTTCATCAAAGTGAATCACTCTTCATCAACATTCGACAATCTTGCATCATAGGAATTGGGAAAGAGCCAATTTTCACATCAAATTGACACCAATTCCCCCATGGGATCATGAGTTTGCTAGTTTAATTAGGATTCAATCTCTATTTTGTTGTTTTCATTGTGTTCTTCATTGTTTTTTTCCTAATTTGAACTTGGTGAATGGATTTCATAGGGAATCCTTGTTCTTGCTTGCAATATCTAATCTAATGTGATTGTTCTTATTGTTTTGGAAGTATTAGGATTGGGGTTCACACAATATTAATATATATGATTTATAATATTTATTAATTCAAAATCTATTCAAAATAGAATCTTTTCAAGATTAAATATAGTTCTTTCTAATTTTTTAAATATTTTTAACAATAAATTTAATATTTTGATATTTTTACTAATAGTTATGATTGTTTTATATTAATATATATGATTTATAATATTTATTATAAAAAATATATTAATTCAAAATCTTTTGAAAATAGAATATAATTGTTTTTTAACTTTTTAATATTTTAACAAGATTTATTTTCTAATTATCAATATTTTCTAATTTTACAAATTTTTAGTATATATAAGATATCCATATGAATAATTACATAACACAATTTTTTTTTTTTATTCAAGGGGTAAACGCTTTTGACCGGAGCTATGAACCAGATACAACCATTCAACAATACCGCCCCAATAGGGTTTGAACCTTGGTGGCAAGAACAACAATGCCACCTATAAACCATCACACCATGCCAATACCGGCAACATAACACAAATTTTCAAGATAATACAATATTTGTATTTTATTGGTGAGCATGTTGAAATTTTAGATAATGAGTTGAATAAGGATTAAACTATTTTTATAGGTTTGAAATTGGTAGATTTGATACTTAATTTTTTTCATTAAACGTAAAATGACAATTTTTATATGATAGGTAGGGGTGGCAGTTAAATTCCAGGCCTGTTTTGGACAATTTTTTTCCTCTTTTCAAGATAGATGGCTTATTTATTTAAAAGAAAAATACGTGAGAGAGACGTTCTTCAACAATACCTAGCATGACTTTTCTTTTTAGTGGCATGCAATGCATTCTTTTTTTTAAAAGAATATCTCTTTTGGAAAACTCTCAATAAAAGGATAATTTTTTTTTATAAGTTTTGTATATTTTAATTTTGAAAAAAAAGACAAAATGATATCTTGTTTGTAACACATGTTAGAATGTTAATTATTTTTGTTAACAAAATTGGAGTAATATATTATTATTAAAATATTAAATATATTAAATCAATCTAATTTGTTTTTAAAAATACTATATAAACTTTTATATTATCATTTTATTGACAATTACCTATTATATAAGGATTAGAATTATTGTCACTAAAACTTGCACCCTTTGCTAAGCTATCAACTCAACAAGTTTGTGACACATGGGAACATTCCCAGGCTATGGGTAACCTGTAGTGAGAATGAACCTCCAGAGAAAGGGCTGGCTTCCCTTAATATCTCACCTAAATTGGTCTTACTAATGACTTTGTAGAGAAAATAGTAAGGAGGAAAAACATACAAAATGAAATCTAATTCTAAAGGTGATGTACCAAATAACTTTACGAACTCTACTCAAATAGAAACACACAAAAAACCAGTAATAAAAACCTATTTTTTCCACAATTCAAAACTCATAAAATTTGCATTAACAATTTATAAGAAGGCTCAATACTCACTATCCTAGTAGGAGAAATGATGTTTTTCTCACAACTTAAGACTGATTATATTATTGACACAACTTATATCCTGCAAATGTATGTGTAAATTTGGATAAAGGTACTACCATTAGATGCAATTATAAGGAAAAAGATATCACATAGAATTGTCCCTGATCACTAAGTACACAATTCAAGAAAAATGAGAAGGCAAACTGCTTCATATTAATCTCAAAAAAAGTGTTGCAATGCTGTATTGATCACTAAAAATGAGTTACAAACTTTTCACCTCTGCTCCAGAACTCTGAAAATTACAAGTAGCATAAGATGAACTAGCAAGAATTGAACTCCAAAGCTATCCACGAGCAAAAATCAAAACTGCTTGAAAAAGGGGCCCACTAATGTTGCAAATTGAGCTTAAACAACTCAAAACTCTCTCTCATACTGCATGTAACTAAAGTGGAACTCAAAATGGCTCCTGAGTGCATGGAGATGGCACTGAAAATGAACTAAAAGTGAAAATATCCTCCCAGAATCTCTCTCACGAATAGAAAAGGAAAGCCTCTAAAAGAGGACCAAAAATTGAAGTAAATTGAACTCATTACATTGCAAAATCCTCCTTATGTTGTGTGTAATTAAAAGGCCTCCAAAAAAGATCTTAGTTTGAATTAAAGTCACAAATAGAACTCCAAGTAACACCTACTATCTTCAGTTCAATTTCACTTTTCTATTTTGCATGATTTTGGGAAAAAATGATATATTTGATCAAATATTAAACATAATCAATATGATTATTTTAATATTTAGTATGTAATAGTTCTTTCTTTTTTCCTTTTTTGAGTATTACATATTAAATATTAAGGTAATGTTATTGATTATTACCATTAATATTTAATTTCAATATTGAATTTTGTCTATAATCATGCAAAATACAAGTTGATTTTTCTCCACTATTTCAAAATCAATGATAAATTTTGAAGTAATAGATCACAAGCTCATGGGCTTCCCTAATCATGATTAAGTTTATTGACTTTGATAGTCAATACCAAAGAGGCACTAATATGAAAAGATTTATTAAAAAAATAGTTAAAAAAACATACACTCGAATTAAGAAAAAAAGGTGAAAGCATTGAACCCTAATCATAACTCCTTTCATTCTTACTTTGCAACTTTGGAGAGGAAAAATCTGTGGCTAGCTGCCATTGACGAGGGTTTGGAGGAGCTTGAATCCCTTAATTTCTCTATTTCATGTCGATTTTACTCTAGAAGTTGCTGGAAAATCAAGGTAATTCCTCCAGAGTCTTAATTTTTTGACATTTTCCTTCCTTTGAAAAGCTTATTCTTGTTTCCATGCTTTGTCAATGCTTTCTTCTATGTTTTGTGGCTGAATCTGAGGTTTTTCTAAAGCTTGTATGGACCTTTAGTAGCAGGTTCTATGTTGCAAAAATGTCTGATTTCTCCTTGAGGCTGCAGGTAAGCTCACTTCCTTGTGTTCTCTTCTTTTTGTGGCTTCTTAATATGCTCATGGCCGCATTTTCTTTTTGATTCTGGACCTTCAATTACTTATAGGCCATGACTGTATGCTGCTATTGGGTATTCATTTTTTCCACATTGGCTGTAAAAATTGAGGGTTTCTTTCTTTCATTCCTTCAAAATATATGTTTATTCGATTTCAATAGGCACATGAGTATTGAATATTTGTTTTCTACAATGATGACTATGGCTGTATCTTGAATTTTGAGGGTTTACTATGCTGGCCGTGAATCTTTACCCTATTTATTTGCATTTTCTCCATCTGGGCGCTGTCTATTATCAATGAGTTTGAAGATTTTCCTTATTTTTTTGTATTTTCTAAATACTTAATTCAAGAATGCTCCACCCATGATAGAAAAATAACAACTCAAATTTATGGGTTTCAAAACATCCCCATGGCTCAACCATACAATGCATCCTCTATATTTTTTTGATATTTGTCTCTGCATTTATTGGCATGAAACCCTTGTTATTTCTGTACTTGAGTTTTTTGATAGAAAACCCCAGCTAGGTTTCACATTTTCTTTACCCATAAACTTTCAGGCAGGAGAGAAAATAAACATCTCTATAGACACCCACCATGGAAAATAGAGGCTAAAATCATGAAATTTGAAGGAAAGTTTGTTTACCATATTATACTGTACATTGTCATCACTCATAGATAGATCAAGTTTCTATTGTACTCTAACAATGCCCATTGGGTATGCTTGACTGTCACTTATAACATGATTCTAGCATTGCATTTTTTATTTTTCCTAGAATGAAGGGAGACAACTGTCTTGCTCTTGAAAAATACGATTCAAAACTTGAATGATGAAAAAAAAAAACTCTATTGTTTACCATTCTTTGCATTTGTAAGAAAATCATGCTTTATTTTCTACCTTCTTCATTCTGAAAATGAACATGAAAATTGGTTCTCATCATCATCTTGATCCTACAAAAGTATGAAAAGTATAGTTGAAACTCTTCATACATAGTTGTGTATGATACTACCCTCCTGTGACATGCATTCATCATGCTGCCTTTATCATGAATACTATTTGATATATGGTTGTAAAGGCTCTGCATGAATTTCTTGTATATCATTGTGAATGTTAAACATGACAACAATAAATGATGAGAAAAATGATGTAAATGAAGCATTTTATGTATCCCTATTCATTAGATCACATCATGACCATGTTGACATGATGACTTTTAACATTGCATTTCCCTCTTAAATAAGATCAAATGAGCTCATATTTGATAAACTCAATATGTTGGGCTCAACCCTTGTGGGAGCCACATTTTGACCCAAATGTTGTAATTTGATGAATTAAGACAACATTACTTTTCCTGTATATGCACATAACACAAACATGTTAGAAAAGTATATGCATATGGTATAGGTGTTTTTGATAATCCTTATTTTCCTAGACATGATATGCAAACTATTTAATGAAAATGAGTGCCGAATTGTATATTTATAGAGGTATGTGCATGTATGGATTAATGACTTTTCATTGATCTAACAACACTCCTTTTCTCAGATGCAGGCAACTAGGAGTAGCAAGGAGGCTAAAGCGGGTTGCAGGACAACTCAACTAAAGACTCGCCATTTAGACAATGATGAGTCACCCTTCCTCACATGTCCATTCCTTTCTATTAATAGCTATAAATGTATAATTCTTTCTTTCATTTGTGTTAAACAAGTTAATCTCATGACTTGTGTGAGGACTTATACACTTATACTATTAATAAAGACTATCTTTTGAAAAGATTCGTGCAATATTTCTTTTATGCTATTTGCACCTTGTATAAATGCAATATGATAGTCTAATAGTCTTCTATTTCTTTTATGCACAAGCTTGTAAGGTAGAAGAAAATTAAAATGTACCTGTCTTTTCATTTGATATTATTTTAGCTCTACCTGTTTGAGCTAGTAGCTAAAATATGTAATATTTCTGGTGACATCTGCTAAATGTTTGCTTGCTAAACATCAAAACCAGTTGCCTAGGCTTTCCATTGGGCACAAAGTCACTTAGCCAACCTAAAAATAGTTCTGAAACAACTCTTCTTAATGTTGTAACTCAGTAGCAAAACTCAAAACATCTTAGAAACTTATTGAAAACAAACCTCAAAATGACAACTACCTAACTCTACTTGCAAAGCACTTATGGAAATGAAAATTGCATCTAATCTACTATGCAACAACATTTATTTATCTTCAAAACTTCATGACATACCTCAAAAGCAATGCTTGAGGTGAATCCCACTGATTGGGATTGGCTCGATATCACCATCCAACTTGGATAGCTTGAAAGCATTATGTTTTTAACATTCAGAAATGATATAAGGCCCACTCCAGAATACATCAAATTTGAAGTGTTTTCCAGACTTGCTTTTAAATTCATCCCATTTGAGTACTTTATCACCTTCTCTGAAAGTTCTTGGGGATGCCCTTTTCTCGAAAGATCTCTTCATTTGAGCCTGATGTTGTTCTATATTTCTCATGGCCTCAACTCTAGTTTCTTCTAGCTCAACCAGTTAAGCTAATCTTACTATCATAGGCCCTTCCTCTATTATGTCTAGCTGATGAGCCAGATCTAGTGCTGGTAATTCAAGTGAAACACGAAGCATGGCTTCCTTGGCGTATACAAGCATAAAAGGTGAATGCCCTATTGACCTTTTCAGGGTAATTCAATCAGCCCACAATGCTGATTTTAACTATGTATGCTAGGTTCTTTGGCTACCCTCCATGGTTTTCTTGATGATTCTGATTAACTTCTTATTTGTGGATTCCGCTTGGCCATTGCCTTATGAATAGTAATTGGAGGATGTATTGAGATAAATCCCATTCTTGATAGCCCAATAAATTTTTTTAAAACTCACAAAAGCAAGGGCATTGTTTGAAATAATAGATTCTAGGATTCCAAACCTGGTAACCAAATCTTCATAAATATTCAGAATGATAGACTCATTGGCCTCTTTAAGTGCGATTGCTTCAGTCCACTTAGTAAAATAATCTATGGTTGTAAGTTCCCACTCATGGCCAACACTGGATGGAGGTTTTATAACTCCAATAAAATCTAACCCCCACCTCATAAAGGGCCATTCAACTTGAACCGACTGCAAAGTTAAGGCTACCAAATTCTCTTTTCTAGCAATCCGAGCACATTCATTACACTTTCTGACCCACAAGTGTGCATCCTTAATTAAATTGGGCCGATAATAGCCACCCTTCATCACCTTAAGAGCTGTTGCTCTAGGTGAAAAATGGCTTCCAGCTGACCCCTCATGGAATTCATGCAACACTCTTTCAACTTGGTTAGGCTCAATACACCTCAACAATATTCCATTAAAATCTCTCCTAAAAAGCAAACCATTTAGAAGCACATAAGGAATGGACTGCAAATGAAAATATCTTCTTTTAGCCCTATCCAAACCTTGAGGACACTCACCAGTTTGCAAAAAATGAACCATTTCTTGCACCAATTGGTAGTAAGAGTTGAAAAAATGCTTTCCCTTCATCTTGCAATGCCAAAAAAATCTTTCTCATGTTTTTCGCTGGTGGTAACACCATTAGCAAGTTGTTCGCATAGTCCCTTGCCTCTAACTAGCTTGGTAACCTTAATCTCTACATCATACTCCATCAACTTAGTGACCCAACCGACTCTTTTATCACTTAAATCCTTGTTCAATAAAAACTCTTTCACACTTGGATGAGAAACCATTAGCATAATCTTGTTATTAGAAATCATGTACCTAATTTTTTTCAAACTTCTTATAATAACAAGAACATGTTTTTCTACAAAAGAATATCTTAGCTCAAAATCTTTGAGTCCTTGAATGAAGAATGCCATAGGCTCCTCAAAACCTTTGTCATTACACTGCACAAGCATAGATGAAAAATAATCAATGTTCCCATAGGCATATAAAGTGAATTCCTTAGAAAAATTAGGATTCAAAAGAGTAGGTGTAGCTGTTAATGCTTCTTTTATAAGATCAAAACTTCTTTTCCCTTCCTTAGTCCAACTAAAAGGAACATTATTTCTCAACATATGAGTCAGTGGACTTAATAAATTAGCAATGTCAAGGATAAACCTCCTATCTAAGTTAATTCTACCAATCAAACTCTGCAAACCTTTCTTATGTGCTGGTAAGGGGAGAGTTAAGATAACACTTACTCTTTCAGGATCAATAGTGACTCCATGTTTAGACACCACATAGCTAAGCAATCTTCCCTCATGAACAAAAAATACACACTTTTTGGGATTAAGTGATATCCCAAACTCTCTGCATTTCTCAAAAATATGCCTCAAGTGATTTAGATGATCCTTAGCCTCTTTGGAAAAAATAGTAATGCCATCAAAGTAGACTAAGACAATCTTTTACATTAAGCCTTGAAAGGCCATGTCCATGGCTTTCTGAAAGGTTTCCCTAGCATTAGACAAACCGAAGGGTATTCTCTTGTGGGCAATAGTCCCCCATTTTATGGTGAAGGCTATTTTATATTAGTCTTCCTCTTTTACTAATATATGATTGTAACCAAAATAACCATCTAGTAAGGAAAACCTCTTTGATCCTGAGAGTACTTGAAGTATCTATTCAATGGAAGGCAAAGGATGGTGTTCTTTCAAGGAAGCTCTATTTAAGTCATGAAAATCTACACACAGTCTTACCTCTCCATTTTTCTTCCTTACCGGCACAAGGTTGGAAACCCATGAGGTATGCTTAATGGGAAAGATAATACTACTTTCAATCAATTTATTTAGTTCCTTCTTCATAAGAGGTTAACTTAGGATTCAAAGGCCTCTGCTTCTGCCTTATAGGTTTGACATTAGGCTCGAGTTCAATGGTATACTGAGCAAGTTGGGGATCAAACCCCTTTAAATCACTATATTCCCATGCAAATATATCATTAAATTCTTGACAAAGCTGAATAAATACATGCTTTTCTTTTGCTGTACATACCTTGCCTAGTTTAAGAAGTTTCTTTTTGAAAATCTCAACTTCTTCATAGTGATCTTGCTGAACTTGTATACTGGCATTGGGTATTCTAGCTTCATCATTAGTATTGAAAATAGACTCTAGGGTGACCAAGCCCTTTGGAATCTTGTTATTTTTGAGCCGAATGATTTGGTCACTGTACTTGTCTTGTAGCTTCTCTTGGTTAGCATGCGAGAACTTAACTTCTTCCCCGAAGAAGTTCACAATCTGTTGGTCACTTTCAAACACTTGCCAGTGTATGTTATTATTAGGTATGTAACAAGCCTAACAACAATCTTAATATGCTGATTAGCTTTACCACTACTAATCTCTTTTGGAATATCATATTCAGCTCCTACTACAACCAACCTATCAGCATGTTTATATTATGATTTCTAGGTATGGAAACCGGATTAAATGCATCAAATCCCTCCAAGAGGTCCCATATTCTATGCTTGTAAGACTTAAGTAAACCATTCTTTGTAACATTAAGTTTTCTCACCTGATTAACAACCAATTCACTGTCCCCATAAACTTTTAGGCAACTTATACCCTTTTTTCTTGCCCATTCCAAGCCTTGGGTAAGAGCTTCATATTCAACAACATTGTTAGTACAACTGAAACAAAATTTGAAGGATGAATAGTATTTCTCACCTTTTGGAGGGACAAGCATGCACCCACTACCAGCACCAACCTACTCCTCGAGCCATCAAAATACAACTCCCACACCTCATTATCTTGATGATTAGCATCCTGCTCTGTGTCTTTCTCAATATTAGGCATATAAGAGTCAGTCTCATGCATCATATAAGCACCAAAATCAACTTCTTCTAGCTATTCACATGTACCAATCACATGAGTTTGAGCTTCCCAACTCATCAAGGAGAACATCTGGTATACCTTTAGTTTGAGTATTACCCTCTTGAACAATGGGCTACTTCTCTCGTTCACTTGTAAAAAAATTGGCATTAAAAGGGGGTGGATTGTAAGATTCAATGTGATCTTTGGCTATGGGTTCTAATTTTATAGTTACCCTAGTACCATACTTGGTTCTAAACAACATATGAGACCAATCATAGGATAGGTAACCACCTATCTTGGATATGAAATCCCTGGATAAACAAATAGCAAAAAAAGGAGGCAACTCAATGACATAGATATCTTGTGGTATTGAAAAGTTTGGGCATGCATGCAAGGTTAAGGTTAGACCTTTAATGACCCCTATTGTATTAGCAGTAGTACCATCTAATTGCATTGCCCCTTTTTCAAGTGGCTCATTATCAATTCCCAACTTATCAACAATCTCTTTGGGCATTACTGAACTATTAACCCCTGAGTCAATCATACAGTTGTGAACTAGATGATCTCCTATAATCAAAGACACATAAAAAGGAGGTGGTTTGGCTTTAACAACTTGTTGTTCTTTGTCATTGACAATAGTATTAGTTAGCACAACCTTTGATTTTTCTATACTAGGCTCATCAGATATACTCAAACTTGATAAAGCTAATTGGAGTAGGTCTTTTTGGCCAGGGATACTCAAGGAATCCGACATAGACATAGGTACATTTATTTTCTTCATATGCTCAAGAATATTAAAATATGTAGCTGGCTTAACTTGGCCTTTAGGGGAAACAACATCACCTTTAATAGAAGCTGTCTGAACTGATGAATTGGGATTCTCCTTACTTACCAAAGGTTGTCCTCTTGGAAGAATTCAAACATTCTCAACATTTGATGGGCCAAGTACTCTAATTCATGTTTGGTACTTGATTCAACTTTTTTTGAACTTTATCAAACTGTTGGCCTTCATCTATTGCTCTCTTTTTACTACACGTGTTGGTTGCAATTAAAGAACCAGCTTGGTTCATACCACAAAATTCTTCTCCTTTCCAGTTCAAGAATTTTGACTCATGTGTCTGTCCCTCTTGTTGCTGTACAAGAGTTTCTATAGGCACATTAGTTTGCATTGCTGGATTGTTTTGAACCATCAAGGCTTGATTAACCAACCCATTACGCAAGTACTTTGATTATGGGGATAACCACATGGAAAACACCACTCCTAATCTTGGGCTAAATTGTTTTGGATAGGCGCAAGCTCCTTAGAAGTGCTAGCAACATTAGAATTGTACTTGCTTGATAAGGCCTTGAGTTAGGAGTGGGTCTTTGGCCTTGATTATAAGGCTAATAGGGTGGTTTGCTAAACTGATTTTGCAGGTAATTAGATTGAAATGGGGGTTGATAAGGCCTAAGATTCTAACTTTGCTGCTTTTTTAAATTCACTATCTCATTGCCAAAGGTCTACAATAGCCCCTTAATTTCTTGAAATTCATGAGACTAAGCTGGGGATGTATTTTCTTGGCTATTGGGATGGGTATCAGGTGCTGCCAATGTTGGTGTAGCTAGAATAATAGCTAAAGGAGGTAATTGCATTGGTATTGGTGGCTGAATTATAGGATATATTGGCATGGGTGGCCTTGGAGCAATTTTACTAGCCTGTATAAGGCTATTTTCAGCTCTAATAACTACATCATAAGCAGCTGGAAGTGAATCCCCTCCCATAGATTTAATCATAACTGAAATGTTGTTATTTAAAGCTCTTATATAATATAAAAATGCATGATCAATGAGTCTTACTGTCTATGGAATTCTATCCCACATTTTTTGAAAATGGTGACTCAAGTCTGACACGACTTTGTGAGGGGCCCTCTTGATTGTAGACAATTGCTCCATGAATGACAAATGGTCCAATTTTTCTTCAAATAAATTGCATAACTGGTTTCCCAAGTCGTCCCATGTTGCTATGGAATTGATGGGTAGACCTCTGAACCATTGTAGAGCCTTTCCTTTGAACGATACTTCCAATAACCTAAGTGCAACATTATCCTCTGTCACGTGATAAACAACACAGGTTTGCAACATCTTTTATGTGCTCAATTGGAGTAGTCTGATCTTTACCATGAAAATATGGAAGAATTTTCAAAGCAGCCACAAGAATGACATCATGCTGGCTTAAATTCAATGGGCTGCCTTAGTTGAAAGCAACAAAAGGCTGATTTCTAACTATTGGAATCATTGTAACTGGGATTCCTACATTAGTAAAAATTGGGGAAGCAATATGGCTTCTCACAAAAGGAGGAGTAGACTTAGTTCTTCTTGAATAAACAATAGTCTTATGAGGATTTTGAAGATCTCTCTCCCCTTTCTTCTGGGTGGGGATAATTGCAAATACTCGAAAGAAGACGAGCTACTTCTAGTCTATATTTTTTTCATAAGTTGAAATGCACCGATTTTACTAAACCAAAACTCAAAGTCGCCAGGTACATGCTAAGAAAATGTCTCTCAAGAAGACTGTAACTACTGCTACACACACCAAACAATAGTGTGAAACTTCTGATTTAAGACTGAAAAATAGTTCTCAGTCCCACCAGGCATGCCAAAAACTGTTGTCACTAAAACTTGCACCCTTTGCTAAGCTATCAACTCAACAAGTTTGTTACACATGGGAACATTCCCAAGCTGTGGGTAACCTGTAGTGAGAATGGGCCTCTAGAGAAAGGGATGGCTCCCCTTGATATCTCACCTAAATTGGTCTTACTAATGACTTTATAGAGAAAAGAGTAAGGAGGAAAAACATATAAAATGAAATCTATTCCTAAAGGTGATGCACCAAATAACTTTATGAACTCTACTCAAATGGAAACACATAGAAAACTAGTAATGAAAACCTACTTTTTTCACAACTCAAAACTCATAAACTTTGCATTAACAATTTACAAGAAGGCTCAATACTCACTATCCTAGTAGGAGAAATGATGTTTTTCTGAAAACTTAAGATTGATTATATTATTGACACAACTTATAACTTGCAAATGTATGTGTAACTTTGCATAAAGGTACTACCATGAGATGCAATTATAAGGAAAAGATATCACATAAAATTTCACCTAATCACTAAGTACACAATTCAAGAAAAATGAGAAGGAAAACTGCTTCATATTAATCTCAAAAAAAGTGTTGCAATGCTGTATTGATCACTGAAAATGAGTTACAAACTTTTTACCTTTGCTCCAGAACTCTAAAAATTACAAGTAGCATAAGATGAACTAGCAAGAAAGTTAAAGAAAAAAGACTAAGTCTTTTCCATATATATACAATAAAGGGCTCCAAAAAGCCAAGAGGAGATAACTGAAGTCAAAATATCTGAACTCCAAAGCTATCCACGAGCAAAATCAAAACTGCCTAAAAAAGGGGCATACCAATGCTACAAATTGAGCTTAAACAACTCAAAACTCTGTCTCATACTGCATATAATTGAAGTGTAACCAAAAATGGCTCTCGAGTGCATGGAGATGGCACTGAAAATGAACTAAAAGCGAAAATATCCTCCCAGAATCTCTCTCACGAATTGAAAAGGAAAGCCTCTAAAAGAGGACCCAAAACTGAAGTAAATTGAACTCATTACATTGCAAACTCCTCCTTATGTTGTGTGTGATCAAAAGGCGTCCAAAAAAGATCTCAATTTGACTCAAAGTCACAAATAGAACTCCAAGTAACACCTACTATCTTAAGTTCAGTTTCACTTTTCTATTTTGCATGATTTTGGGAAAAAAAGGATATATTTGATCAAATATTAAACATAATCAATATGATTATTTTAATATTTAGTATGTAATAGTTCTTTATTTTTTCCTTTTTTGAGTATTAAATATTAAATATTAATGTAATTTTATTGATTAATACCATTAATATTTAATTACAATATTGAATTTTGTCTATAATCATGCAAAATACAAGTTGAGTTTCTCCACTATTTCAAAATCAATGATAAATTTTGAAGTAATAGATCACAAGTTCATGAGCTTCCCTAAACATGATTAGGTTTATTGACTTTCATATTCAATACCAATGAGGCACTAATATGAAAATATTTATTAAAAACATAGTAAAAAACCCATACACTCGAATTAGGGTAGCAAGGTAAAAGCATCAAACCCTAATCATCACTCCTTTCATTCTTACTTTGCAACTTTGGAGAGGAAAGCTCTGTGCTTGGCTGCCATTGGCTAGGGTTTGGAGGAGCTTGAATCCCTTCATTTCTTTGTTTCATGTCGATTTTACTCTAGAAGCTACTAGAAAATCAAGGTAATTCGTCCTGAGTCTTAATTTTTTGAGATTTTCCTTTCTTTGGAAAGCCTTCTTTAGGCTTCTACAACCACCACCATTTATTGTTTTCTAATGTATTCTTGTTTCCATGCTTTGTCAATGCTTTCTTCTATGTTTTGTGGCTGAATCTGAGGTTTTTCTAAAGCTTGTATGGACCTTTAGTAGTGGGTTCTATGTTGTAAAAACATATGATTTCTCCTTGAGGCCGTGGGTAAGCTCACTTCCTTGTGTTCTCTTGATTTTTGTGGCTTCTTAATATGCTCATGGATGCATTTTCTTTTTGATTCTAGACCTTCAATTACTTACAGGCCTCGACTATATGCTGCTATTGGGTATTCATTTTTTCCACTTTGGCTGTAAAAATCAAGGGTTTCTTTCTTTCATTCCTTCAAAATATATGTTTATTTGATTTCAACAAGCATAGGAGTATTGAATATTTGTTTTCTATAATGATGGCCATGGCTATATCTTGAATTTTGAAGGTTTATTACGCTGGCCATGAATCTTTACCCTATTTATTTGCATTTTCTCCATCTGGGTGCCGTCTATTATCAATGAGTTTAAGGATTTTCTTTATTTTTCTATATTTTCTAAATACTTAATGCAATAATGCTCCACCCATGATAGAAAAATAACAACTCAAATTAATGGGTTTCGAAACAGTCCCTATGGCGCAGGCATACAATGTGTCCTCTGTATTTTTCTGAGATTTGTCTCTACATATACTGGCATGAAACCCTTGTTATTTATGTTTTTGAGTTTTCTTATAGAAAACCCTAGTAGGGTTTTGCATTTTCTTTACCCATAAAATTTTGGGCAAGAGAGAAAATAAACATCTCTGTAGACACCCACCATGGAAAACAGAGGCTAAAGTAATGAAATCTGAAGGAATATTTGTTTACCATATCATACTGTACACTGTCATCACTCATAGATAGATCAAGTTTCTGTTGTACTCTGACAATGCCCATTGGGTATGCTTGACTATCACTTATAACATGATTCTAGGATTGCATTTTTTCTTTTTCCTAGAATGAAGGGAGACAATTTCTTGCTCTTGAAAAATACGATTCAGAACTTGAATGATGACAAAAAAAAACTCTATTGTTTACCATTCGGGTATGTACATGATCATGATGGAAAAACATGCCCTTAAGTGGCAAAAAATTCAGAAAAATCAGAGGTAGGCAATTTGACGTAAAAACTTGAATAAGTTATCTATATTATTTCAAAAATATGTAAGAATAGAATATGTAGCAAATTGAATATAGTTTCTAAACTACTATGTTTATTTAAAAAAACAAAAATCTATTTGGTGAAAATTTGAAATTTAAAAATAAGAAAGAGGTGTCTATCTGATCATCCTAACCACAATAAAATGATAATATTTTTTTATAATATTTTAGATATAAGTAGAGGACTCATGTCCCGATGTGATGCATATTTTTTTGTAATTTTTTTCCAAGTAAATAATTAATTATGAATTCTTTTATTACAACTTTTAAAAAATATAAAAACTCGTATGTTTGACCACCTTAACTTGGTCAAAACTCACTGAAAATCATTTTTTTAATCCTATAGTTTGCAAAGCATAGAATGTGACACATGTTTTGGATTAAAAAAATGTGATACCGTTTGGAAACTATAGATGTTTTTCAATCAACCTATCAATCAGGACTTTAGTCGTAATTCAAATAGAAAATGAATAATAATTATTTATTAAATTCAAAGTAAAAAATAATTTATATTGGTGGAAAGCTGAGAATCTCCTTTAAAAACCCTTTTCGTTTCATCAATTTTGGGTTAAAAAAAAGTCGTTAGCCACATACCCTACACATACTCATCATATTGCCACTTTTTGGCCCATCATGATGTTGCACATACCCATTCTTTGCATTTGTAAGAAAAACATGCTTTGTTTTCTACCTTCTTGATTCTGAAAATGAACATGAAAATTGGTTCTCATCATCATATTGATCCTAAAAAAGTATGAAAAGTACAGGTGAAACTCTTCATACATAGTTGTGTATGATACTGCCCTTTTGTGACATGCATTCATCATGCAACCTTTATCATGAATACTATTTGATATATGGTTGTAAAGGCGTTGCATGAATTTCATGTAGATCATTGTGAATGTTAAACATGACAACAATAAATAATGAGAAACATGATGTAAATGAAGCATTTTATGTATGCACGTTCACTATCACATCACGACCATGTTGATATGGTGACTTTTAACATTGCAAATCCCTCTCAAATAAGCTCAAATGAACTCATATTTGATAAACTCAACATGTTGGGCTCAACCCTTGTGGGAGCCACATTGTAATGGGTCTGAAAATCTCACTTACTAATCATCATCCTCAATTTCCAATTTAATTTAATTGAATGAGGCATGATTAAAATAATTTTTGAATACTTATTCAAATGGAATGACATGCATTTCAAAAGAATCTCAAATAAGCGATCTATCAGTGTAAATGAGAATTATCTTTATTTAAAGTAAATAACTTACAGGTTCAACATGACTGACCACCTAAGAATGCTTACACAAGAAAGGCTAGCTCCATCATGTGTTAATCACCTAAACTTGCAAGAAAATGTTAGTGTATAGGGGTTTGCCTTGGTCAAACCCTGTTTTGGTATTCAAACCTTGATATAAAATGGAATAAGATAAAGAAATGACGAGAGAACACAATATGTTATTGCAACTTACCCAAAATGAAAGAAAGGCTCTTGCTTGATTGTATAGATTTTGACTTGTATACTTCTTAATTCATGAAATCCTTCACCACAAATGTTAGCTCAAATACAACATGATGCATGAATGATGATTAGGCATTGTGGGCTACCATTACAACAATGACGGTAAAAATATTTCACTCAAATAAAAAGAATACTTTACAAAAGGTAACACTATTAAATGTTTTAAAAACATTACCAAACAAGTTTCCTAGTTTGCCTCCCAAGAAATGAGTTATAGAATAATTGCATACGTAACAAGTTTCCTCAAGTTTTACTTCAAAATGATGTGATCTAATCTCCATACTTCTCCATTTTGAGATACATAAATAAATTCCCTTCTATACGTGTTCATTATGCAAGATTTCTAATTAAAATCTATATTTCAATACTCCTTTAGAAACATAATAATTTACTCTTTGACATATTTCGTATATAAACATGACTCCTCTATTGTATAAAGAACCTATCAAGTAATATAAGATATATCCCTTTGGAAGTTGAAAATCATCACTGCCCCACATATTCAAAAGAAATTCAAAGTTATCACTATGTAATTCTTGAAATGTGGAGAAAATATTGAATAATTTCCATTTTGAGACCTTTCAAAAGTCTTATTTCTCTAATTTGAAATCGCCACAGGAGATAGCTGTTGGCGTGGGCATTTAGAAAATACATGTCACATTTTTGCCAGACTAGCTGAATGCCTCGGCCTAAAGTGGATGACCTTTGTAAAATGTAATTCAAATTTTCAGGAAAATTATATTTGGGACAGGGCAGATTACAGATAGATCCCAACCATAGCTATGCAGTCAATTTGCAGGGCTAGTCTTGAGCCATTAATGACTGAGACTACCCATTCACTTTTGCATGTCATCACAATAAAATCACAACAATTGCTTTTTGTTCTGAACCGTGTTAATGTTCTTTGGGATGCACAAATTTTCAACTACGTAAATCATTTTAGTAGCATTGGCAGACATTTAAAGACCACATTTGTCAAGTCACATACTTTTTATATACTTTGGTTCTTTTAACATAATTACTATTTATTTCCAATCTTAAGTAGAAGATACACAGCATAAAATAGAACTACATATGATCTACTTCTCCTAGGATTGTGAAAATAACTCCTTATCATCAGGATAAAACATTTTCATTCATTTGAATAACGGGGGAATCTTGAATTATTGAAGATTCTATCCATCATATTAGTTATGGTTGTGCTACATATGAACCACTTATATATAATAATATAACAGCCACCATAAATGAACTAAGCTATTAAAAATTTCCAGAAAAATAAGAGCAATGGCGTAGACAGCTACAAAAATTCCAGTTTGTCATTGTTTACATCTATCACAACATTAATCATGCTCATGAAAATGCCGAGGGAATGCCAAGAAAGAGACATAACTTCTACCAGTTTGAATGATAACAATAAATTTCTGATTTCTTACATAAAGACTGAAAAGTTTAGCAAGAAGTTGGATAAAAGAAAATGAGCAGTTGCTGATCCTTAAATTTAATAAGTTTTTAAAATATCATACCTGATGAGATCGAGGGATCTTGCATTTAGATAACAAGATATATCAACTTGGCTGGTCAAATAGAATCCCTTCATTGACAAAATACAGTCTCTTGGAATCGCTCCATAAACTCCTTATGTTTCGCAACTTCCACTTGTGGGTCTTCAATCCTGACAAAATGATAGAAGCTAACAGCCAAGAATTCCAGACTGCTGCCGGCCAGCTTTTGTCCTTGAACATAATGGTTAGGAATCTTGGGAAAACTGAATCATTTGAATCCTTGCGTTTTAGTTATCATTTTGCAGAGAAAGATAAAGATGAAGAAAACTCCCCCTTTCCGTTATTCTCTTCCCTCCTTTTAAAGATTTCTCCCCCAAATTTTCATTAACCTAATCTTGAAATTCAAAATAATATTTCTTTCTCACACATAATATTTTACTCTTGATAAAAAGAATCTAGAAATTCCATTTTAGTTGCAATTTAAGCACTTATCTCCGTAAATAGTTAAGAACTACCATTTTTAATTGTAAATTAAATATTTATTCAAATAAATAATAAAGAAAATCATTTTAACTGTACACAAGATGATTTTCTACAATCAATAATATAGAATTACCATTTAATTCCCAATAAAACAATTATTCTAAATAACAAAGTTTTATCATTTAATTGCATAATAAAATCTTATAATAATATTTAATATTTTTTTTTATTTCCACAAAATCTTTATTTCACCTTTTAGTTACTTTAATTAAGTAAGCATTGTGAAACACAAACAATTATGCAATTAATTAAATTGTATGGTAGATGCATCTGAATGATACTAGGTGTTTGTGTGTAGATTTATTTTCACCACAAGTCGGAGTCAAAGTTTGATCAATGATTATTAAAACAGTATTGTTGAATTATAATTACATATTAAAATAAGGGCCGTGACACACATTTTGACCCACATGTTGTAATTTGATGAATTAAAACAATAACATTACTTTTCCTGTATCTGCACATAACACAAACATGTTAGAAAAAGTATATGCATATGATAGAGGTGTTTTTGATAATCCTTGTTTTCTGGGACATGATATGCAAATTGTTTAATGCAAATGAGGGTCAGATTGTATGTTTATAGAGGTATGTGCATATATGGATTAGTGACTTTTCATTGCTTTAACAACACTCCTTTACTTAGATGCAAGCAACTAGGAGCAACAAGGAGGTTGAAGTGGGTTGCAAAACAAGCGACAGATTGACAATGATGCATGACGATTCAACTAAAGACTTGTCATTCACAAAATTTGACGAATCACCCTTCCTCACATGTCCATTCCTTTCTATTAATATCTATAAATGTATAATCCTTTTTGTGTTAAACAAGTTAATCTCATAGCTTGTGTGAGGACTTATACACTTATACTATCAATAAAGACTATCTTTTGAAAATATTCATGCAATCTTTCTTCTATGTTATTTGGATCTTGTATAAATGTAGTATGATAGAAGTCTTTTGTTTCTTTTATGCAAAAGCTTGTAAGGTAGTAGAAAATTAAAATGTACTTGTCTTTCATTTGATATCATTTTAGCTCTACTGTTTGAGCTAGTAGCTAAAATAGGTAACATTAATATAAATATAAATCCTATTGTTATTATTAATTACATGAAAAAATTATAATGTGCACTAAAAAAATATTAAATATATTAAACCAATCTAATTTATTTTCAAAAATACTATATAAATTTTTAAATTTTTAAATAATAAATCTTTAATTAAATTTACTTATCTTATATTTATAGTGGGACTTGAATTAATACTAATTTTTTTATCTAAAAAATTGACGATGATATACCCAAACAAAAAACATAAAAAAAAATAAAATTAAAAAACACACTACTAGGCCTAGAATTTTGATGGTTTGTCATTAACTATTGTAAATTTGTCTACTTTATTACTTCCTCCTAGGGAACTGTAGAGAGGCCTATTTGTTAACTAGTGATTAAATGTTTTGCTTGCAACAAATCAAAATTTAGTATTTTCTTTTTCATACATTATATTTTAATTTTGTCAAAGTGCACAATTTTTTAACTTTTTAAATTCTGAAAATTATTTTTCTTCAATTTTATTGGCTAAAAAATTTGGACCAATAAGGTGGATTTTGAGGAATCCTAACCATAAACATTTTTCCACCACAAAACAATAATCAAAAAAATATTTATCTAATTTTTAAGAAATTTTAAAGACATTTTTAATGTTTGCAAATTTCAAAATTAAAGTTAGAAATTGTTAATTTTTAATAGTTACAAAATTATTGGTAAATATATTTCTATGGATGCCACAATAAAGGCAATTTTGTTGAAGAATGTGGTTTCATAATTAGAAGGAATTATAATAATTGTTATTTTGTAACTGCATGCACAACTGTTTTCTTCAACCTTTTATTGTGAAAATTGTCTTGAAATTGCAATGTCTTATTTATCCTCCTTAGGCATTTCCTTACAAAAATTTATAAGGTGAAGTAGAAAAGTATAGGCTATATTCAAAAGAGCATGTTTGTTTCAAAATAATAGATTATCTTGGTTATATGAATGAAAAAGGAAGTCAAGCCAAGATCAATAGAACCTTCCATTTGGGAGAGTGTAAAACTTATATGTATGCATTTGCTATGTATGCCATTGCCCCTCTACTATTTGTGTTTATGAATGAAGCAAAAATTCAATATTGGTTTTTCTTTGTTTTTATTACAAATGCATGCAAATGTGGAGCTTTGGAACTCCTTGATAAATGCCTTGATCTTATGAAGTGCAATCATTGAAATATATGCAGAGAATGGATTTATTGATAAGGCTTTAGAAACATAGATGGCGTTGATCTATTTGGTAGAGTGTCTCGAAGAGATATCATCTCATGGAGTAGAACAATTGCAGGATACATAATGAATCTGTTAAAATGGTTTTGGAAACTTTCAACAAATGTGTTTGGTAGCAATAAATTCAAATAATACAACCTTTCCCAAAGTACAAGTTCCAACTTGTGCCAAACTTGGAGCTAAAGCAGAGGCATGTAGAAGATTACTTTGTAGAGAAGTTCAAGTAACACATTGAGATAAAAGATTGGAGCCTATGTCTAATTTTTTTGATTATGAAATCCATCCAGATAATGAAGATAGTAGCAAAGAGGAGACTATGTTATGTATTAATTATTTTCTTCTAGATGATCTATTATAAATAATTCTTGCATTTTTTCCTATTACGAGTGTTTTCCGAGCAAGAATAGTTTGCAAGAGATGCTAATCCATCACACTTTTGGAGAAGTCTCTATGGAAGTGCTCTAAAATGGCTACACAAAAGTCCTGGTACATCATGTTTACAAATTCATAAGATCCCTCTGGGTTTTTATTTGATCGTATTTTGAAGAAACAGTGCAAGTTTAGTCTCTCCTGCATAGATACATGAATCTGGTTTTTGGCATCATCATTTGGGTATGGCAAGAAACTATCTTTATCATCTTTATTTAGGTATTCTTTTAGAAAGCTTCTTCTGTACTACATGTATGGGTTTCTTTTGCTTAAATTATAGGCTTGAGGTATCTATTTTGGCAATTTGACATGTCACATACACCTGTTTGATATCTTCCTTCACATGTTGGATGTTTTGATTTTAATTATTTTTTTCATATTTAAGCTAGTAGGGCTTACGACTGAATCCCACCCATTCCTTTCTACCTCCACCAAACTCACCAGTGAATACCCTACTAGCATTATTAATTTAATTTCACACTAGAGTTGGTTGGGTATTCATGATCCCATATTTATTTTTTCTTAAATCACATGCAATGGAAGCCATGGAGGTAGAATACTATTAAATAGACATCCATTTTCTTTGCTCTATGATCTCAACAACACAGGTAAACACCCCAATGTACTATGAATAAATGGAATCCATATACATTATGTTTATTAGAATAAGCATGCAAACTTAGATCCAAAATTTTGTCCCTTCTTGATATTTGAGTTTCTTTCCATACAACCTTCTCGATCTTTGAGTTTCTTTCCATACATTTTTTTGCATATCAATTAAATTTTTAATCCAAATGTTTTTGTTCATTACGAGGCTAACTCTTTCATCCTTAAATTCTAGATTATTAATTTAATAAAGCCTATTTGTATTGCTTGATACAGATCTGAGAAGTCTTTTAAGCCATGCACTTAGTCAAAAGCCAATGTGAAACAAATGACAATAGATCTATAGAATACATTGTTGAAGTTTAGAAAACCTATATTTTCATAGAAAATGCTAGATAAATAAGTAGGACATTGAGGCTATATGACTCTCTAAAATTACTAAGTTGAATGAGGATTTTATTACAATTTCATCTTGATATGGTCATTTGATGGGTGATATCCAATCTAATAAAAAGGTGATCACGTTAGGTTAGATAGCTAGAGATTAATAGATTGGGTATGTTTGGTGATGCTATTAACTAACAATATTTCTTCGTCCTTAGATATAGTAGTTCTATGTTTATAAAGACAAGTGACATCCATTTACATTTCAAAAACTACCCATTTCTTAGTATGAGTGTTAATACCACTCAATTTAAATAAGTACCATAACTGTATTTGAAATAAGTACTATGGAGTTAAGTCACTATTTAAAACTTTTTGTATTTGACATTCAGACTCAATTTAATCTTGCCATATGTACCTTAAATTTCTTAAAATAATTTGTAAAACATCATTCATGTTTATGATTTCTTATAATCATAATATTTATAGTTTTCTGGTTGGCCTCTGGATTCATTTTAATCTTGCTATCTATATACTTTGAAAATTACTAAAAAAACTGCTAAACATCATTCTTCCTGAGGTTTGATTACAGTCATGATATTTGTAGCTTGTGAGAGTATGATTTTAGCCTAATTTATGTAGATATATTTTGGTTTCATCATGTAATTATGACTAGTTGCTCATTCAAAAATCAATGTTAGATATAACAATAGGAAGATAAATTTTGTATGTTAAACTATGTGAAACTTGTTTTAATTGTTGTTTAAGTGGATACAAATTAGGGAGGTTTGAGATGGGATCTTATGCTTTTTTCAAGATTAGTAATAACACTATGGTATCTAAAAATATCATGAAGAATAATAAACCAATGTCTATATGCCTTTTGAGTTTAATAGAATCTAGTAGCTTTCCATGATGTCACTTCTAATTTTTTTGCTTGTATGCTTATTTATTTTGTTTAAGACAACTTGCTTTTTTGTTCTAGTAGAGAATTTGAACGCTTAGATATCTATCCCGAGGTTTGACATTTGGGTCATTCCAACATGGTTTCACTTCAATATCTTTCTTTTGAAGAGTGAGACTAGTATTCATTAATCATGCATGTAGTGGCCAATATGAGAAGGTATTAGAAAATGAAGTTTCCTTAGAGACAGTTAATGCCCAATTCATTATTGTGGTACCAACTAACCACACCTATTTCATAAGGGACATTTTACATAAGCATTCTTATGCATGTAAATGTTTGTTGCTTATGTTACAAGATCACTAGATGACAAGTTATACTCACAACTTTAATTAGTACTGTCTAGTATACCATTGATCAAGTTGTGACAAAACTACTAAAACCCGTTTATGCAATTTGACCAAAACACACAATTCAACAAATTATCAGTGCCTAGTTTGAATTTATTATGAGTTTTAAGAAGTAGTACAAAATGGCTCTAACATTCATAAGGTACACAACAAAAATATAGTCTCCTCCCATTCTTTGTTAACTGTTAGCCATCTACTCTAGTTTTGCATGTAGGTTGTGAATTGGTTTGAGCATTTTTTAGTTTTCCAAATGATTGAATTTCATTTATACTTTTGATTTTTATCAGACATATATTACATGTTGATGTAATCCAAGAATACATTTATAAATGTCAACTATTTATTATTAGACAAAAACTTTCTTTTTTATGTATCTATTATTTATTTGTTTTATAAACATTGTTGCTTAAACTTAGCAAGCACAACAAATTAAAACAAAACTATTCTAGAACTTTTTGGAGGAACTTGGCTACTCTCATTTTAAATTTGTATTCATAATATTAATAATAATTTTTCTACTAATTTTTTTTGAAAAAATCAATAACAAATGTTAAAAAAGAGGGAAAAAATTGTCAAGCCACCTAGATTTTTGGCAATATGGTTTTCATAACTTAGGCAGGTCCCCATTTTTGGCTAGCAACAATTGCTCAAACTTTTTAGGAGTAATTTGTGGGATTGGTGGCCCCATGAATTTTAATTCACTATTTATTTTTAAGCAATCACATGGGAACATGGGTTAGCTTATTCTTTTAGCATAGATTTAATTATAAAAAAGAATGAAAAATAAATAAAAATATGAATGTATTAATCATACATTTTTTTAGACTGCAGCCTCCCTATAAACCTATAGTGCGTCTAGTAATTTTTTTTCACGTGACTTGGTGCGACACACCCTCCATACCACCTCCATACCATAGGGACGGTGGGGAGACTAGACCTCGTGACCTCATGCCTTTTATCATACATTTTAAGATGCATATAATTAAAAAATAAATTTAAAATAAAAATATGACTGCCTAAATTTACAATTACAATTAAAAGCAAGTTTCTATATATAGTTAAAGTTAAAATATTCAAAATAATTTTATATTTTTTAAGGTCTAAAACATATTTAAAGAAAAAACATTTATTTTTCATTCTTTTCTTTATAAAATAAAATAATAATATATATTATATATTAAAATAATATATTTCTTCATAATAATTCTTTAATAAATCCACTAATACTTTAAAGTGTCCATATACGGTTATATAAAAATTCAAATTATATCATATAATAAATTTTAAAACTCTAAAATAAGACCTAAAATTAAAAAACCATGCAACTTTCACCATTACAATGACAATATATTACTTTTGATAATCAATGAAAATATTTCTTCCACACAGCCTGCAAATTCCTATGAACAAGTAAGCAGTTGGAGTAAAACTAAAACAAAGTGCATGCAGCGGCTACAAACCAGCTTCATCTGTTTGACATCCCTAGTTTTAAGGCACTTCCATTATTAGAATTTATTGTTAAGATACCTTCTTTCTCATTGTGACCAGCTTCATGTGTGATCCCGAAATCTGGGATAAGAGAAACAGATACATTTGGCTAATAACAAGCCTCTTGCTCCTTATTAACACACCACTGCCCTACATTCACAAACCATTTCCCTCCAATTTTAAGATGGTAACTAAACATTGGAGCTTTGTGTTTGTATTGATGGAGATACTGCTCCTGGTAGTACTGGTTTTAGATAATACATTATTAGCATATGGCCAAGAAACAACACAGAACTCTGAAGCAGATTCTTTTGTACCCCTCACTGTACTGTCAGGGGCAGTTAAGAAAGGAGCTGGTGAGTAGACATGTTGATGAATGTATGAAGTTTACAGCAAAGTTACAGAGATTTATTTGATTTGTCATCTGTTTCTTCTCGAAGCTCTTGGTCTTTCATTCTGATGATGGATTATGGAGTCTGATTCGACATGTTGATGCAAAAAATATGATGCAACCAAATCCAGAAATCATAACAATTAACATTATGGATTGTAGAAACTTGATATCGTCAATTGATTTGTCTTATAAATATGGAGCATTTTAATTGAAAAGAACCATTTTTTTTTCCAATTAGAACATATGGGTATTGTCTGATTTCTTCAAAGTATTGCTTCTTTGTGGGATGCAGTTTGTTTGGATGGAAGCCCACCAGCTTACAATTTCGCAAGGGGATTTGGATCAGGAGCAAACAACTGGCTGATTAGTATGGAGGCAGGTATCCGGTTTCTCATCTATGTTTTGAATCCTTTATATTTTCTCATTTTGATCTTTGTCATATTCAGGGGGGAGGTTGGTGTACTGATATAGAATCATGCACCAGGCGCGCAAAATCTAAGTTGGGCTCATCTTTATACATGGCCGAGAAAGAGCCATTTTCCGGCATTCTAAGCTTTAACAAGTCCAGGAATCCAGGTATTTAAGAAATCATGCATATGAATGGTAGCAACTGATAGTTGAAGGGGAGTGAAAATAATTTAAAATGAACTCTACTTGGATTTATCGAAAACAGACTTCTATAACTGGAATCTAGTTGCGGTTCGGTACTGTGATGGGTCCTCCTTCACTGGAGATGTAGAAGAGCCACAAACGAATTCCACCACCCATCTTTATTTTAGAGGGCAGAGGATTTGGCAAGCTGTCATGGAGGATCTATTGTCAAAGGGAATGGATAAAGCCGAGCAGGTAATTATATGGGAGAAGGGCTTATCAATTTCAGTTTTTGCCAGTTAACTGACTGTTTTTACCGCTTCAATAGCAAATCCATCTGTTTGATACGTAAAAGTTTGTTTGACATGCGAACTACTGAAGTTACTTCATTGGAATTTTTGATTTTGTAGGCTCTCCTAACTGGCTGCTCAGCAGGTGGTTTGACAACTATTATTCACTGTGATCAATTTCGAGATCTTCTGCCAAAGAGCGCTAAGGTCAAGTGCATGTCAGACGCTGGATTTTTCCTTGATGCGTATGTCCTCATTTCAATCGTTCTTTCATCTTGAAATGAAATGAAATAAAAGATTCTATGGAATCAAGACAAACAAATTTAATTTGTCTTTATGTTCTTTTTTAAGTCAGATTTTCTACTATTAATTTTGACTAGAAGGTGGCCATCTGGTTGATCTTATCCTCCTCAAATAACTGCTACATATTGTCCACACTCAAACTATTTTCGTGCTGAATACGGATATCTACATAAACTGTGCATTCCATCTTCTTGAGTTCAAACATAGGCAATCGCTGTTTGATAAATTTGTTGTTTTTTCATGGAGCAGAAAAGATGTTGGTGGAGGAAATCTTGTGAGGCCTTACTTTAAGGACTTGGCTACACTTCAGGTATAACATTTAGAGCGAGTTTATAGGTTAGATTTTCATGCTCTAAGGATGTTTTCATGGATTTTGTTTCCATTGTATTACAGGGGTCAGTAAAGCACTTACCAGTTACATGCACAGTTGCAATGGACGACCCAAGTCAGGTAGTGGTGATTTTATATGTGCATTTGTTCTTCATTGTCCAGAGGATTGTGTTCTAAAAACCAGTTTGAAATCAAATGGCAGTGCTTCTTCCCACAGAATATATTGAGATCAATAGCAACTCCACTTTTTATTCTCAATGCAGCCTACGACTCATGGCAGGTAATTTAAGGACTACACAGATCTGCCCACATTGATTTCTTTCTCATTTTCGCTGTACAATCATAATATACACTCAGTAAAAGATTACTAATACTTTTATTATGTGGTTGCATTCCTTTGTCTAGATTAGAAACATCTTGGCGCCAGCTTCAGCAGATCCTCATAATCAATGGCAACTTTGCAAGAATAACATTACAAATTGCCATTCTTGGCAATTGAATATAATGCAAGGTAAGTTATTTTGGGATTTAAAATTGTTACAGCTGGGGTGGTGGGCCTCTTGTAGGTAAGAGGTCACAAGGTTTAGTCTCCTCACCATCTCCGTGGTACCAGAGGGCGTGTCATCCAGTGTCACCAATCACGTGAAGAAAGTTTACCAAGCACACAACAGTTTATAGGAGAATGGATATCTTTTATAAAATTTGTAAATGAAAAAGTTTAAACTTATCTAATTATTTTTGTGTTTATAGGTTATAGAATCCAGATGCTCCATGCATTAGAAGCAGTTTGGTCATCAACTTGGGATGGGATGTTCATTAACTCATGTTATGCACACTGCCAAACTAATTTACAGGGCCTGTGGAACTCAATTGATTCTCCAAAGCTGGAGTCCAAGGTGTGTTATCTTCACATGTAATGTGCCTTAAAACACTTTCATATTCAGAACCTTAAATTGACCAATAGAACCTTTTCAGTTACAAATTTAAAGTAGCACAGAGATTCATAGTGCAATATTATTATTGAAATAAGGCAATAAGTATGCTTATTTCATGTCTATTCCTTGTGCATTTCTGATTGAAAATTGGGAATAAAAATAATAATTAACTATTTTTGTTTGCATTGTATTGCAGACCATTTCAGAGGCCGTAGGAGAGTGGTTTTTTGATCGACGTGTTGCCAAGTATATTGATTGTCCATACCCTTGTGATTCTACCTGCATAAATCGTGTCTTCACCTCCTAAGATGATCATGGGAGCATTATATTTTCAATTTTTTTTTAAAAAAAAAAAATCTAATTTTTGTATTCTAGATATATTTATTTATAGAAAAACCTACGCATATCTCAATAAAAAGGTCAAATTCATTTTCTGCATAAATAGTATCTTCACCTCCTAAGATGATCATGGGAGCATTATATTTTCAATTCTCTTTCAAAAAAAAAAAATTCTAATTTTTGTATTATAGAAAAATCTACTTTCATAAATGTATATCTCAATAAAAAGGTTAAGTTTATTTTTCTTATTTTTATAAAGGTTTACTATACAAATATAATTTTGCAAAGAAAAACATTTTTAAAAAATGTATTATTTAGATTAATTAATTAATACAATTAAAATTAAATTATAGAATTGTCAATTAGATATTTAAAAATTGTAATATTAAATAACAATTTAAAAAATTAAATACAAAGAAGATTAGAGCATTTAGTTTTGGAATGAAGGAGATAAATTTTTTTTGAAATCATTTCAGAATTTATTTCTTAATATTTTAAAATGGCTAAGAGTGGCTAAATTCACAAAAATAATTAGATTTGAAAATAGATAAAATATGGTATAAACACGTAGGATTACGGGAACAATTAAATATGTATTTTCAGAAAAGATGGATAGATTTCACTTACTGGGTTTTGTGGTATTGGTGTTTTGGACTTGATCTAGAGGAACTTTAGGTCAAGATGTGCAACCAATTAAAAATTATGATTTTTTTTTATTTGCAGGCTTGTGGGTCAAACTAGCATTCAATTGGTTATGTCAATTTTTTTTTCCAGATTATCTTTGATCCAATGTTGTCAAATCGCCCAAAATTTTAATATAGAAAAATTAAGTTTGTATAATCCCAAACTCACAATCAAAAATTTTAAGTTTAAAAAAACAATTGTGAGTTTGTATACAACCCAAAATCCTAAGTTCAAAAAAAGAATTGTGAGTTTGTATAACTAATTTTAGTTAGTTATTCCTACTTTTCCGATAAAGCTATTAATAATTTTTAAAAGCTAAGTGAGGTTGCATTAAATTAGAACTTAGGTATAGCTCTCTTTTCTCCATCTTTGATGCCATAATTGAAGGCAACTGAAGTTTGAAGGGCAGTTAGTTATTTATTTTTTCCTACTCAATTATCTTCCTTAAACTGCACAGAAAGGAAGAGTTGAAACGTCTGCGCCATATTTGCATGTCTAAGCTGGTCAAATAAGAGCGATCCTTACCAATACAACTGGCAGGTGTAAAACCAATTTCCTCGACGTTACCAGCTTATGCATGCAAGAAGTGGAAGTAAAGACATGATACAAGTTCATGCACGAAATGGAGTTCTAAAAGTTTGCAAAAGGTGACTACAGATTGGCATAATCTCTCTTCATTTATAGCTCACACAATGACTAATGGATATACATCAACGCATGACAACAAGTAGTTTTTTTCTAATTTTGAAACTAACATATTTGATTTTGTAGGACAAGTATGGATTTTTCCAACATCTAACCTTGAAAGACTGCAAAATTGAATTTTGTGAGTTTGTATAATTTGAGTGTGGAGGCATTGCTAGTCCTCCTAATGAGTTTTTGTGTCCTTTGTAGTATCCTTTTTGCATATTATCTCCCGTGATTTTCACATTTTCATTATCTAATTTAGCATAGCTTTTTTCTTATTGCAATTCATTCGCTAAAGTGAGGGAAAAATATAGTGTCAAAAATTGCGTACTTGTATAATTTCACATTATGTTTTGAACTCACCTTAGACCACAATTTAATAATAGATTTCAATACTTCTATAAGAACTATTTTCACTCACATTTGAAGAGTATGGTATATTTCAAGGAAATGTGTAAAATTTTGGTAGAATTATTTTGGATGGTAGTGTGACACGAGGATGTTTACATGACATGATATCATCCCAAAAATTGCTGATATTCAAAAATATACTTTTCATGTAGATTTTTTCCGATGCATGTTGTGACACCCGAATGAGAAAGTAATGCCTCTTTCTCTCTTACCCAAGAAAACAAAACTAAGATCTTTACAATTTTCAAGGGAATTTTTGACAAATTTTTCATTCAAGATATCTATCTCATTCCTTAAAAAAAAATCTAATAATTTTTTTGATATCCATCTTCAACCTCTTTTAGCTATCTCATTTGATACTCTACTATTTCACAATCTATTTTTATTCTTCAATTGTCTCAGCTTGTCAAAAGAAGGCATTAAAAATTACATCTTTTACCATCATTGGAGATTACTTCCACTATTGGTATCACTATTATTTTGTTCAATTATTTTGGTATTTACTTTTCAATGTGAAGTAATCTCTTTTGTATAGAGATAAAAAATCTATTGTTTTACTTGCATGCAATGGTGGTTCTCCTTGTAGACTATGGTTAACACCATTATCATTTCATTTTATCATTTTATTTTGATCCTTAAAGCCACTTAGGATTTAAAAGAATGCATATTTATCAATCATTTTCCTTTTGGCTATCCATGGAAGACCAAGAAAGGGGTTTGACTGAGGCAAACCTTGAAACAACCCCAACAATTTTTCTTGTTTCATTGTACTTGTAGGTTAGAGTGATTTTGGAGTTTGATCCAGACATTCTAGGATGTTTTAGAGTGACTAGTGAAGGAAAATAACATGAAATGAGGATGTTTGTGTGATGCATTGGTGTCTAGATAGAGAGCTTCATTCTCAATCCCTAGGTTCCTCTTAAGTCTTATTTTTAATTTTCTGATGTAATTAAATTTTAGTACTCTTAGTGCTTTATGTAATGTATAAGGGGAAAATAGGGTTTACCAAAATGATAGACCACTAATTCTCACCCTTAAACATGTAATTTTGAATATGATATGATGCAAATAATAATCGGAAATCAATTCTAACTATCATAGCAACAATAAGGGGAGTTTTGGAAGGCTGAAATGATGTGTACCTTAGAGAAAACTTGCTGTTTTTAGGTCATAGTCTAGGACTCATTCACCTTTAGTGGCGAATGGGTCCTTGTTAGGGTTTTTGAAAACTGAGATTTGGGTTCTGTTCTTCAAGATTTGCACTCTCAGCTCCTCGATGATTAGATCCTGAAAACCTACAATAAATTCAGTAGCCTTGTTTTTGTATTCTTGCAATGTAGGTGACAACTTTGCAACTTGACAACTTTGAAAATTTTGCTTCAATCTTGTTCTCCACTTGATATTTAACCTAGAAACCTGCAAATATACATTCAAGAGGATAAAAATTGTTGATCAATTGTTAGAGAATAGGGGTTTTCCTTAGTCAAACCCCTTGTAGGTAATTAAACCTTGTGATGAAATAATGAAATTGAAGCATGAAACATGAAATATGCAATGATGATACCTTGGAAGTTGTCTTGGAATGTAATTCTGCAAACTAACATGAAGTGGCCATGTAGAATGTAGATCTTGATCTCAAATTAGATGTGAAACAATGCTTGCAAATAGATCTTCAATACTACATCAACTTACTAGCTCAACCACATGCTTGAATGTACTATGCCTTCAACATAATGATATGATCTTGAAAATTGCTATAATAAAGCCTTGATAATCTGCCTTTGAATGCCTTTGAAATGCTCTTGAAGTGCTCTATAGTGCTCTTTCTTTTTTATCTCATAAAGTCACATAAATTTTCTTACATTGCTTAGATTTTCTAGGATGAAATTATGTGAATTAACCTCATATTTATATTAAATCTAAGAATTAACCCTAAAATTCAAATAATCCAAGCTGACATCAGATCTAGGATTGAAAATCATTAAAATCCCGCAACAATTAAATTCAAAAAGGGGCATCCTATGTTAGGGGGACCCATTCACCACTAAAGGAGAATGGGTTCTAGCACAACTTTCTAGGATCATGCTTCGGGGGGATGAAATAACATCAAAAACCCATTTCAAGAATGCCAAGAAAGGGGTGTCCTATGTGAGGAGGACTCATTCACCAGTAAAGGTGAATGGGTTACTGGTGAGTGAGTCCTAGCACAAATTTCCTGGACATCAAATTTTCCAAGTTAAATGTTATACAATATCATTAATGGGTGTTGGGATAGATCCTTGAAAAATGCAATTAAGAAGGATTGAATTTGAATTAAAGGACCAATTAACCTCTAATTAACCACAATTAATTAATGGAACCCTAGATAAGTGTGAAAGTGCAATAAAACACTTTACAACACCCTAAATAAGGTACAATTTAAGTACATTTTATTAAAAAGGGCCCTAGATTCAATGTGAATGTGTGCAACACATTACAACACTAAATCAAGGCATTATTAGGTTAATTAATTATTTCCAAATACAAGAAAAAGGGATACTTTTTCTGTTAATACATGTAAATTAAGATTTTCATAGTTTCTTATCATAAAAGTAGCTTGTGATTTTAGTTTAAATACCTTCTTTGCTCCTATTTACTAAAAAATATCTTATTACTATAAATAGAGATGATTTAATTATATTTGAAGTTAAATAGGAGTTTGGTTATTAAAATAACTGGTTATTAAAATTTAATGATATTTTAATTAAACCAAAATTTTCCCTACTATAAAATATTGATCATAGTGTTGTACAGGCTAATGAATTTCATCATATCTTCATTACCTTTTAGGTTAAATTTTACAACCTTTTTTTCTTGTAAATGATAGATTGGTGGGTATCCTAATATTATGTGTGATCTTATTCACATTTCATAAGCTTTATGAAAGTTTCATGAGGATTTTTAGACATATATAAATAAGGATTTTCTTCATTTTTTGGCTTGTGGAACCTTTGCTAACTAGGCCACACATGCTTAGGTACTAGAACTTTCTCTTTATCTATTTCTCTCTTCTTAAGATATGGACTATTGAGCACTTCCACCTAGGTAATATTATGATTTTTATGTTTTGACAACCCTAACATGTATTCTTTGTTAAATTTTAAGCTCAAAATCTTTAGAAGATTTTTGTTATGATTGTTTGTAGGGAATTTAGACTTAATTAGCAACATATTTTAATTTAAGTTATATGAAAATGTGATTATTTTAGATAATAAATTAGATTTGGGGTAGCAATGGAAATACATGGTCAATGTGAGTATTGGATATCATGCGTGGAGGTGTTGATGGAGTGTGTTTAGGAATAAAAGATGGATTGGTTGATAGTTTGGAACCTTTGAGTCTTCAAACTTGGGAAGATGAGCAATGATGGGTGGATACGAAAGTGTGCATGGAATTAGGACCAATTGCTTGATATACCTTGTATGTTGCTTGAAAAGCCTACTTTTTCTTTTGTGGACCTCTTTGATGGATACTTTTCCTTCTTTTATTTTTCCCCACAGTTTCTTTGACTAATGGAGTTTGATAGGGATGATCTTCTTGTATTCTTTGGCATCCATTTGTATACTTGATTTGTCCATTATGCTTCTCGCCTTATTTTCTTGATAATGTTCTTCGTACTTTGATTCAAATATTTCTTTTGACGTTGGTCCCAATTCGTGGATGAGGTGATGGGTGGATGGAGATTCATGGCATGGCTGGTTGTAGTATTGACACTAGTTTCATCATAAGGATTCTTCGTGCTCCCTATGTTGATGTTTGCTTGAGACATAGTTTCCCCCAATATGGTGGTAGTAGCAACTTCATGCTTTGATTCTGCTTGTTCGAACAACTCTTCTTCAAAATGCATTCTCTGATCAATGATCACTGTAGATGACATTATTTCCATTTGTTACTCTGCTAACTTTGGATGTTCATCTGACTTGTTTCCTTGAGCGGATAATGATGGATATCTTTATTCATGATGTCCTTACCGAGTTTGGGACATATTTATCCTGATGTTGACAAATCTGGCCAGGATTGCAGGGGAGCAGAATTTGCTCTCCTTGTGTGTAATATAATTTGCCTTAGATGAAGATCATCTACGTGTCTATCCATAGAAAGCATCTCATGGGTAGATGGAGGAGTATGGATATGATCATCTTGCATAGATAGGAGAGTGTCCATTAGATGATTGTAGTATCTTGAAGATACAAATTCTTGATCTTGGATGATTTCGGAGTTGCTTTCAACATGCTTTGGATCAAGTTCTTGACATGGGTCCATTTCAAAGGATAGATTTCTTACCAAGGGTTCTTGGATGTCATCATTAGACATGGTAAGTGGTTCAACATTCTCAAGTTTTGAGTTTAGGGTTCTCTCAGTATCTGTAACCATGAGGTTGAAGGATGTCAATATGTTTTGGAAAGGACCATTGCTAGACCTTATGGAATATTTTGTTAATACTTGAGATATGTCCTCTAACTCATTATGTAGAGACATGAATTGGTCGATGGATTGTGCATTATGTTGATAGGATCGAATAATCCTAACACTCCTTGAAATAGATCACTAAAAAGTGGCTCTTGATATATGGTGCATTGATCATTGGATGGAGTAGACACAACTTCAAGGTGCTTAGTGATGGATTGATCTTGATCTTTGTTCTCAATAGTTGTCATTTTTTGTGTTTGTGCTTGTGTTTGTTGAGTAGCCTGAGAGGCTTGGGCAGCTTGAGAGGATTTTTGCACTTGTCGAGCTTGTCTTGCTTGTTGCATGGCTAGATATTGTTGGATGGCATTTTGGTATGACTAGTGAGCTTTTAGAGCAATGTCATATTGTCTTGTTGCGTTTGGTTTTGGTGGTAGTGGGGGCGGATTTGGAATTGCGTTGGATGTAGTGATGAGTTGTTGAGATACGCTTGGAGTGATCGTGAGGGTTTGAGATGTGATGGGCATGATAGTGGTGGTTGGAATAATTGAAGGGATAGTGATGGGTTGGAATGACTCAGGTGATAGGTCCTTGGGAGACTGGGATTTCAATTTGGGATCAATGTTGTTGTTTGATTAGATACCTTCATCCATTGGCAGTGTGATGTTGATGGTATATTCAAGGATTTGACGATGGTTTGATTGACGTTAGGTGGATTGATTGTGATTTGATTGGTGCTAGGTAAAGGGGGAAGCCCCTAAACCAAGGAATGATGCTGGTAATGGTGGTGGAGATTTCCCTTAGCACAACGCCTCAACTATTTTGGAAAGTGTAGCAATTTGATCTAGCCAATTTTGTTCTTGATTTTGATCTTGATTCCCTTGACATAGTTGATTTGGCTTGTGTTCAAGTAGTTTTGGCATGCATGCTTGTCGTTTTTGAATGGGATCATGGACGAATGGATTTTGGATGACATTCTGATTTGGGATGATGCTTTGATTTGGCAGATAGGGATGAACAACATTGTTGGTATTGGGAATCATTTTTCCAAAAGTTTTCCGAAAGTTAGAATTATGTTTTAAAACTTGCACTTGTACATCCATACATTTGTTTGTAGGATTTGGTGAATGACATTGTTCGCTTCAAGGCTCATGCATTGATTATTTGATTGGGGGATTTGTAGGTTTGGACTTAGATCTATCATTGGGAAATGTGTTCCAAACTTTGACTTGGGCATACTCACACTTGTTGTTCTATTGACATTTGTTGAAGGCAATGATCCCATGCATGGACTTTGATAATTGATAGGCATTGCAAGGCTTTGAAGATTCAACTGATTTGGATTACCCAAGATGTATGGATCAAGTTTATATTCCATATTCTCCTTGTGTTTCGACCTTGTTATGAAAGTGACCGCTAAGGTTCTTAGGACCAATGACAAGATGGAGGATGAAATGTGTAAATGATATGAGTGTTGAACGTTTAGGGACTTTGGATTAATGCTAGACTTAGGGTTTGATTTTGATGTTTATTTGTGATGAGTATAAGATGTTGGAGTGATCTTAGGATGAACTCTTAAAGGATTTAATTCAAAAATGTATAGAAAGGATGATTAGCTTAGGATTTTTCAAACTAATTTCCTTCATAGTCAAGGTATTAAGACACACTGAGAGTATGCTACAAGAACAAATGTGAATGAACCAAGATTATTTTCAAATGAATACAAGCTTTTCGGTGCTGTTAAGGGATTGTCCCAAATTAAGGTAAACCCAATTTTAGTAAGGACTATCCCAAGGGTCAATATTCTTGGGTTTGTCAAAGGTATTTTCTCAACTAAGGGTTTGAAATTTGAGATGTGATGTCAGTTTTGCAATGTTTTTATGACTGGTCATATGACACATTTGAGAGTTTTTTTATGGGTTGTGTATGACTGAAGTTGCATTTTATGATGGGACGAATATGTATGGTGAAATAAAACTATAAGGACTCCCAAAGAAGCCCTAAGCTTGTTAAGCCATGTATTTGATTTTACTGTGGGTGGTATAAATTAAAAGGTATGGTTGTGAGAAACTTGTAATTGAGAATTGTGAGTGCTTGGATCCAGTAGGGAAATGCATGGTGTTTGATACACACATTTATATTCCTTGAAATATCATTTTCAAATTTACATCATTTTGCTTTTCCCAAAAGATTCAGTTTGAAGAATTCTAATCTTTGACAATGGAGAATATGGCAATAACGTTTGGAATGTTTACAATAAAATTTGAGACCTTGTGTTCACAACAAAATTGTCTGTTCATATTCAGTAACTAGGTCGCTCATAAAGTTGTGGAAAATTTTTAAAAAAATTACATACAACAAAAGCCAACAAAAGAAAAAAATTGAATGTAAATCAAATGCTGAATTGTGTGCTATATGCCCTAGAATGGAAATGAATTTAAAAACGCTAATAATTGGATGTGCAATCAGTGAACAAATGAGGTAAGTCAAAATGCCACTTTTAGATTGCAAAATGTAGAAATCCCATGTCTTTTTGCAACAAAACCAATGCACTTTAAATTTACTTTTTGACTATAATATGGAATGAATGCTTTCAAAACTTTCATATTTTATTTTAGATCTAATATGTCCTAATGAAGATTTGTAAATGCAATTATGATGGGCAACTAATTTAATGCTTTTTAGGGATGTTTGCATGGTCTATGTGAGCCTAGACTACACAACATCTCAGTATATTCCTTGAGTCATTCAAGCTTATATCAAATAACAATCCGTAAGGTTATCCACAATAAGCAGTCATTTGTGGGTTTATCTCACTTCAAAAGATCTCTATTAATGTTCCCTTATTTCTGAGCGCCTAATCTTGTAAGACAAATCAAAAGAATCAGTAAATCAAACAGTACCAATGTGTTGAATATATTTCTATAAAATTTATCCTGCAAATCCTCTAGAGTAAGCTGCGAAGCTCACTCATTTCAGCAAGACCCTAACAAATCTTCTCAACTGCAACACCAATAAAATGTTATGGCGATGAGTGAAAATGAAGTAGTTTAGAGCATAGGGTACTCAATTGATGTGGTTAATTCTTGTTTCCAGAAAAGCAGGTGCTGCAAAGTCAACAGCATTTTCTTGTCTCCCGTATGGAAAACTTGCTCAGGCACATTGGCTTCAAGATGTTGCAAAACAAAGACAAACTACCATTGTCATGATCTCTGAATTGAATATTTAGGACTGCAAGCTTGATATCAGTAGACTTCCTTTGGCTCCATTCAAATGCAAACTATTAGTGATTAACAATGCATGCAAAACTTGATGCTCATTACCAGTCTTGGCTAACACCAATCACCCAATCATCACCAAGTAAAACATAGAAATATGGGTAAAACAGTTTAACAGTAGGAAAACAGCTGCTACAGAAGATTAGTAAGAGGTCATATAAAAGTAGCTAAAAAATACACAAGATAAAACTGAGAGGCCCTTTTTTACTTTTGGACCAACACTAAATGAGCTGAGACAAAACTACTCTCATCTAGGAATGTTAAGGTTTAGAAATCAAAATATATGTAAATCAATTTTAACAACAAATTAAAATTTTTACATCCTTAAAGTGCAAAATTTAGCAAAAGCATGAAAAGCCCTCACAAGTAACCCTTTCCCCCCTTGACAAATCAAAAATATGATGATGGATAACAATCAAATCTCAAATAAGCCTTGCAAAAATTGTGGAGATTTGCTGGAAGCAATCTAGGCTAGCCAATGGACTACAATATTGTCATCCTATCGAAGAGTGGAAAGAATGAATTCAAATTGACATGGGGGAAAAAATGAGCAAACAATTTGGGAAAATCAACTTGTTGAATTCTATGGAATATTCTCATATTCCAAGCATAATAAATCAACAAAATTGCTACAAATTCCAGATGCATCCTATTTGACTTTGATGATTGTGCTGAGATCAAAGAGATGATATGGTAAATTTAATTTATGTGACTTTATTGATAAAAAACTTGAGTCATTTTATGTGACGTTGGAAAATTCATGACAATCACAAAAAATTACATAGAGTGCAAAATTAGAGAGAAAAGCCACACAAAAGCACAAAAATAGATTGTAACTCAAATTTAGCTGAATTGTGTTGGTCTAGGGCGCCCTAGAATGGAAATGAATTTTACAAAAATCAAAGTTTGGATGTTCTCTGCAATGCTTTGATGTCCTATTCTATGATTGTGCAGTCTGATAGTAAATAAATTTTTAGAATTGTACAGATTTGTGATTGTGAAATGCAAAGTGCAAGTCAGCGAGAAATTTTCAAAATGTTTAACCAATAAGTGCAAGTCAAAATGCCACTTTTAGATTGCAAAATGTAGAAATTTACTAAAATCTAGAAAATTTAAAGTTTGATGTCTTTTTGCAACAAAACCAATGCACTTTAAATTTACTTTTTGACTATATGCATATGCCTAAATGAATGCTTTCAAAACTTTCATATTTTATTTCAGATCTAATATGTCCTAATGAAGATTTGTAAATGCAATTATGATGTAGATATAACTTATGATGATTGAAATTAATCATAATTGAACTTTGAATGCAATATGTTATGCAATTTTTTTATTTTTCAATGCTTTTTCATGAAATGATGGATGCATAAATGATGAATGTAAAAAAAACTATGATTAAACTCAATCTAGGATGATATGCTTAAGATTTTAGAAGGCATATAAGGAAAAATCAATCAGGTTCACCAAAATGGTTCGTTGGAAAAGGAACACCCTAGGTCCAATGAATAGATCACTAACATCAACCTTTTCCAAGAATAATTGGTTTGGGGAATCTAGAACCACAAGGATAAGAGATTGAATTACATCCTAAAAGGTGAGTCAACCAAGGCTTGGATTTTCGATCTTAGAAATGGCCCTTATTAGCCACATTTGGTCTTGATCAATTGCTTCTTCTTCCTCTTCTACATCTGAACCTTCTTCCTCTCCTTCATCCTCACTTTCCTCCCTCGGGTTTAACCCTCTTCTCAACTGCTCTTGTAATGCATCAATCTGTCTCTGGAGGGCTGCCAGTGCATCTCTTCCACTAGCATTTCTACCGCCTCGACCACCTCTGGCACCACCATGCCTACTAGACATCACTCTTGGAGGCATCTTTCTTGATCTTGACCCACAACCATGGTCCTGGTGCAAATTGCCTCACAATCGGCGATCTGTCCACACGCTTAAGAAAACCCGCTCTGATACCACTTGACGAGGGCGCAACCCGAGACTTAGAAAATAACCCATGAATAAGAGAATAATTTTATTATTCAGAAAATTGAGCTTCTTATATGCAAAGGATATCAAACCCCCAAGTTCTACAACACATGCAAGTTACAGAAAGCTACAGAATCACCCTTTCGCAATATGCAAGCTTGTCCCCAAAATGTTACCCAAAAATTAGAAACCCGCCCATAAATAGAGCTCCCCTATAGTTTGGAACCAAAACAAAATTCAAATTTGAGTTTAGGTGGTTTGATGCCGAAAAATTACAACTTGAAGTTCAAATTTCAAAAGAACATTTGCAATTGTATCTTCTAGAAAGTGCGCCAACTTCCTGGGGCCATAACTTTTGATCCAGGATTCCGATTCGCGAACCGTTTGAACCGTTGGAAAGGTCTCAAAGTCAAAATGTGCTCAAAATACACAATGCCAATTTTGGCAAGTTTCAGGGCCGATTTGGGAACTCTAAGTGCCTCAAATCTAACTCAGAAGATTTTCAGGTGCAAATCTAAGAAACTAAAACTGCAATATCTTTCAACTCAGGAATAGAAAATAAAAACCGTAAATTGAGAATTTTATTATGACAAAAAGGGTATCCAAAAATGTAAAAACATCTAAAAACTGAGAAACTTGAAATTTAACTATTTTTGGGTGATGCAAGATTGCCCTTACACCACTGGATGCTCCTGCATCACTAAATTAATCTATTAATATATAATTACGCCAAGAGGCATTCTTACAGTCATAGCTGGGTGTAAAGAAAAACTCCTCGAGTAAAAATTGATGTGCAAGTGGCAGTTTTTTTAATAATTTAGTAAGTTTTGGGTATTTGTCTTTATACTTAATTTATTTTTCTATATATAAAATTGATCACAAGTTATCACAATAAGAAAGTAAGTAAGAAATAAATAATCTAAATTTATTATTTCATATAAAAGTGAGTTTCTAAATTAACATATTTAAAACTAAAAAAGATCTTTTTAAAAAAAATATTCTTGATATTTTATATATATATATTTTTAAGTGATCTTATTTAATAAAAATAATATTTATTTATAAGGATAAGATGTTAGAAAATTAACTAGAAAGAACTTTCCTAAATTTACTATTGAATACAAAATATTGAATTTTTTTAAAAAACAAAAATATTCTTTGATGTCATTTTTTTTAATAATAGAAATAAAATTATAAAAAGAATGAAAAACTATTGTTCCTTTTTAATTTTTTTGAATTAATACACTTCAAATTAGAAAATTCAATAAAAAGGAAATATTCTAAATTTACTATTACACATAAATATCTCTCTGCGTATTTTTACATATATTACTAAAATAATACATATGCTAGTATGTAAATAAATGTGAATAAATAATTGGATAAATATGCTGATAAATAAATAGGTAATTAATGGATAATAATTTATTAAATTAATGAATAATTGTAGCCTAATTTAATTAAATAATTAGGGCTTATTTAATTAAATTACCACTTGTTAGGATTCCTAGGTGATAAGGTAATAACATGTGTGTCCTAGGTGATGAATAAATGATTAGGTGATAAGTGTACTTGATTAGCTAGGACAAAATGATGAAGGTGAAGATGTGCCCCCTTTTAAGACAATGTTGAAAGTAACATTGTTCCAACTTGGAAAAGATAAGTAAATATGAATAAAATGATGCAATATAAAAAAATAAATCATATAATATGAAGACATCGATGATATATGCCAATCATGTGTAGAGAAAATAATGAAAGATTGAATGATGAGATGATGATACCCCCTTGAGAGAGAAGTCAAGAAAAAATGGCACGTGACCAAGCTCTCAAAAGATGAATGATGAGATGAAGAATGATGAAATAATATGAAGAGATGGATACAAGAAAAAATAAAAATAGAAAGTGAATAGTTGAAATGATGACAATGGATGATGAAATATAGAGAAATGGTTATTTAGAATTCCATATGGTGTTGGCATATGAAGAGAAACCTTATTGTGATATAGTAATGGATGTTATACACTAGGGTATAAAAGACTGGAAGGTGACAATGTACCTAGTACATGGACTAAGGATTAATCAAACAACAAAGAATAAGATACCCCAACACTCTCAAGGAGTTTGACACACTTGTTGGGTACATTATGAGACAACCACCAAACATAGAGAGAATCTCTCATCACATATCAAGGTGATTGACCTTGGTGGGTCCTATGATAAAACATCTAGCAAACACAACACAAAATAATAGATCATACCCCAATGTATACCAATCAAAGAACACTATGATATATAATGATCATGGTGACCATAACTAGGCATAGCATGGGTACATGAATAGATGAATCAAAATAAAATATAAATATGTTATCCAAGTTTTTTCTTGTCAATTGCTCAGTTTTCAAACCTTTCAAAATGATGCATTAAGTCCTATTACGTGTTCAAATATGTAAATTGTGTTCCTGATTTAAAATGTTAAATCTATTTCTTTGATGAACACTAGTTTATGTTGCATCATTCTTTAAATTAATTCACACGTGTTTTGCTGATGAAAAATTGGTCTCACCTACTTCAAAATGGCAACCTATTGGTTTGAGTCCAAAATCGGGTGCAGTGGCAAAAACTGGCAAAATTCACAAGAATAATTTAATTTGAAAATAGATAAAATATAGTATAAATTATTTCAAGGGGGATTTTCTTGGGATTATTTTGGCCAATGTGGTTTTTAAGTCTTGACTCTTCACATGTTGTGATATTTTAATGCTTCAATTTTCTACACATAGGATTACAAAAATAATTAAATATGCATTTTTAGAGAAGATGGGTAGATTTCACTTACTAGATTTTATCACATTGGTGTTTTGGAAAATCAAGAATTTTTCTAGGTGAATATGTACAACCAATCAAAAGTGTTGCAAGAATAGAGAAAGGAATGAAGGTGTTGTCATTGATGTCAATTGGTCAATTGGTTATCTAATAGTTGTTGTTGGTTGTATATGTTGAGGATATTGAGTAAATTGTATTTAAGGAAGATTACAAGTATTTAGTTGTTGCTTCAGTATTTTCCCCTGTGTTCGTGCGGTTAGATATGTTGGTCATGATTATTGAAGGTTGTTATATCCAGATGTTTGGCTGTTGGTTCGTTGTGAAGTTTGAGTTGTGTTCACCAGTTGTGAACTATGTTTCTCTATGTTCTGGTTGAAGTCCGAGAGAAAGGTTGTTGATCCAAATTTCTCTTTGATGAAGTATTTTTGACTTGCTGTTCTAGAGTTAAGATGTTTTTATTGCATTGAAGATATTTTTGGTTTCTAGAAGTTCTAGGAGCTTAATTGTTCTATACATGTTTTACACTGGTTTGGCCGACCATGTGTTGAGCACTATCTTCGAAGTTAATGAAGTGTGTTGGATCTATTTTTGGGTCCTAGTGAAGTGTGTATTTGGGTCACCCTCATTCTAATTCCACCCTAGGATGGTTGGCACCAACCTAATTTGAATTTGAAGTTGGATGGCTGACTTTGTATCTTTTTGAAGGTTGGAGATAGTATATATACATGATGAGATAGTAATGAAAATCATACATAAGAAAAGAAGGAAGATAAGTGAAAGAGTAGACACGACATTGATGCTATTCAAAAAGTGTGTGTAAGTTGTGTGTGGGAGATTAGTGCGAAGCTTAATGCTGAGTTTCTAGATGTAGTGAGCAGAAGGTGAAATCTATTATTCATGCAAGTTGATCAAGTAGGGTGATCCCACAATATTGGTTTACAATTTTTGGCCAAACTGGACACTAAACTAATTTTTTCTAACTAAATCTTCACTTTCGGGCACCTATAGCGGCTAAATCGTGAGGAATTTGAAGATGATGCAAACTAGTGATTTGTGAAATTTTGTCTGTAGATTCTAAATATATTTTTTTCAAAATTTTTGGAATTAGATTGCACTTCTTTTTCCATCTCCTTTGAAAACTATTTTTTTTGGAGTAAACACATTTTTTAAGGAGTAATGCTCACCGTATACAATTGATATAAAGTTTTTTTTTCCATGAAGGATAAAATTCTATTTTTTTCGAATTTAGATTTGTAACTATGATATCTAGTGCTTCCAATTGGTTTCATAGTGTTTTATTGAATATTTTTTCCTTAATCAAGTTTTGAAGTCAAACCAATTAAAATTCAGACATAGGCGGATACAACATAAATTTTTTTGTATGTATTGAAATTCAATTTTTTTTGTTGGATCTGGGACTTCAATATCTAGTGCATTGATATTTTTCAATTTTTTTTGATAATCTGCTATTTTTCCACATGTGCAGAACAAAGCTTGATTTTCGGTGAAAAACCTATGTTTAATCAAACTAAAAAAACAAATACATAATAAAACTAAAACATATTACAATTATATTCGTTGAATAGCTCATTCTAAGGACTACCATCATCCAGAGGGTCTATGATGTATCCTCCATTTTCATCCTCAACTCAAGCTTCGAAGGGAAAAATTCTAGAGTTTTTTGGTGCCAGGGGGGGAGAAGGGGGGAAAAGGGGGGTTCGAGCGAACCCCCCTTGGAGGTTCACTTGAACCAAGGTTCACTCGAACCAAGGTTCGAGTGAACCCCCTTTCCACAACCCTTTCCTTTGCATTTTTTCCCGGGAAATTTGTGAGACCCAACATTTAATGGGTTCACTCGAAGGGGGGTTCTAGTGAACCCCCTTTGGGTTCGCTCGAACCCCCAAAAACCAATTTTTTTTGCATGAAGGAATTTTTTGCAACTTTTCCTTCCTCACTGGAATTGTAAACTAGTTTTGTGGGTTTAAACCCAGTAACTGTGGTGGAATCCTTTGTTGCATTGAGATTGTAGTCTCTTTGTAGCAAGTCTCCTTTGTATCTTTGTGGCAGTAAGCCCTTTGGGTTGTAGCCCTGTGGATAGTGAATCCTTATCTCAGACAGTGAGCCTTGTTTCAGGCAGTGAGTCTTTTTGTAATCGAATTTGATATTCTCTATATAGTGTGATTTAACCCTCACCGTGGTTTTTCCCTTATTGGGTTTTTCACGTAAATTTGGTGTTACTGTGTTTATGTATTGGATTTGAGTTTTTGCATTGGTATTTGATGATTAATCATTTAAGCAGTTTTATGTATTAGTTCCAGTGATTGAATTAAACGTTAAAATATGTGACAACTGATTCACCCCCCTCTTAGTTGTCCTATTCAACAATTGGTATTAGAGCTTGGTTCCTTGGTGAAGAGCTTAACTACTTGAGGAAGGTCCGGGATGGATGGAAAAATGATCTTTGATTATATGAGGTTTGATGGAACTAATTATATGGTATTTGTAAAGTAAATTGATGGAAAAATATCTGGAGTATTGCAGATATGATGTGGAAAAAGCTTACAAGAATCTTTACACTACTCTTGCTAATGGTCCGAGTACACCTAAAGAAATTAGAGCACATGAAGCGAATAATAAGGCGAAGTTCATCTTGAAGAATAGTCTAGTACATTCTGAGTTGATAATTAAGGTTCAAAATTTGAAGCCAACTAAGGAAGTTTGGGATGCTTTAGAAAGAACGCATGATGGTGATGAAAGAGTTAAAGAGGAAAAACTACAAAATTTGGAAACACAATTTGATCTTATACATGTGTTCAAAGATAAAATTGTTAAAGCTTATGTTCAAAGACTAGATGAGGTAGTGGCTGGAATGCAATCACTTGGTGCTACTATAGATGAAACCAGGATTGTAAAGAAGATTCTCAGAACTCTTCTTGATGCTTACAGTGAGAAGGTGAGTGCTATTGAGTAGACTATAGATTATAAGACTTGTACTAAGGATCTGTTGTTAGGATTTTTGAAATCTTACGAGATGAGGAAGCTGAATCTAAGAAATGGAGGAAAATCAGAGATTGATTTTAAAGCTACAAAAGCTGAAGATCTGGATGAAGAAATTTTTGATGAAATAGAAGCTAACTTTGTAAGAAGAATGAGAAAAGGCTTCGGTAAGTATTAAGGTAAGTTTCCCTTTAAATGCTTTAGTTGTGGAGAAATAGGTCATTATGTTGCAAAGTGTCTAGAATGAGCTAAATGGAATAAACAAAGATATGAGAAGGAAAATAAAGGAAAGAAAATTAATAGAGCTTACTATGTGCATGAGAATGCTAGTATTTTAGATGAAGATTCAGAATATGAAAATCTAGATGAAAATTAATGCTTGTTCTTGGCGATTAAGGATGAACCTACTTCTACTAATTCAAATAAACAGGTAAAGGAAAGCCCTCCGGAGAAGGAGAAGGAGAAGGAGAAAAATGAAGGTAAAGTTATCTCTATCCTACATGCTAAACAAGAAAATAATTTTTGGGTAGTTGATAGTGGTTGTTCACATCACATGACTGGTGATAAGAGTAAGTTTGTTAATCTTGAGAAATATGACGGAGGCTTGGTTATATTTGGAGATGATACCGGTGCTAAAATCTGTGGAATAGGTTCAATAAGTTTTGATGGAAAGAATCATATTGAGGATGTTTATTATGTTAAGGTTTTAAGGAATAATTTGATGAGTGTTGATCAGATGTGCATAAAAGGATATGATCTTGTACATTTAAGGATGAGAAATGTGAGATCCAGGAAGGATTCAGAACATTGATTGCTACAGGAAAGAAATCTGAAGGGAATATTTATCAACTTAAGGGTGCTAATGGATAATGCTTTATGACTCAGATAAATGATAGTTGGTTACGGAATAGGAGAATGTGTAACATGAATTTTGATAACTTGGAAAGGAATAGTGCTATTCAGACCGTGAGAGATTTACCAAGAATTTCAAAGCCTATTAATGCTATTTGCAGGAATTGTCAGTTTGGGAAGCAAGCAAGAAATCATTATTGATCAAGGGAACAATCTACTATTGGACTACTAGATTTAGTTCATACAAATCTCTATGGTCCTATGAGAGTGAGAAATTTAATTGGTGAAAGGTACTTTATGCTTTTAATTGATGACTATTCTAGGTATATATGGGTTACATTTCTTAGAGAGAAATCAAATGCATTAGATAGATTCAAGGCATTCAAGGCTATGGTTGAAAATGAAATGAATTTGAAGATAAAATGCTTAAGATCTGACAGAGGTGGAAAATTTACCTCCCATGAGTTCAATATGTTTTGTGAAGTTCATGGAATAAAGAGAGTTATCTGCTCTGAGAACTCCTCAACAAAATGAAGTTGTTGAAAGGAAAAATAGAACAGTTCAAGAGGTTGCTAGGTCAATGATTACTAAAGCTGGATTACCAAAAGTTTACTGGAAATAAGCTATTCATAAGTAGCTATTTATGCATTCAATCGAGTTCAAGCAAGAGAAAATAGTACAAAGACTTCCTATGAGCTATAGCACAAAAGAATGTCTACAGTTAAATATTTCAAGGTATTTGGAAGAAAATACTATATCAGAAGAGATGAAGAAACTTTGGGTAAGTTTGATGCAAGAGGTGATGAAGGCATATTTCTTGGATACTCTACTAAAAGAAAGGCATACAAATGTTTCAATAAAATACTGAGGAAGATTATAGAGAGCTTGAATGTGAAGGTAGATGAGACAGTGAAGAACTCTACTGATGTTCATGGATATGTATCTAATGAACATGATTGTGCAAGAATAGAAGAAATTATGGAGGAACAAAAGAAGCTGGACATGAACAAAATGAAAGTGAAGAAAATGCTCCGATGATGACTCCTAGGACACCGAAAGATGTAAAGAGGAATCATTCAGAAAATCAAATTATTGGAGACAAGACAAAAGGTGTATTAACTAGAAGTAAAGCTGCCACTGAAGCAAATTTATGTTTATTCTCTGAGATTGAGCTGAAGATAGTAAGTGAAGCCTGTAAAGATGAACATTGGAAGGAAGCAATGAAAGAACTTTTGCAGATTGAAAAGAATCAGACTTGGGAGCTGGTCCCAAGACTGACAAATAAAAACATCATTGGATCAAAATGGGTTTTCAGAAATAAGGTGAATAAGAATGGAGAAGTTGTCAAAAATAAAGAAAGGAAAGCTTGTGTGTAAAGGCTATTCACAAGTAGAAGGCATAGATTTTTTAGGAAAATTTCTCCCCGGTAGCGAGAATGGAAGCTATAATGATGTTCTTGGAATTGTCCACTTATAAAGATTTCAAAGTCTATCAGATGGATGTTAAGTAAACATTTCTGAATGGTGAGCTGGAAGAAGTTTACATGGAACAACCATAAGGATTTTAGTTAACAAATCAACCGGATATGGTATGTAGGTTGAAGAAAGCTTTATATGGACTGAAGCAAGCTCCTAGAGCTTGGTATGCAAGGTTAGATAGGTATTTGATTTAACAAAGGTACGACATACTGTAATTTGTACTTTAAGATTGAAAATGACAAAGTCCTGATTATAGTTGTATATGTTGATGACATTATCTTTTGAGGAAATGAAAAGATGTGAAAGATGTTTGCAGAAGAGATGCAAAAATAATTTGAAATGTCTATGTTTGGGGAGATGAATTTCTTTCTTGGGCTGCAAATTAATCAAATAGAGAAAGGAATTTTCATTTCACAGTCTAAGTATGTAAAAGAGATGTTGAAGAGATTTGCGATGGACGGTTCCAAATCGGTAAGTACTACTATGGTAACTAGTTGCAAATTGGGTAAAGATGTTGATTCACTGAAGGCTGATCAGAGCAAGTATAGATCTACATATGATTGGTGGATTACTGTATTTGACTACTACTAGATTGGATATTATGCATGAGGTGACCAGTTTGTCTTGTGGCTAGATTTCAAGAAGATTCGAAGGAAACACATGTTGCTGCAGTTAAAAGAATATTCATATATTTGAATGACACTCTAGATTATGGATTGTGGTATCCTAAATATACTAACTTTACACTTAGTGCATATATAGATGCAGATTGGGCTAGATGTGTAGATGACATAAATAGTACAAGTGGTAGTGCATTCTTTCTTAGATGCAGATTGGTGGCATGGTTAAGTAAGAAGCAAGATTCAGTCTCTTTGTCTATTACTGAAGCTGAGTATATTGCTACTACATCTTGCTATACACAAATTTTATGGATGAAACAGACATTGAAAGATATCACAGTGCTATATGATGATCCCATTTCTATGTTCTGTGATAATAAGTGTAATTAACATTTCAAAGAATCATGCGACGCACTCAAGGATGAAGCATATATCTATTAGATATCATTTCTTGAGAGAGAAGGTCATGGAGAATGAAGTCAAGCTTGAGTATGTTCCGACAAAAGATCAAATTACAGATATATTTACGAAGGCTCTTCCTAAAGATACTTTTGAGTATCTTTGGGAGAACTTAGGGGTTATTTCCCCTCCTTTCATAAACTAAGATGCATTTGGAGGTGTACCAATATGGTGGATTCATAGTTCTATCTTTTTGGACTGATGTTTTGGTGGCTACTCTTCAGGGGGAGTAGGTAGTTTTCAAGTGTTGTCATTGTGAGTATTTTGTTTTCATGTCAAAGGAAGATTCAATGAACATATATTTTTCCTTTGCCATTGATGTCAAAGGGGGAGAGAAAGCATGTGAAAAGGAGAAAAAGCTAATAAGAGAAAGCAGGTAATGAAGAAGATGATCTTTTGAGGGGGAGAAACAAAAAGAAAAATCTTGAGAAGTATATTTAGATCTAATATGGTGTCTTTGATGGTTTTTCACATCATACATGTGTTGCCATCAATGACAAAGGGGGAGATTGTTGCAAGAATAGAGAAATGAATAAAGGTGTTGTCATTGATGTCAACTGGTCACCTAGTTATCTACTAGTTGTTGTTGGTTGTATATGTTGAAGATATTGAGAAAATTGTATTTAAGGAATATTATAGGTATTCAGTTGTTGCTTCGGTATTTTCCCCTGTGTTCGAGTGGTTCAAATATGTTGGTCATGATTGTTAAAGGTTGTTATATCTAGATGTTTGGCTGTTGATTTGTTGTGAAGTTCAAACTTTGTGTTCACCTATTGTGAACTATGTTTCTCTATGTTTTGGTTGAAGTCCGGGAGAAAGGTTACTAGTCCGGATTTATCTTTGATGAAGTCTTTTGACTCGCAGTTCTAGAGTTAAGATGTTTTGATTGCATTGAAGATATTTTGGTTTCTAGAAGTTTCGAGCTTAATTGTTCTATATGTGTTTTACACTGGTTTGGACGACCGTGTGTTGAGCACTATCTTCAAAGTTAATGAAGCATGTTGGATCTATTTTTGGGTCCCAATGAAGCATGTATTTGGGTTGCCCTCATTCTAATTCCACCCTAGGATGTTTGGCGCCGACCTAATTTGAATTTGAAGTTGGATGGTCGAATTTGTATCTTTTTCAAGGTTGGAGATAATATATATACAAGATGGGTTAGTAATGAAAATCATACATAAGAAAAGAAGAAAGATAAGTGAAAGAGTAGATGCGATATTGATGCTATTCTGAAAGTGTGTGTGAGTTGTGTGTGGGAGATCAGTGTGAAGCTTAATGTTGAGTTTCCAGATGCAGTGAACAGAAGACAAACTCTATCATTCATGCAAGTTGATCAAGTAACTATGGTGGAATCCTTTGTTGCATTGAGATTGTAGTCTCTCTGTAGGAAGCCTTCTTTGTCTTCTTTGTATCTTTGTGGCAGTGAGTCGTCTGGGTTGTAGCCTTGTGGATAGTGAATCCTTATCTTAGGCAGTGAGCCGTGTTTCAGGGAGTGAGTCTTTTTGTAATTGGTTTTGATATTCTCTATAGTGTGAGTTAACCCTCACCGTGGTTTTTCCCTTATTGGGTTTTCCACGTAAATCTAGTGTTATTGTGTTTATGTGTTGGATTTGAGTTTTTGCATTGGTATTTGATGATTAATCATTTAAGTAGTTTTATGTATTAGTTCTAGTAATTGAATTAAAGGTTAAAATATGTGACAACTGATTCACACCCCCCTCTCCCTAGCCCCCTTCCCCCCCTCTCTCAGTTGTCCTATTCAACAAAAAGTTATGATTTTTTTATTTATTGGCAGGCTCATGGGTCAAACTAGCTTTCACTTGTTATGTCAATTTTTTTTCTGGATTATCTTTGATCCAATGTTGTAGAATCATGAGCAAGATTTTGTGGACAAAAGATTTGTGCATGTTGGTGTAGCATTTATATCCACGATGAGATCCCTCTCCACCACTAGTACGTGCTTTTGGTGTGACGAAAAATTCTACATGGTATCAGAGCATAGGTCATCGGTTTGAGTCCCTCGAGCCCTTCGACCCTTCGTCCACGTAAGCTCGGCTTATCGACGTGGTACGTAGTGGGTACAAATCCCACATGGTACATGGTTGTATCCGACTCTATCGTGTGGGGGGGGGGTGTTGGCGTAGCGACTATATCCACGATGAGATCCCTCTCCATCACTAGTATGTGCTTTTGGTGTGACAACAAATTCTATAGTGCAAATGCCATGACAAATTTGGTTTCTCAATGTTTAGATTATTAATTACTAATTTTAATTAAATAAATAATTATAAGCATAAAGTGAGAAAATTAAATTAAAGTTTGAAATTGAAGTTGTTCAAACTCACAATCCAAAACTCTAAGTTAGAAAAATAAGTTGTGAGTTTGTAACATCTCAAACTTACAACCCAAAATTCTAAGTTAGAATAATAGGTTGTAAGTTTGTAAAATCCCAAACTCACAACCAAAAATCTTAATTTCAGAAAAATAAATAAATTGAATTTGTATAACTAACACTTGTTCCTATTTTTTTTTTTTTTGAAGAAAGATATTAATAATTATTAAAAGCTAAATGAAGTTGCATTGCATTAGAACTCATCGTATAGCTCTCTTTTCTCCACAACATGCAACTCAATTATTTATTTCAAAACATGCATTTTCATTGCCATCCAATGACTGAAGATTATGTTTTTTCCTACTCAATTATGAAGAGTTGAAATGTCTGCGTCATATTTGCATGTCAAAGCTGCTCAAATAAGAGCGATGCAAAGTGCAAGATAAAGATAAAAAGAGGATTTAATTATTAATTATTAATTAGAAATAAATAAGTTTTATGAAAGTAAATTTTAATATGTAATTCATAAATAAAATTTTAAAGAAATTATTTGTTACAAATGAGTTTTTATATATTTTACTTTTGAATTGTTTTTAAAGATAAAAAGATGATTAAATTATTAATTATTAATTATAAATAAGTTAAATTATGAATTAATATATATTAATTTTGTGATATATATTTTTTATGAAATTACTATATAATAAAATTTCTCATATTTATAATACTTACTTACTTAATTTATATTTTATTTTTGAATAGTTTGTTAAAGACACTCATTACTTGATTAAGAGGTTTAAATTTAATATATTATCTATTATAAATAAATAAAATTTATCAATTAATTTGTAATATTATAAATTAAATTATAAGTTATATATTAATTATATTATAAACAAATAAGAATTGTAATTTAATTTGTATTAATTTTATTACATAAATGTTAGGATAATTTTTATTAATTTTTTAGCATAATTTTGTTTGATTAAATTTATATTATATAATTGTTTAGGATGCCTCATCCAAGATTAAATTTTGAAAATGAAGAATAATGAAGAGGACATTGAAGAGAATATGCTCAAAATTATATGAGACAAGACATGAACAAATGAATAATGCACAAAGCTCGAGGAAGCAATAAATCATCAAAACTAAAATGATAGAGAAAGAGATGTTAAATGTAGGGTAGATATGACAGTTGAAGAGATTGAATTAGAAATAAAACAACATGTAGATGAGATGAGAATACATCGTATACGAACATCTTAAGAGAAGCAATATATATTAAGAAGAAGATTACAAACGAATGAGCATTTAGACCAGTTAATGTCTAATCTTTGGTAGAAGCATCCTTCACATCTATGTTAACATGACTCTTACATCCTTCACAATTAATAATTCAACATCTAATTCATCATTTTGACTTCCTTCTGGATTAGTACTACCTTCTTTAGTCGCAATGCGCTACGGGCTATTGGTCTTCTTAATGAATGCAATTTTTTCCTGTTATGGTTATATACATTATCATTTGTTGCAAATAGATGCATATTGTTATCAAACTCTTCTCGAACTATTTGATGTAATGAAACATCTCTCCTTGTCATCAATAATTTTTAGTCATCAATTGTTGGATGTGCATCTCTAATATTTGTGAGAAATTGGCGAAACCTTTGTTATTCCCTACCTTCACCTTCTTGTCTGAATACCTTATCCAAAATAATAACTATCTTAAATTCTTCTCATAGAAAATTTTCATGTACATTACTATCATAAGGTGGTTTGTCATCAAGAGGAGGTAGTTTTCCCAAATCTCCTACCAAAATGATTGATCTTCCTCCAAAATAAAGTTTGAATTTTTTGGAAAAGCTTGGCGTAGTCTTGAATCAATATTTGTAAGCAAATTTTGTCCAATAAAACTAATTTCATCAATCAATATGTATTTTATATGTTGTAGTTCTTCTTGGAAAGTTGTGAACCTTCTGCCTTCTAATTCAACAAAATCTATAAGTGGAATTCTTAATGTTGAATGAGTTTTCGATGCACCAATATTAAAAGTAGCAACTCTAATTGGTGCTAGTAATAATAGGGGAGAAAGTTGTGGTGTTGATGCATCTTGAAGAGCTTGAAAAATTGCATGAATTAGATATGATTTACCTATTCCAATTGTTCCTTGGATTATCATGCATATTGGCATGACATTTTCAGCTTGATAATAATGTGACATAATAATATCAAGTGCTTCTTTTTGCATGCGTGACTTATGGTATGTCCTTTATATTTATACTGACCTCTAGTTGCATGTGTGGTCCTTGAAGTATTGAATTTACATGTGCTATCAAAAATTTCTCAATTTGTGTTAATTTTGCAAGTTCTAGTGGTTGTGGAATAAGATTCACATTATTTAATGTCAAAAATCGATGTTCATGTTTCTCTTGTCGACATCGATGAAAATTGAGCCCTTAAGAACTCGTACAACCTTCATTGCAGGGTAACTTTCTTCACAAATGTAACACATGCTTGGCGCCACAAGTTTATCTAGACCATGTCGAAATATCATTTGTAAATTTTTCAAATCAATTTGCACATTTCTATTGTTATTGCATGTACCTAAATCTCTATCATTCTGTGTTCTTTTTAGTCATCTTCATCTTCTCAATTGAGAGGTTAACTCCTCTTGTGAAATATTATTTCCTACATTATTTTCAGTTTCAATATTCATTGCATCTTGAACTATATTATCTGGTGTTTGTAACACATGATCTATTGTAATTAAATTCATTCCTTCAGATTTACCCTTTGTATTCACACGAGATTGACAATATCTTTCAACTAATTCATGATTGCGCACTTGTATTTGTTGTCTTTCTATCTCATTAAACTGGTCTAAATGCTCATTTGTTTGTAATCTTCTTCTTAATATATATTGCTCCTCTTAAGATGTTCGTACACGATGTATTCTCATCTCATCTGCATGTTGTTTCATTTCTACTTCAATCTCTTCAATTATCATACCTGCCCTACATTTAACATGTCTTTCTCTATAATTTTAGTTTTGATGATTTCTTGCTTCCTCTCTTTGTGCATTATTCATTTGTTCATGTTGTTGTCTCATGTAATTTTGAGCATATTCTCTTCAATGTTCTATTTGTTTTTCTTCATTTTCAAAATTTAATTTTAGACGAGGCATCCTAAACAATTATATAATAAATTTAATCAAACAAAATTATGCTAAAAAATTAATACAAATTATCCTAACAATCATGTCACAAAATTAATACAAATTAAACTACAATTCTTATTTATTTTTAATATAATTAATATATAATTTAATTTGTAATATTACAAATTAATTGAGAAATTTTATTTATTTATAATAGATAATATATTATTTAAACCTCTTAATAAAGTAATGAGTATCTTTAATGAACTATTAAAAATAATATATAAATTAAATAAGTATTATAAATATGAGAAATTTTATTATACACTATTTTTATAAAAAACATATATATCACAAAATTAATATATATTAATTCATAAAACTTACTTATTTAGAATTAATAATTAATAATTTAATCATCTTTTTGTCTTTAAAAATAATTCAAAAATAAAATATATGAAAATTATTTTGTAACAAATAATTTCTTTAAAATTTTATTTATGAATTATAGATTAAAATAAAATATAAATTTACTTTCATAAAACTTATTTATTTATAATTAATAATTAATAATTAAATCCTCTTTTTGTCTTTAAAAAATAACATATTTAAAAAAAAAGAGAATTCAAAAATAAAATATATGTTTTCTAATAAATAATTTCTTTAAAATTTTATTTATGAATTATTTATTTTATTTATTTTAAAAAGTAAAAATTAAATGCACATAAATTTTAAAAAAATGTAAATGATAGAAAGTAAAAATTAAATGCACAGATACTTACTTGTAATGTTTTGCCTACTATGAAATAATTTTTGTACCTCACAATTCTTAAAATTAATTAATTGCTTGCACCATGGATTCATAATTTTTATATAAATCTTTTTGGTTGGCATAATTTATATTTGTGAACTATTTTTGACATTTAATATATTTTAATATATATTTTTTATTTTTGTTGCATTAAAACATAAAAATAAATTAAATTTATAAGCAATTAAATAACACAAAAAAAAAAAAACAAATACAAATAAATAAGTTTAATTATAAAAGCTATGAATAAATAAAATAAATAATGTAAATAGAATTAAAATAATTCTTAAATTAATAAAAAACAACCATTAATAAAATAAAATAATGTATAAATTAAAAAAATAATTCTTCAAATAAAAATAAAAGACCATATAAAATAAAATAATTCTTCAAAACTAAAATTTAATTAAATTTAAATTTTTTATTTAAAATTATATTATTTATTATATAGACACATAGATTTTAATATTAATTTAATAAGTATTTTATTATATTATTTAATTTATTTTTAATTTGTAGAGGTTTTTTTTAATATATATTTATATATGTTATTTTTTTTTTATAGTAGACATAAGATTATTGATTTTTTAAAGCTATTTTTTTTAATGGTAAACCAGTTATCATACAAGCTTCCAAAATCTCACTTATCACATAAAAGTCACATAAATATTGATTTTTCAATTAGATGGAACATTCTATTTCTATTTACAATATTTTTTGTCAATTTGATGCGACTTTCTTTTTTCATTTGCATTGCTTTGTGTTTTAGATCTTATGTAAACATTTCAAAATTTGATAACACTTAATTTCTTTAAACAAAAAAACTAGATTTCAATGAAATACGTACTCTAACATATTAACATACATGTAATTTTCTATCAGCACAATTCTTGAACCTCCTTTAGGTGTAAGTGCTAGGGGAGAGGACCCAATAGTTGAGCATGTTTCAATAGTTGTGATAGTAGTTGTTTATATAATGTCCAATAGTTGTGATAGTAGTTGTTGTTTATATAATGCCTAATAGTTGTGACATGACTACCCTATCTTAAACAAAATGTATTCCTTTGATCTAAAAAATAACCAATCATGTGATGCCACATCAACGTTCAAGTATCCATGATGTGAATGCACAAGTATTGGTAGCACTTTTTTTTTGGGCCTTTTTGGACACCTTGACAAAAAGCATGCTGATATGGCATCATATTTGATGATGTGGCCTTGAAATGAAAGTTATAAGTAGGGGACTTGCCAATTAAGCTGCTGTAAATTTTTTGGAGTGATTTAAAATTTTCACATAAGATTTTGAGAAGTGCGAAGTTAGGGTGCACAACTACTGAATCCTTTCCTATGGTTGTAATGATATGTGAGGACCAATTCTCTTGTTATTGAAATTATTCCACATACTTTTATAATTGAAATAGAGTGAGAGTCTCCTATTGTCATCATTCACAGGAGATGTAGAAGAAGTACATCAGGTATAAATACTATATTTCTTCAGTGCTATGTTGTGCTCTACCATCATGATTCAGCTTTTATATATAAAGAGATGTGTCTACTAATTAGTAGATTTGATTTTAAATAGACCACTGATAACCTCTTTTTCAGAGGGAAGAGAATTTGGCAAGTTGTTATGGAAGATCTCTTGGAAAAGGGAATGGATGAAGCTGAAGAGGTGGGCAACTCATTTTTTACTCGCAGAATATGTACATATATTATCTGAGGTTTTTACAGTTCATAAACATTAAGAGAGACTTATTTGGTACAAATTGTGATTCGGGAAAAGATCAATCTCTGTAAACCATATTCATTTGGTTTTATATACGTTTCTGGATTAGATTGCGTAAGAGTATTTTGCATCAAATGAATTTAGTGTGATGAATTTAGGGAACTTATACCATTGAGCACTAGGGTCAAGTGCTTGTCAGATGCTGGATTTTTTCTCAATGTGTATGGCCTCATCTGATTTTTCTTATTTTTATTATAGTCTCTTGTTGGTAACAAATGATAACTAGGCATCTGGCAAATTCATCGTCAGTAATTCACTGACGGACACCACCATCAATTCACTGTTATGAAAATTAATCGTAAACTTTTAATGCGATGAATTTTCCCGCAGTGGTGAATTTTTCTTGAGGTGAATTTGTCATGATGGTGAATTTTCCGTTATAAATTGCTGGGGTGAATTTTCCTAGAACTGATAACTAAAAGCACAATTAATTTTATAAGTGACCACCTTGTGCATGTGGAGCAGAGGAAATATTTTTGAAAGAAATTATATGTACGAGAGTTCTTTAATCAAACGGTCACTTTGCATGTATGTTTTTCACATATTTTGCACAAATTTCTAACAAAATAGGCTACTTGATCTTGAATAAATATTGTAAAGTTCTTTGTTTTTCACATTTGTATATGATTTCTAACACTGACATTAATACTGAACTTTCTTTGTAGGGATCAACTAAAAATCTTGATTGGTAGCAATGTTTACAATCCTCTTACATCTTTAACTTATATAAATCATCTGTAATTTGTTTTTCTATTATATGTACGAGAGTTCTTTAATCAAACGGTCGCTTTGCATGTATGTTTTTCATATATTTTGCACAAATTTCTAACAAAATAGGCTACTTGATCTTGAATAAATATTGTAAAGTTCTTTGTTTTTCACATTTGTATATGATTTCTAACACTGACATTAATACTGAACTTTCTTTGTAGGGATCAACTAAAAATCTTGATTGGTAGCAATGTTTACAATCCTCTTACATCTTTAACTTATATAAATCATCTGTAATTTGTTTTTCTTAGATTTTTACTAATCTAAAATTGAAATGGCAGTGTTTCTTTCCTCAATATCTATTGAAATCAATAAAAACTCCACTTTTTCTTCTAAATTCAACATACGACTATTGACAGGTTATTTGATTTGGATTTTTTCTTTTGAAAAAATTGAAACAAATATACCAAAAAGGGTTACTACCAGTCTTGTGCCAAAGAGTACAGATCCTAATAATCAATGGCAACTCTGCAAGAAAAACCTTGCAGATTGTGATCCTGAACAATTAAATAAAATACAAGGTTAGATAGGCATTACCTTCCACTTACTTTGGTGTTGAATTTTATTCTAATGAAATTTTTAGATTATTTCTTAAAATTTTAATAGTTAATGGCATTTCAATATGTGATTGTTTGTGTTATCAGATTTTAGGAATTTAATGCTTCTTGTAGTAGAAAAAGTTGAGAGATCAAGAAGGGGAGGATTTTTTTATCAATTTAATGCTTCTTGCATGAATTTTTGGCAGTTAATTTTTCATAACGGTGAATTGCTGGTGGTGGTGAATTTTCCCCCAGTGAATTGTTAATGGTGAATTTTCAGTGGATGAATTGTTGGTGGTGAATTTTCTGAATAATAACATTACATTATTTCATTAAAAACACTCTGCAATGAAATTTATTTTAATAACTAAAGTTTCTTCTATTATTTAATATTTTAAAATGCAGAATGTTTCTACTTATGTTGAAATTTATGAATAATATCATAACTGAATAGTAACATTACATTGTTTCATTAAAACACTCTGCAATGAAATTTATTTCAATAACTAAAGTTTCTTCTATTATTTAATATTTTAAAATGCAAACATAGTTCTATAATAATTATTATAAATATTATTTTTAAATGAGAAATAATGTTACATCAAAGTTTTTCTAGTTTGGTGGAATTAAATTTTGTCAAATATTATTTTTTAAATTTTTATTTTGTTATTAATCTTTTTAGTTAAATAGAAATGTGTTTTTTTAATATATTTAGTTTTGGATTATTTTGATAGAATGAATTAATATAATCATGTAGTGACAAGTGACATATTTTTGTGTTAAGTTTGACTCCTTTCTCTATTTCTATTATTATTCTTTCTTTTATCAATAACATGAGAATTTTTGTGTTAAGTTTGACTCTGAGTCTCTTGGTTTTGACGGGGTTTCTTGTCCCTTGTTTTTCTTAGCTATCGACTCTCATGTCTTGAGGGTTTGATAGTTGTAGCTCCCTAAAGGAGCATTTGCTGACCTTGTTCTTGGTTCAGTGCTATTGGGTAGGTCATGCTTAAAGTTTTTCCTATTGACCCAGATGTGATCGGAGATAAAGGGAGCTCCTACTACTCTTTTAGCGTGTTTTCTATCTTCCTGCATTCTCGGCTTGTATTTCCTATTGAGGTGGAGATCTCTCCTATTGAGGTGGAGGTGGCATTCTTGGGTGAGGTTGAGGGTTTTCTTTTTCTAGAGTTGGTTCCCTCTCTTGCATCTCTGATTGAGGTGGAGGACTCTCCTTTTGAGGTGGAGATGTTTTGTGCTGATGGAGTTGGGAGCTATAGTAGGGGGGCTTTCGTGGCCCATTTTTTAGTTTCTCCTTGTTTTGTTGTTGGTTGGGTTGCACTCAGAGTCTATTCAGAATACCCAGATGCTCTCGTTCTTTAGGGGAGCTTGTATGAACTCCTTGTGGATTGTGATGCCTTTGTTGATGAAGGGGTTAGTTTTCTGTCCATTTTTGGTGGTATTCTGTCTTTGGGGTAGTTCTTGAAAGATTATAGTTTCTTGGTGTCCTTGATGAAGGTGATCAAGGGAGTGGTGGTTTTCCTTGTTTCTGACTATTTATTGTTGGCTAGGTTGACTTAATGCCTTTTTTGAAGTCCTAGATGCTTGTGATGCTAAAGGATGCTAAGTTTTCCCTTTTTGTTGGAATATTTTCTCTCTTCCTCTCTTCACAATATGTTTCTCCTATTGAGGTGGAGACCTCTCCTTTTGAGGTGGAGATTGGTACTATGGATGTGGTGGGGGCCTTATTGTTCTCTAGCTGGATATCTCTCTTGTAGCTCCTGTTGAGGTGGATGTTGATCCTATTTAGGTGGAGTTTTGATTTGTGGGAGAGGTGTTGCAAATGTGGAAGGGGAATCCTATCACCCTTTGGTTTTTCTTTTGTTCTTCTCCTATAGAGGTGGAGATGTAAGATGGGTGATGTGATTTTTCTACATCATTAGGAATGTTATTTTTTGGGGCTCAAAAATTATTTTTCTGAGTGGTTTATTTTTTGTGGCCTAGCTATCTTAGGAAAATTTCTTGGTCAGTTAGGGTTCAAGGTCCTTGTAAAACCTAGTTGTAAAGGGTTTAAGGGTTGAGCAACTTGGGGTTGACCCTCAAATTCATTTTTTAATTTTTTTTAAAAATGACTTTTTTCCTTTCCACTTGTTATTGGGAGCTATCTTGGTATATGTTTGAACCATAATTTCTTGTATCTTAGTATTTAAACATCATTAAAAAATTATCCTAGAATATTTAAGGAAATGCTAATTCATCCTTCCATTAAAACTTACTAGAAAGAATACATTTGCATCAAAATCAACATATAGGTAATCACATGCTTGATTAGGAGGATCATGGACTGTGGGGAGCATAGGGCCACAACTCCACAACCACCACCAATACTAGGATCCTAGACGAGGGAGCTCAAGATAAGGCATACCCCTTTGTACATATGTTTTTATAATGTTTATATTTGATTCTCATGTACATTATTTATGTAGATAACATGCCTGCAAGCCATTGTATATATTTGTATTCATATGGCTCATGCAACCCATGTATAGACATTCTATTATATGATGATGACATTGATAGACATTGATGACTTATGATGGACACTGTACATGTATATGATGTTTTGATTTATGTGATGCTTATGATTCATGATGATGACTATTTTATTTTATTATGATGCAATTATTTATGATGTTATTTATGATGATGATGATGATACATGAACAAATATATATGACGATGGATGAATGTTATTATTTATTATGATTATGGATGGTTATGATGATTAGGATAAATGATTAATATGATTTATGATTATGATGCACATATAAATGGTTATCATACTATGATGCATACCAACATTTGTGAATGCAACTAAATCAATCCCCACCAAGGATCAAACATCAAAATAAAATCTATAAAGGGAAGATGTAACAAAAGACAATATGCAAAATGCAAAGCCAAAAGAAAAAGGAAATAAGACACATTGTTACTTTTAAGAGGAACCTTAGCAAGTGGATATCACTTGTCATCTACCCAACTTTCATTCACATAAAACACATGAAAACAAACAAACAAAGATCATGTATAAATCCAAGTTGTGTTAAGCACATTAAGGTATAGGTTTTCATCGAGAAAATGGGAGAGAAAAGAAAAGAAAACATGCAATGAAGACACTTATGCTATGGAAAAAGCCACTCTAAGCATATTAAGATAGTCTTTCATCGAGAAAGTGGGATAGAAAATATAAAATCAAGAAACCAAAAGAAAAGCAACTATGAAACAAAAATCAACAACTAACATATCTCTTGCCAAAAGATACACTCAAATTTGATAGTTAAGGTCCATTGTAGGAAGGATGCATTTTTTAGAACCTCATATTTGTTTTGATAATGCCCATTGTAGGAAAGATAATTTTGTTAGGACATGAAAATGTTTTGATTGTGATACCAAAATATAGGTAACAAGATATGCAGCTAAAGATTTAGCCCAACAGTTGACATTATTTTTGCTCATAATTTTTGTTAAATCTCAATATTTTAAGATTTGCATATGATCTCATGATACAACAATCCAAACCAAAACCAAGGTCAAGGAAAAGGTGTCCACAACTAGGTAATACAAAAATGACATGGCTACAAGATAATAGCTACATGCAATCGATAGATATGAGCAACCAAGCCATGGTGGATAAAGAAAAGGATATGTAAATGCCTAATGATAGTCCAATGAGATGCAAATAGGTGGATGAGATAGAATGCAACAATTTTAAAACTAGTATGTACAAACTGCTAGGATATCCCAAGGGTCAAGCATAAAACTTCTTAAGACGCATGTTTTTGATAAGTTAAGCAACATTTATTGGGTGTTGTGCCCAAGTTATTAAGATGCATGTTATTAATAGGTTCTTCCAAAGTTTCTCCTTCAAGTGTAGCAAGTTTATAAGCTCCAAAAACATAGTTTTCTATAATGATAAATGGCCCCAAAAAAATAGGTTCAAACTTTCTTTTCTTGTCTCTATCTTGTTGATTCTTTTGATTCTCTTTTAGGACCATGTCTCCAATTTCAAACTTTCAAATCTTTATCTTGCTATAGCTATAAAGAAGGAAATTTTGATAATAGTGTAAGTTATTTAACGCATTAAGATTCCTTGTTGGGAATAGGATGCCATTTAATTGCAATCCTAAACATATTTCATGTATCTCCTAAGTCCTTGGAAAGTGTTCCCCAACACTAGGATTAGAAAGAGATTAAATTCGAATGAAATGAACTTGTAAATTGACATTTTTAATTAATTCTAAGTGATAGGAACATGTGGGGACGCCCAAGAAGAGCTCCTACAAAATAGGAGAACATGGTTCACCCACATGGAAGGTGGAACCCACCTTGAGTTAAGTTAACTGTTTGGAGAAAGATAACACTTTAGTAATGCATGTAAAGATCCTAGAAGTTAGGAATTGATGTTTACATGCATGGAGTTCATTTCAATTTAGTTCAGTTCAGTTTAGTTCAGTATCAGTTTAGTATTAGTATCAGTTTAGTTTAGTTCAATTCAGTTCAGTTCAGTTATGGTTTAGCTATCTTTAGTTGCATGTAGTTAGTTTCAGTTGAATGCTAGTTGACTTCAGTTGACTTGGAATGCATGAATAATGAATTGAGTTGCATGACAAATAATAGGTGATACATTTAGTTAAGTGGGGATGATCAATCATGAATCCTATTTGTATGAATTGATGGAGAAATATGTTTCAGTTAACATAGATTAACTTGGACCCATCTTGGGCGCCCAAGTTGGCATCTTGGAGTTAACACTTTTGCATGAGAAGATATTTTATAAGGCTGAGTTAAGTGGGCCTATTCTTGGGTGCCAACTTTGAGGAGGAGCTTACAAGATATCTTCGTAATCAACGTTGAGTTAGGACTTCGGTTTTGGATGCCCAAATTGATGAAGGACTTGGTTTGACATTATTTTTTATGGAAGAACTCTACTTTCAAAGAATAGGCGTAGGTTTTATGAGATAAGCTTTGTGTTTTGTAATTGTTTGGAGTTTACAAGGATCATTATTGTCTATAAATTGCAGCAAGTTGAAGAGAGTTCCATCAGATTTTATTGTAGGTTGTGAAGAAGAATTGTTGAAGGAAAAAGAAGCATCTCAAGAAAGGATTGATAAAGAATTATTGTAATCTTGTTCTAAGGTTAAATAATACAAGCACTATTGATTCTAGTGGTGGAGTTTTTTCTTGAAAGGGTTTCTCCATGGTATATGTTGTGTCACTTCTATCTTCTAGTCTTATTCTTCTACAATCTTTTGTCTACTTCTACAATTGGTAAAATGAATATAAACAGATAATCATCCACAAAGAATACTTAATTAGATCTACAATATAATAGTTGTACATGTAACTGACTCTATTGGCATTTGTGTTTGGCATTAATGTCAAATATGACTATATGATCATTGATACACCTGTGTTACAGGTGTTTTGGTTGATAGTTATTCAGTGGTATGCTTTCATCATACTCACAATGTTCTCTATTTCTGTGAATCATATGTTGATGTATAAGAAGCATTCAGGCTTGTTCAATTTTGTAATGATTATGAGGTCACTAAACCATTATACACAATGGTTTTTAAATGTGGTCTTATTCACATCAAGATGCATATGTACTTTGAATCTCATTTGACAGGTTAGACAAATATTTTCATTGAGAAAGATTCTCTAATACCTAATGTAGAGGTTGTGATACCACAAAGGCTAAGAGCTAGGTATCAATATACTTAAAGAAATGGTGATAAAAAAAAGGGGAAATAAACCCATCGGGTTCAAAGTATCATATGTCATATTTAAAGTCTTGTCGAGCTCATTTCAAGCAAAGTTTAAAATGTGTTTCATTCTTTCAAACTAGGGCACAACATGCCTACTAGGGTTTGTGGCACAACCATGGTGAATGCTAAAGGGAATAGAGTGGCAAAGTCAGAGGCTCCACTGGTACTATTTTCCATTATCTTGATGGTTTAAATGCTTTATATTGTTGTCTTGCCTTGTGTTGTTGGTATTGGGTTGGTTTTTGCAAAATATTAAGTCTTTATTAATCGGTTGTATGAGTTGCATCTAGTTGTGATTAAGAGAAGTTATGGGTAGTAGGTTGTGATACATTCTCCAGTCTTGTATTATCTAGTTAAGTATTACTTTTCATATCCTGTGGTACTGGAGAGTCTTTTGTACAGGTTTTTTTTTGGGTAGTTTGTATATTTAGTTGGGTCTATAATTACTTGTGTTTTCTTTGTTAAAGAATCTGGTTGGGCTTGCTGTTGAAGTTTAAAGGTTTGTTGTTATGTGGGTTTATTGTGTATTTGGTAGTGGTTGGATATCTTTGTTGAAGGTGTCATTTCTGCAGAGTATATGGCAATTATTTGTCGATTATCTTAATGATTTCTTAGCAAGGTGGATTTTGTACAGATTTGATGGATTATGGTTAGTTTTGTGTGTTCTTACAACTGGCAAGGGGTAGTTTTAGTTTCAGTTTCTCATGGAAGTTGATGATACAATTTTTCAAGAGGTTTTACTTGATTCTGTTTTTGAAAATAGAGAATATATTAAATGCTTCATTGTGCTCATATTGATTGATGAGAGGTTTTGGAAAGTACTGAATATATCTTTCAAAAAGATAATATATATATTGTTTTGAGTTTTGGAATTTATGACTTTGATTCTAATGTCATTGTAGAATAGAGTATGTAATTAATGAAACATAGATCAAATCTGTATTTACTTTTCTTTCATATTTGTACATTTCAAAAGACTATCAGTGAGATAACACTATAAGACTATTAGTGAGATAACATTATAAGACTATAAGTGAGATAGCATCATTGTCAGTGAGACAAATCAGCTAGTGAGGCTTTGTACAAAGAATATTTT